>OZ024854.1:45366422-45401422 GCA_964017155.1 Oasisia sp. SBJ-2009
ATTATAAGTACACATTTTGATAAAATAATGCACACAAAAGGTAAAAAAGTAAATGTACGCTCATTTAAAATATAAAGTGTTCATGTTCTTTCTAAAATGTCTAGAATAAATTACGAAGATGCCTGTTTAAAGAAAAAAATGCAGTATCTGTTTTAATAATAATAATAATTAGTTAACTTCTATTGCGCCTATATCCGTAGAAACCAAGCTCAGAGGCGCATCAAAACAAAAAGGATTAATCGATCTCATAGTCGGTAAACAAATCAAGTTGTCATCAGATTGATTGATGCGCCAGGGAGCTATGGTGG
Organism: Oasisia sp. SBJ-2009; assembly: GCA_964017155.1. Taxonomy (NCBI): domain Eukaryota; kingdom Metazoa; phylum Annelida; class Polychaeta; order Sabellida; family Siboglinidae; genus Oasisia; species Oasisia sp. SBJ-2009. The sequence goes on from OZ024854.1 coordinate 45,366,731, forward strand.
ATAGTCCAGATTGTACAGATATGTTTTTAAATGACGACGGAATTTAGCAATATTTTCAACTGATTTCACGCTAGAAGGAAGCATATTCCATAGAGTAGGCGCACCCACAGCAAAAGCCCTGGTCCCCATATTAGTATTGAACTTTGGTACAAAGAGTAAATCAGAAGTAGATGACCGAAGTTGAATAGGTTTTCTTATAGGAGTAAGCAAAGTGTGTAAATACGATGGCTGCTGTTCTGATCCCATCCGTGTGAGGGCGCTGTGTGTTGAAGAGCCCCAGCTCGGATGTCTTAGCTCGGCTTCACGCGTGGCTGCCTCGACTGACTGCGCATGCGCGTGAAACAAGGCACGTGCATAATGCGCCATGTCCTTTTCACGTTTCAGCCACGATGCCGGGGAGCAAGACTGGACCCACCAATCAATCAATGTCCATGTTCCCACAGATGCCCAGGACTACGCCGCGTGGACACAACCGCGACGACGATGGACAAAAAGGTGACGTGCGTCTGTGTACTACAGCAAATATCAATAGCATTTTAGGATTTCTAAAGGCAATAAAGTTTGGAAATTTTTATTTTACATTTCTTGGCATGTTAGTAAATAGTAAATCGTTATGATATATTCTAAAATAATATTATACGTTAATTCGTAGGCCTACTACGTATTGTAGAACTCGATCATGTCATTGTATATAATTCACTGTGAACTTTAAAAATGAATGAATGAATGAACGAACGAACGAACGAACGAACGAACGAACGAACGAACGAACGAACGAACGAACGAACGAACGAACGAACGAACGAACGAACGAACGAACGAACGAACGAACGAACGAACGAACGAACGAACGAACGAACGAACGAACGAACGAACGAACGAACGAACGAACGAACGAACGAACGAACGAACGAACGAACGAACGAACGAACGAACGAACGAACGAACGAACGAACGAACGAACGAACGAACGAACGAACGAACGAACGAACGAACGAACGAACGAACGAACGAACGAACGAATTTCTTTCAGTAAGCAATAAGTGTAATTCACAGATGGAAAAAAGTGCTACATATTTTACATAATGCTACTCAACATACTGTACATATTTCGTCAGTCATTTTCCGCAAACCCGTGCTGTACTGGCCTAGGTTACAGTCTGATGCTTCGCGCCATTTGGGTCTACGTTATACATTCTACAGGAAAAGCAACAATAACTAACACATTAACTATATAGCATAATATACGATTTTTGTTTTAACCGACGAAGATGTTTATTATTTAATAAAAAACCTAAAATTGCTGCGTAATATGCGTAAACGTTTTGGGTTTCTCATACTGGTTTGCTAACTTCCACCAAAAACATCGAAACTAGATACTGTAACATAGTGAACCTGACTATTAAGTTAAGTAAAACCTGCCTTAGCGGCCACATGTCCGTAACGTTAACCTCTATATAACGAGCACAGTGAGTATCCAAGTCATGAACCTTTCGACAGCGGCAACCTGTCTGACGTTCAGACCCGACGGTGACCGCTATGGACAGAATTTCTCACAATAAGTCGCATGCTGTAGTGGACAACTTTATACAGAGCTATTAGATAGGAGCTGGGGCACTCCCTTTCCTCGGTGGAGCCAAACGCGCGCAAATCTCGCTCAATCTCAGACATCTGGTCGTTTAATAATAATAATAATAATAATAATAATTTTATTTAAATACCTCATTTCTTTACGTAGTAAATTCAGGAGTGTGTACAAGTAAAATAGCTTTAAAAATAAATACATTACAACAGTTCAGCAAATTATAAGTACACATTTTGATAAAATAATGCACACAAAAGGTAAAAAAGTAAATGTACGCTCATTTAAAATATAAAGTGTTCATGTTCTTTCTAAAATGTCTAGAATAAATTACGAAGATGCCTGTTTAAAGAAAAAAATGCAGTATCTGTTTTAATAATAATAATAATTAGTTAACTTCTATTGCGCCTATATCCGTAGAAACCAAGCTCAGAGGCGCATCAAAACAAAAAGGATTAATCGATCTCATAGTCGGTAAACAAATCAAGTTGTCATCAGATTGATTGATGCGCCAGGGAGCTATGGTGGATAGTCCAGATTGTACAGATATGTTTTTAAATGACGACGGAATTTAGCAATATTTTCAACTGATTTCACGCTAGAAGGAAGCATATTCCATAGAGTAGGCGCACCCACAGCAAAAGCCCTGGTCCCCATATTAGTATTGAACTTTGGTACAAAGAGTAAATCAGAAGTAGATGACCGAAGTTGAATAGGTTTTCTTATAGGAGTAAGCAAAGTGTGTAAATACGATGGCTGCTGTTCTGATCCCATCCGTGTGAGGGCGCTGTGTGTTGAAGAGCCCCAGCTCGGATGTCTTAGCTCGGCTTCACGCGTGGCTGCCTCGACTGACTGCGCATGCGCGTGAAACAAGGCACGTGCATAATGCGCCATGTCCTTTTCACGTTTCAGCCACGATGCCGGGGAGCAAGACTGGACCCACCAATCAATCAATGTCCATGTTCCCACAGATGCCCAGGACTACGCCGCGTGGACACAACCGCGACGACGATGGACAAAAAGGTGACGTGCGTCTGTGTACTACAGCAAATATCAATAGCATTTTAGGATTTCTAAAGGCAATAAAGTTTGGAAATTTTTATTTTACATTTCTTGGCATGTTAGTAAATAGTAAATCGTTATGATATATTCTAAAATAATATTATACGTTAATTCGTAGGCCTACTACGTATTGTAGAACTCGATCATGTCATTGTATATAATTCACTGTGAACTTTAAAAATGAATGAATGAATGAACGAACGAACGAACGAACGAACGAACGAACGAACGAACGAACGAACGAACGAACGAACGAACGAACGAACGAACGAACGAACGAACGAACGAACGAACGAACGAACGAACGAACGAACGAACGAACGAACGAACGAACGAACGAACGAACGAACGAACGAACGAACGAACGAACGAACGAACGAACGAACGAACGAACGAACGAACGAACGAACGAACGAACGAACGAACGAACGAACGAACGAACGAACGAACGAACGAACGAACGAACGAACGAACGAACGAACGAACGAACGAACGAATTTCTTTCAGTAAGCAATAAGTGTAATTCACAGATGGAAAAAAGTGCTACATATTTTACATAATGCTACTCAACATACTGTACATATTTCGTCAGTCATTTTCCGCAAACCCGTGCTGTACTGGCCTAGGTTACAGTCTGATGCTTCGCGCCATTTGGGTCTACGTTATACATTCTACAGGAAAAGCAACAATAACTAACACATTAACTATATAGCATAATATACGATTTTTGTTTTAACCGACGAAGATGTTTATTATTTAATAAAAAACCTAAAATTGCTGCGTAATATGCGTAAACGTTTTGGGTTTCTCATACTGGTTTGCTAACTTCCACCAAAAACATCGAAACTAGATACTGTAACATAGTGAACCTGACTATTAAGTTAAGTAAAACCTGCCTTAGCGGCCACATGTCCGTAACGTTAACCTCTATATAACGAGCACAGTGAGTATCCAAGTCATGAACCTTTCGACAGCGGCAACCTGTCTGACGTTCAGACCCGACGGTGACCGCTATGGACAGAATTTCTCACAATAAGTCGCATGCTGTAGTGGACAACTTTATACAGAGCTATTAGATAGGAGCTGGGGCACTCCCTTTCCTCGGTGGAGCCAAACGCGCGCAAATCTCGCTCAATCTCAGACATCTGGTCGTTTAATAATAATAATAATAATAATAATAATTTTATTTAAATACCTCATTTCTTTACGTAGTAAATTCAGGAGTGTGTACAAGTAAAATAGCTTTAAAAATAAATACATTACAACAGTTCAGCAAATTATAAGTACACATTTTGATAAAATAATGCACACAAAAGGTAAAAAAGTAAATGTACGCTCATTTAAAATATAAAGTGTTCATGTTCTTTCTAAAATGTCTAGAATAAATTACGAAGATGCCTGTTTAAAGAAAAAAATGCAGTATCTGTTTTAATAATAATAATAATTAGTTAACTTCTATTGCGCCTATATCCGTAGAAACCAAGCTCAGAGGCGCATCAAAACAAAAAGGATTAATCGATCTCATAGTCGGTAAACAAATCAAGTTGTCATCAGATTGATTGATGCGCCAGGGAGCTATGGTGGATAGTCCAGATTGTACAGATATGTTTTTAAATGACGACGGAATTTAGCAATATTTTCAACTGATTTCACGCTAGAAGGAAGCATATTCCATAGAGTAGGCGCACCCACAGCAAAAGCCCTGGTCCCCATATTAGTATTGAACTTTGGTACAAAGAGTAAATCAGAAGTAGATGACCGAAGTTGAATAGGTTTTCTTATAGGAGTAAGCAAAGTGTGTAAATACGATGGCTGCTGTTCTGATCCCATCCGTGTGAGGGCGCTGTGTGTTGAAGAGCCCCAGCTCGGATGTCTTAGCTCGGCTTCACGCGTGGCTGCCTCGACTGACTGCGCATGCGCGTGAAACAAGGCACGTGCATAATGCGCCATGTCCTTTTCACGTTTCAGCCACGATGCCGGGGAGCAAGACTGGACCCACCAATCAATCAATGTCCATGTTCCCACAGATGCCCAGGACTACGCCGCGTGGACACAACCGCGACGACGATGGACAAAAAGGTGACGTGCGTCTGTGTACTACAGCAAATATCAATAGCATTTTAGGATTTCTAAAGGCAATAAAGTTTGGAAATTTTTATTTTACATTTCTTGGCATGTTAGTAAATAGTAAATCGTTATGATATATTCTAAAATAATATTATACGTTAATTCGTAGGCCTACTACGTATTGTAGAACTCGATCATGTCATTGTATATAATTCACTGTGAACTTTAAAAATGAATGAATGAATGAACGAACGAACGAACGAACGAACGAACGAACGAACGAACGAACGAACGAACGAACGAACGAACGAACGAACGAACGAACGAACGAACGAACGAACGAACGAACGAACGAACGAACGAACGAACGAACGAACGAACGAACGAACGAACGAACGAACGAACGAACGAACGAACGAACGAACGAACGAACGAACGAACGAACGAACGAACGAACGAACGAACGAACGAACGAACGAACGAACGAACGAACGAACGAACGAACGAACGAACGAACGAACGAACGAACGAACGAACGAACGAACGAACGAACGAACGAACGAACGAACGAATTTCTTTCAGTAAGCAATAAGTGGAATTCACAGATGGAAAAAAGTGCTACATATTTTACATAATGCTACTCAACATACTGTACATATTTCGTCAGTCATTTTCCGCAAACCCGTGCTGTACTGGCCTAGGTTACAGTCTGATGCTTCTTGCCATTTGGGTCTACGTTATACATTCTACAGGAAAAGCAACAATAACTAACACATTAACTATATAGCATAATATACGATTTTTGTTTTAACCGCCGAAGATGTTTATTATTTAATAAAAAACCTAAAATTGCTGCGTAATATGCGTAAACGTTTTGGGTTTCTCATACTGGTTTGCTAACTTCCACCAAAAACATCGAAACTAGATACTGTAACATAGTGAACCTGACTATTAAGTTACGTAAAACCTGCCTTAGCGGCCACATGTCCGTAACGTTAACCTCTATATAACGAGCACAGTGAGTATCCAAGTCATGAACCTTTCGACAGCGGCAACCTGTCTTACGTTCAGACCCGACGGTGACCGCTATGGACAGAATTTCTCACAATAAGTCGCATGCTGTAGTGGACAACTTTATACAGAGCTATTAGATAGGAGCTGGGGCACTCCCTCTCCTCGGTGGAGCCAAACGCCCGCAAATCTCGCTCAATCTCAGACATCTCGTCGTTTAATACAGTATCTGTTTTAAGTTCTGATCCCATCCGTGTGAGGGCGCTGTGTGTTGAAGAGCCCCAGCTCGGATGTCTTAGCTCGGCTTCACGCGTGGCTGACTCGACTGACTGCGCATGCGCGTGAAACAAGGCACGTGCATAATGCGCCATGTCCTTTTCACGTTTCAGCCACGATGCCCGGGAGCAAGACTGGACCCACCAATCAATCAATGTCCATGTTCCCACAGATGCCCAGGACTACGCCGCGTGGATACAACCGCGACGACGATGGACAAAAAGGTGACGTGCGTCTGTGTACTAGTATCACAAATATCAATAGCATTTTAGGATTTCTAAAGGCAATAAAGAATGGATTTCTTTTACATTTCTTGGCATGTTAGTAAATAGTAAATCGTTATGATATATTCTAAAATATTATTATACGTCGATTCGTACTACGTGTCACTGTATATAATTTACTGTGACATTAAAAATGAATTAATGAATTTCTTTCAGTAAGCAATGAATGCAATTCATAGATGGAAAAAATGCTACATACTTACATAACGATACTCAACATACTGTAAATATTTCGTCAGTCATTTTCCGTAAACCCGTGCTGTACTGGCCTAGGTTACAGTCTGATGCTTCTTGCCATTTGGGTCTACATTATACACATTCTACAGGAAAAGCAACAATAACTAACACATCAACTATGTAGGATAATATTCGATTTATTGTAAAACTACGAAGATGCTTATTATTTTACTTATATATTGAAGATTGAAAATAAGACGAATTTTTTGAATACCATCCAGATGTAATGACGTTTCAAGTACTGAAACGCAGCGAACGGGTGTTGTTCGTGCTTGACCAAAAAATGAAAGTAAGTCAACAACAACAACAACAATACATTAACAATAGTAATCATCATGATAATAATAATGTTGCGACGTGAACACTGTTAATAATTTGAGTTCTGAGTTTGCGTGATCGTCACAGAGAAGTCGAGATGGTGTTTGGTTCAACACGTATGCCAAGAAATAAAGTGCAAAGCTTTGCACTTTATTTTGCTCAAAGAAAGTAAAATGTCAGTAGTATTCTGCTTAGAACATATGCGTCTTTAGAGTCTGTTTGAACATTGTTATGGTTCCACTATATTTTATATGAATCGGCAGCGAATTCCATTGTCGAGGTCCAACCACATTGAAGGAACGTTCACCCAAACCGACAAGCTACGTTCAGATCACCGTGTCATGTCATATAATTACTCGCAGGTGTCAGACCAAAGACTGATGGAGAAAGCCTTCCTGGAGTTCATCGCACGAGCTGACTCGGACAGTCAGGTGGCCGTCGTGTCCTTTGGTCACTCGACCACGTTGACGCCAATTATACCCTGGACAACTATAGCCAGAATCCCTGATCACCACGATTCAATAAAAAACACTCGTGGCACTAACAGCTGTATCGGAGATGCGCTGTTTAGTTCACTGGAGGTTTGTCCATTGTGATGTCGTCTCTATCATTTATCAGTAACGCAAATACCATCTGACAATCGGGGGTAGAAATAACTCCAACATTTCTGGTATTCAGCAGGACTACTTAGTTGGGAAATCTGGTAGTCCTCCGATATACGTGGTAGTCATATGGTCCAGATTTAAGCAAAATAACATGACAAACACACAATTTGAAAAATATTCCCAATTTTGTGGTAGTCCATTAGACTACTGCTGTCATCATCTTTGGTAGTCCGACCAAGTTTCTAGTAGTCCCTTGACTACCGGACTATCACAATTTCTACCCCTGTGACAAACATCATTGGCTTTGTTTTGAACATGATAGATCAAGTTTGAAAATGTGCACCCTATCAGTATCACATCGTTCTAATGTTAACGCACCAGCCTTTATTAACGTTTTGACAACATAAATTGTAATGTATGCAAAGTTGCCAATGTTCTCCATTTTATTCCTGACAGTTTATTGACACGGTGAAGAAGAATAGGGCTGGCGCAACCATCGTGCTGCTCACACCTGCTACACAAGCAACATGCAAAGTGCACTGCAATGAAGATTTGGAGACATCGCTCGGGAGGCTGAAACTGCAGTATGTCACCTTGCATGTCGTGTTCACGGCCGACGGGTCAGATTCGTCTCTCATCCAGACAGCGGTAGACGCCACCGGCGGACGCATTCTCACTCGAAGTAGTGTCCGCGACAACGTCCAGACGGCGTTTCTTAAGCTTCTACAACCTGCCGAAGATAACCGAGAATCCAAGATACAGGTACTTCGTGGACTAGAGTCGTGGCCATGAGACGGGGAGTTCCTGTTTAACCATTACACATGTCAACTTGCACGGAACACTATCATACATTAAATATAAAACTTCAAATTACAAAAGTAATCCCAAAGCAGATTAGATCTCCGCTTGGAGGAGAGTTTGAATGTTGAGCCGCTTAGAACCTCCTGGTTCAACGTTCTCGTTTGCAATAAAAGACGAGGTTGTGGCGAACTCCATTTAGGATATTACATTATTTACGGGATTGTATTGGAGAATACAGACGACCAGCTATTTAGAAGACATGTCAGTAACACAACAGTGTTTGCCAGTTGTTGTCGGGTGGGGATTTAGTCAGTCAATCACCGAGTGTTATCCACTGCTGAGCTACACAAGCCTCTGCATGTCGTGATACGATTTTAACTAATGAACTTTATCTGGTTGTAATATTTCCATTAAATCAGTTAACCTGTGTTTCTTTTATAATCCAATTTATATTAGTTAATAATAATAATAATGGTGACCTTATTTTTGTGACTTCTTCTTTGGGTTATGATATGTAGTGTTTTTAAACCGAGTGATCTGTGTTGTAAGAATTCCAGCTAATCAATGAATCCGTATTATTTTCAAATTCCCATTCATTTAATCTATCCTCTTAAAACGACGCTTATATATTTGAAATAAAATGTATGTATGTTTTCACCCAGTGATTGTCACTGCACTCCAACTCGACGCATAACTACTATGCCGTTGCTAAGTCCAGCATGATGGTTCGTCCAAAAACAATGAACGTGTTTGCAGCTTGTTAAGAAACGGGATTCGGCGAAGTCCAAGGGAGGGGCCGTCAGTGGTCACGTGTACGTCGACACGAGCTGCGGCCACGAACTCCTCTTTCGCTTTGGCCAACTGGACATGCAGCGGATATACGACATCACGGTGAGGTCACCGAGTGGTGTGAACTACACCAATAGCAAGGTTGATGATGACACCGGGGCGATTACCGTCAACGTCAATGACACGGAGGTAAGGAACAAGCGTAACATTTAATATTTAGATGGGGACGTGAACTGGCTGATATATACTACTCAACATTGGCTAGGGATCACTATTTAGGGCGGTATTATATTTTTCGGAATGAGTATCGCACAAAAACTGAAAATGGCATGTATTTGAGGAGATGTTTGTTTCCAGAATTTAATTGCTGTATGCCAATTGTGAACGATAGGTAACAATTGTTCTGTCGTCAAAGAAGCAGGCCCCCGAAAACGGAGGTTTCACGATGTTACTCCAAGTCACGAAAATGACTCAAACCGTTCAATTACCAGCAGCAACAACTGTCAGTAACTTGTGTGTGACCAACGTGATGCAATCACAGTCTGACAAAGCCGTCTCATGTTTCCAATGAGTCTCTGGATGGCTGCCATCTCAAGGTTGTTCCATTACAAGCATGGCATGATCCGTGGCAAATTTTGAGTAGCATATAAAATTAATCAAAATCGTGCCTTTGCGTACTGGATTGCCCTTAGTTGTTGTTTGTTGTAATTTGTTGTACGTACATGTTGTTTTTTAATCAGACAGCATGCTGCATTGTTAATGTATAGACGGACATCGTTGTGCATTCTACTTATACAATTTTCGGTGGTGCTGTTATTGTACGTTTTGCGTGGAATTCAATCAATATAAACTAATTTATTCCCAATAGTAATCCAAATACATTACACCCTTTTCCTTTGCTTGCTATATAATACACATAGCGAACAAGGTTAATAACAATTCAAAGGTCGGCTTACGTCAGTTAGTATATAGATCAAAGGTTGTTTAAACGACTTGTCATCAGTGGAATGAAGCTGTTTTTGTTTTGTTTTTGTGTTAAACCATTATTGTTGTCGTGCGTGTAATTATGGCATTGTTGTTGTTGTACACGTACGGTTTGGTGTTGTTGCTCTTGTACGTGTAGGTCGGGACGTGGAGATACACGGTGAGCAGCGATGACATGAACAGCACACTGACAGTACAGACGTCACTCGAATGTGAACCGTCACCTGACGCCGTTGACATTCAGGTGACACCGCAGATGAATTTCAATCGCGTCAACTTCGCAGGTGAGTTGCTGTGATCGAATGTCATTGTGTGTGTGTGTGTGTGTGTGTGTGTGTGTGTGTGTGTGTGTGTGTGCGTGCGTGTGCGTGCGTGCGTGCGTGCCTTCGTGCGTGCGTGCGTGCGTGCGTGCGTGCGTGCGTGCGTGAGGTGCGGTGCGGTGCGGTGCGGTGCGTGCGTGCATGTGTGTGCGATTCTCGTTTCTTTCTCTCATAATTGATTTCCATTCTATAAATACCAATATGATATCACGGCCTTCTTGTTCGTTCTCGATGGCTCCCATGATGTCAACGCTGCCTGAATTATGTGTGAGTGCGTGCGTGCGTGCGTGTGTGTGTGTGTGTGTGTGTGTGTGTGTGTGCACGCGCGCACGTGTGTGTGGATGTGTCTGTGTGAATGTGTATGTATGTGTGTAGTTTGCATGCATGCGTGCATGCAAGCGTGCGAGCGTGTACATTTGTGAGTGTGTTGCGTGCATGTGTTCAGTCTAAGACCGAGTCTTTTCTTAACAGTTTAATTGTCGGATAACCTGCGAACGCGGACGAACATTTTTTGCGAAAAGAAAGTCTCGTCTTCGATTAATTTGGTCATTTGGCCATCAACAACTCTTACATTCAGCCTTATGCTCGCTTTATTGTACTATGTCGATGCTGTTGTAACAGTACAGCGGGTATGGCCTCTGTTCTTTCATCACGTAGAGTTTGAAGATACGCGTGTCTTCAGCCTCACAGATGCTGCACTTGGTGATCAGTTGTACCGTGTAGGTGACTAACAGTGTAATTAAAATTGCAGAAGCCGGCTCGGAATACCTCGTGCTGGCCGCCCAGGTGACGGCTGACGGCCTCCCGGTACAACACGTCACCGTCGTCGCCACGGTGACACTGGCGAACGGCTCCACTCTCGACGTTCGACTCTCTGACAATGGCGCAGGTGGGTAGCGAAACGTCGGCTAGTTCGATGTTCCCCGGTTACCCCTAATGCAATGCGCGACGATTACATTCAGCAGAGTTTCGGTATTGCTGGCGCTTGGTTTTCTCCGAAGACAAACATCGTTTGTGTCCAATAAGAACAGAGGATATCGAAGCGTTCTTTTATTTAAAAATGAAACGTTATAAAACCTAGGGGATGTGCTGTGCTTAATAACATATGTAAGTTTTAATTTTGAAACTCTGTTCTTTTGTTATTGCAAGAATTAAGCGACAGCAAGTTGCACGCTCAATGCGAACGTATCTCCATCTGTCGCGGTGGTCTACTGTTGCCGTAGCTCTTCGTTGTGACCTTCGTTGTCCCTCCAAGTTGTCACTTGGCACTATTAGTTCATCTTACTTTCAGTCATTCTCTTCATCTCGTTCTTATTCCACTGCCGTCTCCTCCTACTATACTCTCGTTCTATACTCTCGTTCTGTACTCTCGCTCTATATTCTCGTTCTATACTCTCGTTTTATACTCTCGTTCTGTACTATCGTTATATAGTCTCGTTCTGTACTCTCGTTTTGCACTGTCGTTCTATACTCTCGTTCTGTACTCTCGTTCTGTACTGTCGTTCTATACTCTCGTTCCGTATTCTCGTTCTATACTCTCGTTCTGTACTATCGTTCTGTACTCTCGTTCTGTACTGTCGTTCTATACTCTTGTTCCGTATTCTCGTTATGTACTATCGTTCTGTACTCTCGTTCTGTACTCTCGTTCTGTACTGTCGTTCTATACTTTCGTTCCGTATTCTCGTTCTGTACTCTCGTTCTGTACTATCGTTCTGTACTATCGTTCTGTACTCTCGTTCTATACTCTAGTTCTATGCTCTCGTTCTGTACTCTCGTTCTGTACTCTCGTTCTATACGTTCGTTCTGTACTCTCGTTCCGGCCGTACTCTCGTTCTATACTCTCGTTCTATACTCTCGTTCTGTACTCTCGTTCTATACGCTCGTTCTGTACAATCCTTCTATACTCTCGTTCTATACTCTCGTCCTATACTATCCTTCTATACTCTCCATCTATACTCTCGTTGTTTGCTTATGTCCGGCGCGTTCAACTCGCAACTACCATCATCAGTTTCAAGTGTGTTTTGTTTTTTATCCTGAACTTCTCTTAACTACTCAAATGTTCGCGTCACTTTCTTTGTGTCCGGCACAGTGACGGGTGGCTTGTGTTGTAGGCGCTGACACGGACGCTGGCGATGGTCTGTACTCGGCCTACTTTGTTCACTACGCGGGCAACGGCTCATACTCCGTCGACATCGCCGCCGAACAAACGAAACCATCATCGACCAGTGGTCAGCCGCCTTCCCACGGTGCATTCGACGCCTACCAGAATCAGAGTAAGGCCACGTCCGACGTGTTAGGGTTGATTGATTAAAGCTAGGATTCAATTGTGGTCTTTTTTGCATCCCTGTAAAACTGGATCTTGTGTGTTAGTTTTATGTCACTATGAAATAACTCCTACAAATGTATGTTAGCCATTATATCGACTACGGTAACGACGTGCATCTGCATGTCGTTTCCGTAGATATGTTGCATATGTAACCTTGACTGAAGCATGTTCGAAGAGCCTCGCAAATACTGTGGTATAAACAGACGCAATAACATATTCGCTTGTAAAGACATTTTACGTCTACAGCAACGTAAAGATTCTACTCTGCCCGTGATACAAACCCAAACACGCAGAGACGACTGCCTGCAATAAGATAATTGGAAATCTGTTAAAACACTCCAAGTATCGTATGCACAAAATCCCACATTTTCGTCCATAATGGTTCACCTACACCACAGTTCGGCGATTGACCTTCGACAACTGAAATTGAGGTGGCGTTGTGACGTCACGTATATATTCAATGCACGTCATGTGTTTGTGACCACAATGTAGACTCTCTTTCTCCTGTTTTCATAACGGTACACTACCGGAAATACAATATTATGAATATGTATCACACATTTCAATTTCAATGCCTCGTCGATTCCAACCACTGATTTATATATACACCGATAGCAAGTGATTAGGTGAAACCATTGTCCACCATGTTGCTTTCCCCAAACCGTCGATAATAGAGGTCAGAGGACGATTTACGTGCAGTGATTACGCATTACGTTAGGAACGTGAATACCTGCGTCAGCCGGGTCTACGTGTAACGTAGTTGAAATAATAATGGCGGCATCATATTATACGTAACAATAGGGAAAGCAATATGATTGCCGCATCTGACGTCAAAATATACAATTTGGCGTTATGCTTCCCATCCATTTATTAGGTCAATGCTCTGACTTGGACACAAGACATTTTATGAAAATTGAGCAAAAATCGAAATTGCCTGGACTGGAGAAAGAGGAACCAAGTCTAATAACAAATAAAACGCGCTCGCATAGAATAGTCAATATTGGCTTCTGATGACATACCCAATTCAGATTCAGATCGTTGCGTGCGGATGGTACACGTAACATAGTTGCACAGACATTATATGTAACAATATGGAAAATTATACGTAATAATATGGAAAACAAGATGGCGGCCGCGCTTCAAGTCAAAGATACTCAGTGATGCCAACCTTGGAGCGGAGACAAGGCATTCATATAATCACTGCTTAATTCCATATTGCTAAAAATGATCCATCAATTTTACACATTTGTACAAAACACTTGGCAATACTTCGTCTACCACACCACCTTCGTCTATCACAACAACCTTTAAAACAACCACTACAGCTTCATAAATAACACCTACAATACAGAACCATAACCGGCTAAATGCACCCGTTTGCCTACTACTTACCTTACTGACGTGCGTGAAAATGCGCATGCGCGACCTACTTCGGTTTGTCGGAAGGTTTGCGAACCCCAATTTCAGATCGGCTTGTGTATGTACCGTTCTCGTCACGTTCCACAGCATCGACGACGACAACGAATAACACAGTCCCGAACTTCCAGCGGACCGCAGAGTCACCGCCGTTCACGGTGGAGAACCTACCGCAGGGCGAATTCGATCTCTTTCCCCCGGCCACCGTCACAGACCTCGACTTCCGGATGTTGTCCTTCGACAGCCGGAACATCAATCTGACCTTCACTGCTCAGGGCGACGACCTCGACAGCGGTACAGGTATGTTGTTTCGTGCGTCTTCGCACGAGTGTATGCAAAGAATATAGGGGAATAAACGCGTTTAATTAATTAGGACAATGACATGTCTAAGTATTTGAAAAATTTGTTTTTTGATAAGCAGATACATACAGCGGATTGTATATACAAATATCTATAAAATATATACTGATATATACATATACATATATACATATACCAGTATACATAAAATATATACCAGTATACATAAAATATACCAGTTGCCTGCCTGGCAACTGATATATTTTATGAAGTATATCTATATTACGTAAGCATTACATTTTCATATAACGCAAATAAAATGTCTAGACATGTAATACAATAAAAGGATAAATGACAATGGCCGGGCAATTGTTGACAGGGAGAACGCCGTCAACATGAGCGGGCAAATGACAAACGAACCAGCGATATTGTGGCATATGAATTGGTAAATTCAAAAGGCACCCAACTCCATCGCATAAAACGTTGCAGTAGGATAATATTTCAAAATATATTTCAGAATATGCAATTTCAACATGTTACATTTAATTTACGCATTTCCATGATTTTGTAGAGAGCCTTTGATACAGTGTAAGCGGTTAGCATTCGTCACGCACAGCGCAACATGGTGTCGATGAATTATTCCTTCTGTTAACAGCCTCATCCTACGACATTCGCTACGTGGCGCTGACCGACGACAGTGGCGCCGCCCAGCGACTGGAGCAACTGCGCAATGATTTCAACTCCTGTACCGTGCCCGCTTACTCTGCCATTCCGCACGAGGCCGGCAAGACGGAGGTCGTGACCATATGGCTCGGTGACAACGACGAAGGGCAGCTGTTCATGGTCGCACTCAAAGTTGTCGACGACAAGAGTCAAAGCAGCGACGTCTCCAATATCGTCGTCGTCAGTTTCCGACGACTAACGACGATGACGACGCCATCGACAATGACGACGGCGGCGTCGACATCCACGACAATGTCACCGTCACCCACATCAGTTGCTGCACCCACGAGAAATGCCTCGTTCATCATCAGCATTGGCCCAATAAAGTTGACTCTCATTTGGCTAATTTTGGTCATAATTGCCGCAGTCATAGTCACGACGCTGATATGTATTTGCGTGTTATGCATCGTCTTACGGTGCAAGAAACCCAAAGATCGGAACAGTTCTCGTGCCGACATAGAACTTCAAGATCCAGCTGCCGCAAAATCCGATGACCTGAAACAAAAGGACAATATCTACGAAAACGCAAACTTTGTGCCTGATGATACGTCTCGCGACAAACCATCGTACTATAAGAAACGGCCAGACACTGTGGGACTGAGCGACACGAGCCATGTAGAAAAAAAGCCCACCGGCGCAGGGAAGCTGATATCCCGACAGATGGCTCCAGTGTCTCCTGCCAAGGCGAATCCCCGCGCAAGCGGAAGTTACGCAACCACGATCGAGCCAGCGTCAGAGTTGTCTCGGACTACCCCGACACATATGTCGGGAGAGTTCACCAAGAGAATAGGTCCGGAAGGAAGCGTGTCCGAAGCGCCCGCGCCACGAACTCCCACCAGAACACCCATACCAAGCCCCGCCGTAACCCCGGCGAGACCACATCCTCCCAATCCGTCCGGAACTAATGCAAAGGCAGCGCCGCTGTCACCCACGTACGATAACGCGACCGGCCGCCCACCGAACGTACAAGGGACTCGCGCCAGGACGCCACCAGCTACACTACCGAAACCGACCCGCACAAACGCCATAGACCCGCCGCCAGATCAAAGTGATATCTACGCCAACTGGCCGCCAACGAGTCCGCACGCCAGGGCCAGGGCACCTGCACCAAATCCCATTGTAACACACCAAAGGACTCTGACACCGACGCCCGAGAACGATGGGTCGAGTGACGAAAGCACGTACGACGACGGGCACACGTCGAAGGGAACACACGGGAGGACAATGTCACCAGAGCCCGACAACGACAGCTTGTACGACGATGTACACTCCTTGCCCAAGACTCATCCCGACGCCGTCTCGAGGAGCAGTTCCTCCAGCAGCGACTACCAGGACAACGTCGCATTCACGCCCGGAACCACCCCGGGGTCCATGAGAAGGGCTCCCATTGGCGCTAAGAACGTCGCCGACACCCCAGGTATAACCGGACTGACTTAACTTAATCGCAGTCTGATCCTTCGCTGTCCTCCTGCTGGATGACACGCCCCACCATTCCCTCTACCTAGGACACATCGTCCTGCTGGATGACACGCCCCACCATTCCCTCTACCTAGGACACATCGTCCTGCTGGATGAGACGCCCCACCATTCCCTCTACCTAGGACACATCGTCCTGCTGGATGACACGCCCCACCATTCCCCTACCTAGGACACATCGTCCTGCTGGATGAGACGCCCCACCATTCCCTCTACCTAGGACACATCGTCCTGCTGGATGACACGCCCCACCATTCCCCTACCTAGGACACATCGTCCTGCTGGATGAGACGCCCCACCATTCCCTCTACCTAGGACACATCGTCCTGCTGGATGACACGCCCCACCATTCCCCTACCTAGGACACATCGTCCTGCTGGATGAGACGCCCCACCATTCCCTCTACCTAGGACACATCGTCCTGCTGGATGACACGCCCCACCATTCCCCTACCTAGGACACATCGTCCTGCTGGATGAGACGCCCCACCATTCCCTCTACCTAGGACACATCGTCCTGCTGGATGACACGCCCCACCATTCCCCTACCTAGGACACATCGTCCTGCTGGATGAGACGCCCCACCATTCCCTCTACCTAGGACACATCGTCCTGCTGGATGACACGCCCCACCATTCCCCTACCTAGGACACATCGTCCTGCTGGATGACACGCCCCACCATTCCCTCTACCTAGGACACATCGTCCTGCTGGATGACACGCCCCACCATTCCCCTACCTAGGACACATCGTCCTGCTGGATAACACGCCCCACCATTCCCCTACCTAGGACACATCGTCCTGCTGGATAACACGCCCCACCATTCCCCTACCTAGGACACATCGTCCTGCTGGATGACACGCCCCACCATTCCCCTACCTAGGACACATCGTCATGCAGTCAACTGTCCCCCTATTGGATGACACGCCCCACCATTCCCCCTACCTAGGACACATCGTCATGCAGTCAACTGTCCCCCTATTGGATGACACGCCCCACCATTCCCCCTACATAGGACACATCGTCATGCAGTCAACTGTCCCCCTATTGGATAACACGCCCCACCATTCCCCCTACCTAGGACACATCGTCATGCAGTCAACTGTCCCCCTATTGGATGACACACCCCACCATTCCCCCTACCTAGGACACATCGTCATGCAGTCAACTGTCCCCCTATTGGATGACACGCCCCACCATTCCCCCTACCTAGAACACATCGTCATGCAGTCAACTGTCCCCCTATTGGATGACACGCCCCACCATTCCCCCTACCTAGGACACATCGTCATGCAGTCAACTGTCCCCCTATTGGATGACACGCCCCACCATTCCCCCTACCTAGGACACATCGTCATGCAGTCAGCTACGGGGGTCCAGTATCATGCCTGACTTGATAGCTTCGTATCTTCCGTGGGCTTCTTTTTTCTCTTCGCCCTTTGAACACTTCAACGTGACTATTTTAATATTAGGCGTTCGCATACGACATACTTGTGCAAACCTTCCCCAGGTTCCGGTTTTAATATATTTAGTATTACGTTCTAATAACTATAATAGACATACTGAAGATGAACTGCCTGCCAAATTTCTGTATCAAGCTCTCGCAGTAAAGTTCGCATTTTGAACGTTTCTCAGCGCGACACATTCAAATGAGAAATAAAGGGTTCAGTTCCAGAACAAGCTCTGTTGATGACAAGGCCGATGGGAGCCGAGTTCACCGCAATACTTTATGATTTTTGACGTCCCCA
The DNA here is from genome assembly GCA_964017155.1 of Oasisia sp. SBJ-2009. Taxonomy (NCBI): domain Eukaryota; kingdom Metazoa; phylum Annelida; class Polychaeta; order Sabellida; family Siboglinidae; genus Oasisia; species Oasisia sp. SBJ-2009. The sequence continues at coordinate 45,385,056 of OZ024854.1, forward strand.
CATTATAGTTAGTAGACTTCCTGTTTGCTACGCACTTATAAGGGGAATGAAACGCTTGAACAAATGTTGTCCAAAATACTTGACAGAATATGTGAATTTGAAAAATTATTAATAATATACCGTAGCTCCGAGCTCATCAAATCATGGTCACATATTCTTTAAATGATATGTTCTTATGTTTGGACAACATTTGTTCAAGCGTTTCAGTTTCCATGATTTGATGAGCTCGGAGCTACGGTATATTTTTCTTCAAAATAAAGAAGTTAAATTAAATTATAACGCTTGGCTGAATACTTCCAGGAGAGCTCGAGACAGACCATTATAACTGCATTGAGCTGCCACAAGGACTGGACACTGAGCTCTATCAGAACTCACCCGTGTCACTCTTCCTTCTGTGTCTATAGTAGACTCATGTCGACGAGTTTTGCAGAACGGACAGTATTATCTTAGTTCACTTGTTAATATATATATATATATATATATATATATATATATATATATATATATATATATATATATATATATATATATATATATATATATATATTCGTGAAAATGTTCATCAAGTTGGCAGTATATTATTCGTAAAATATTTCATAATTACACAACTTGCTAGTTGTGTAATTATGAAATTTGTTACGAATATATATATATATATATATATATACACACACCGTGTAAAATATTTTATGTATAGATTATATTAAATATATTTATTTATATATATATATATATATATATATATATATATAATTATATATATGTGTGTGTGTGTGTGTGTGTGTGTGTGTGTGTGTGTGTGTGTGTGTGTGTGTGTGTGTGTGTGTGTGTGTGTGTGTGTGTGTGTGTGTGTGTGTGTGTGTGTGTGTGTGTGTGTGTGTGTGTGTGTGTGTGTGTGTGTGTGTGTGTGTGTGTGTAAATATATTTAATATAATTTATACCTAACAGATTTTACACGGTTTCTATCATCTATATCGCACATCATAACGTTTAGCTACTTAGAATGATCATGTCAGCACACACCCGTGAACGGGTCAGCCGTCCCGGATTTTATGCTGTAAAAATAAGGTTTTTTATTATTATATCATACTAACATCAGACCATTCTGCCGCAGGTGGCCGTCCAGTTCCGCCAAGGAACAACGCTTCGCGGGAATCGTGGGCCATCGACAGGAGCAGTCTGTACCAGGAGATCGGCGCCGACGAGAGCCTCGGACGTCACCCCGCTGAACCGCCGCCAAACTTCGGCGCGTTCGCTGCCTCGGCCGGGCAGCGGTTCCAACAACCACTGAACGCCGGCCGCCAGCCAGGCCCGCCGTATTTCATGCCGCGGTAGACGTGATGATGCGCACGGACAAAGTCCTGCCGACTCTCCCGGAAGTTGTTCGGATTCTCCCGGATATTGGGTGTAGCTCCCGGTTACCCGGAACACAGGAAAACCTCGTGGATTTTCGCTTCGAAGTCCCTCCCGATGTCCAGATCCGAGACAGCGCGAAACGAATCGCTGGTGAAGCTCCCGGATGCAAAATAGAAATATGTTACCCTGTATAAATCGAAGCACAAGCAAAAATAGAAATTGCTGCTGTTTGCACCAATGATCAATATTTGTCACATATTGATCTAAAAACTTTGTGGTTAATAATGCAATATTAAATTGTCATAACTAAAATTGCTCCTACTAATATAACACAATACTATGATGTCAACACTAACCTGACATAATAGCATCCTTAGGAATTTAATGTCAGACAGAAAATACAGTGCGTGCCTGCTGTGAAAGGCTCCTGCTGTCTCGTAGTGGCTGGGACACAATGCCTAGCCGGAAGCGTCTGCTCCCTGAACAAGTTCCGGTGCCTGCCAACCGTGATGCCATTACGTTTTCTATGCTAATTGCATTAGCATAATGATACTCTAGGAATATTATATTATGTCTATTTTTGAAAATATTAATGTTTATTTACAGCTTTATGTGGATATACGTGTCAGCATATTGTATTGTAAAGAATAATTGCATGGAATACGCGTGGATATAATGAGCGTGTCTTTATATGTATATTTATACATTTACGATTGTACATGTTACATCAGTTAATGCGTGCAGGGATTACACAGAAAGATCTGGTCAGTATATATGTTAGTGTGGTGAGACCAGTTTTATAATATGCATGTCCTGTATGGCACACTAACTTGCCCCAATATTTGTCTGACAATATTGAAGTTATACAAAAAGGGCATTAAAATTTATTTTCCTGGATTGGGTTACACGGAGATACTTAGACGTGTTAACCTGGATACGTTGAATGTAAGACGGGACAGCATTTGTCAAAAATATTTTGATAAAATTAAAGTCGACGCACATATATTAAATTATCCGCTGCCTGACAAAAGACATACCGAGAAAATGCGTACCCGTACTACAACGAATGTATTCCGTAACTCCTTTATACTGGGGGGGGGGGGGGGGGGGTTACAACTGCCAGTAAACAAGTCTGTTAATTCGGTATGATTTGCGGTATTACATGTTAATTGTATTTTATTGTATAGTGTCAATCCAACTCAGTTGAGTTGCCAATAAAACTGGTGTTATTATTACTACAACTGTTAACAGGGCCCTGCATAATTTCGACGAGTCCGCCGCAGACGCGATTTTTCGGACGCGGGTTTCTTGCCGCGGGGTGGGGGGTACTACCCGCCGAGGGGCGGGGTTGCGGGTGGGCGGAGGTGGCTGTCTGGTGGGGTGGTCGCGTAGCTGAAACAAACAACACGCATTAGTTTCCTGAAATAGGCACAAGTTACAGTTCCTTGGCTTACTTCATAAATGTTGGGTTCGATTTTTGTAGTTACAATGTTTGAAAATATAAAGAGGTTTCGTACGGGGTAGTGGTGTTAAACGAAAAGGCTAGAGAAGACACTCGATGAAAACCAACCACTAGAACAAGCTGGATTCAGAAGCGGATACTCAACGACAGACAACGTCGTAAACCAACTGAAGGAGAAGTGCAGAGAATATGATATCCCATGCTGCATCGCATTCGTCGACTACGAGAAAGCCTTCGACTCAGTGCAAACTCAAGCACTACTGACCTCGCTTCAAGAACAGGGGATAGAAGATGTGTACATCGAACTACTGAAGGAAATCTACATAAACAGCTCGATGGCAGTCCACATACACAAAGAAAGCAACAAGATCAACATCAGGAGAGGAGTACGACAGGGAGACACCATTTCGCCCAAGCTATTCACGGCAGCAGTCGAAAGCATATTCCGACAACTGACTTAGGAAACCAGAGGCTTGAAGGTACACGGCGAATATCTTAGTCATCTTCGCTTCGCCGACGACATACTCATATGCGCTAATACACCACATGAGCTACAACAAATGCTACAGGAATTGGCTGATGAAAGTGACAATCAGGGTCTGAAGAGGTAAACAAGTCGAAGACAAAGGTGATGACCGACACACCAATATATCTCAACAACACTCAGATCGAGATCGTTGAAAGCTACATCTACCTTGGACAGAGATACAGCGCCAGAGACAAAAACCAAGACAAGAAGATTCAAATAAGAATCACGGTCGGATGGACAGCATTCGCCAATAACCGCGACATCTTCAACGGTAACATTGCAACATACTTGAAGAGACAAATATACAACTCATGCGTACTCCCAGGAATGACATACGGCGCGGAAACTCACCACCCATGCAAAGAACAAGCTAGCAGCCGCACAAATAAAGATGGACAAGAGTATGTTACACATTACATACCGGGACAGAAAAACAAACATCTGGGTAAGAGAAAAGACATACGTGATTGAACAAGTGAGAAGACGGATGTGGACATGGGCAGGGCACGTCAGCAGGATACGAGATAACCGATGGACACTGAGTATCACCACCTGAAAACGCTACGAAAGGAAAAGACCTAGAGGAAGACCGGTGAGACCTTTGAAAAACTACATAGACGACTACTGGAAGGGTACCATCTGGCAGAGGATAGCGCAAGATAGGCAGATGTGGAAGCAGCATGCTGAGGCCTTCGCCCAACCACGGGACACTATGGCTAAACAATTATATTGATGATGATAGTCCCTAACTAACGCGATTGAACTCTTCACATACATCAACACTGACGAACAGAGCACCTTAGCTGGATTGATTAGAGGCGGCTTTGGTGAAAAAGTCACTGTCGTCGTTGTTGATTCCACCATGTGGCGCCACTAGCACAGGCGCCCGCTGTATTTAAATGGAACACATTCTGCTTCTGGATAAACAATGGAAACAGAATCTCATCTCATCATTCTTAATATTATTTGACGATATTTATCCGATATTTTTCCAAGACGGATTTATCCTGGTTACATTTGTCTATTTACGGCTAGTCTTTTGGAGCAAAGCATGTGGCGATACATCAAATTGTGTGTTTTGACAGTATGTCATTTTCAGTAGCATCATAGCTATCCATTTGCAGAACATTTTCAACTGTGGCAACGTGAACTGAGCGAAATTACCCCGGGTTCGCAACAGCGGCAATAGCTTTCGATCGCCGATCATTTCGACCAGAATCGGACGTTTTAACGACATCGAGCCACGACCTGATCGCGAGAACACTAATAAATGCGTCCGTGCGCAGGAGACCAGCGGCACACTGACGTGATTCGAATGAACATGTTCTCCGGCGCTGTGCACCGCGAGACTTCACTCACCCAGTGCACCTAGAGGAATCACAGAGGCGTGACAGATTCAATCACTTTAGTTGATTTATGAAGCGATCATACACCGCTCTCTCGAATACGCCAATACGAATATGTCACAAAGGCGTGTGGGTTGCCAAGATATCCAATTCGAGGGAGAAACCGTAATGTTATTCGAGTAAAGGCGGCCAAGTAGTAGTTACTTGTCATGTGTTTGTTTTGCGTTGTCTCGCTTTCATTTTTCCGGTTGTTATAAACGTTCCGATTGCCGTTTCTGCGCATGCGCGATAAATGTAAAAACATCAATGTGCAGCGAAACGACAAAACATGTTTGGTATAAAGGCTGTTCGTTAACTATCCTGTGATGATTACTGTGAAGAGTCGCTTAAAATATCGTTCAATACATTAAAATGTTACGTTAGTTTAAATCACTGTCACGGATTATAGCGCACTACAGTCACGTGATTTGCGCTTGCTATCAAAACATGCCTCAAAACGTGTTTGCATCGTGTTATTTTGCGACAAGTAACTTTGCTGAGAGGTTATATACACCATAACAAACAACCCATGGTATTTATACCATAAATGCTTTATCTTTTCGCTGCACATTGGTGATTTTACATTTATCGCCCATGCGCAGAAACTTCAATTGGAACGTTTATAACGCCGGAAAGATGTAAGCGCTACAGCGTTGTAAACACTGTTGGATTTCCGAGGCACACGTAACGACAACTAATGCATATGTTAAGCACACCTACTGGGAGGGAGCGGGGAACTAAGGCATTTAAAAAATTCAAATTGGTCAGCGGCTTCAATCGGATGGAACCGGTAACTATGGGATGGACATTTTTACAAAATGTTACAAAATAAACGTTATATATAGAAATATGTTGTAACTATCGTGTTAAGTAACGGATTAGCACACCGTTGGAAATACGTGTTGCCAATGTTATAGACATGCAGCGTGAATGTGTATTGAAGTTATGTGAAACAAATATTGGTTCCATCCGTGTGAAGGCGCTGTCAATTTACAAAATGGATGAACTGGAGTGCCCAAGCTCCTCGATTTATTAGGTCTGGTTTAAGCAGAAATTGTTTGTGCCTGTTTTTATCGTAGCAGAGTAACTGTGTAGACGACACACTGTCCACAAATCACAGGTATTCAGTCCAAAATATATTTTTAGTTTCAATATGCACATTCATCAACTCACGCCAAAGAAAACCAGACGGATCCTTGCAACACCACACACCTTGCATGACGCTCCTCAAGGTCAAGAGTCCCAACTCTCTCCTATCTCCGAGGCAGTGTTTCCAGAACTCTTCTTCCTCATTCCGTTCAGGAAGTGGAATAAGTTCCTTACAAGCTCACCAATTACTTCCAACCCAGTGGTAGCTTCAAAATCAGCAACCACAGAGCTACTTGATGACACAATTAGTGGTAGCTTCAAAATCAGCACCACAGAGCTACTTGGCGAGTCAATCAGTATTGGCTTCAAGCAACAATACAATAAAACAACAATAACATTACTACAGCTAGAGCACTCACTCACGCGCGCGCACGCGCGCACAAGCACGCACGCACGCACGCACGCGCGCACGCACGCTCGCTCGCTCACACACACACACACACACACACACACACACACACACACACACACACACACACACACACACACACAACACATACACACACACACGTGCCCAGTTGCTAGGCGAGCCGGGTCCTGACAGCCCAGCGTGCGCCGCGCCGACCGTGCTGCCATGCAGTGCAGTGCTCGGTGTCGACGCCTCCACTAATCAATACGATGTAATGTTATGCGCTGTTCGTTTAGTCGAGCGTCGTCGGCTCAACAACGCACGAAGCATCGACACTTGCATTGCGTCTACTCGCCGCCTACAGCCGCCAACGACGACGTGCAACCCGGGCGTGTGTGGCGATGTTTGCGGGGACATCAGGTCGCATGATGGCGGACACTGCGCCCCGCTAGTCGGACCCAGCGCCGTCGTCATCATCGCCGCCGCCGGGAACACGAAATCAAAACCAGGCGACTTCGTCTTCTGGAGACAGCGCGTTGGTCGCGTCACACCCGCTGCTGCTTGATGCGCGGACGCGTCGCGTTTGCGAATCGGGATCCGGCGTAGCTCCCGATCGCCGCCGCCATGGGGAATGAGACGAGCCAGGACCTGCCGTCGGACAGCGACCACCCGGGCACGCCCCACCCGACGATGCCGCCCCGCAGTAGCACCCCGCTGTCGGAGGCGTGCGAGGGCGCGTCCGTGTGCAGTCGGCGGCCGTCCGTCACCTCCCTGGGTCAGTTCGACGATCCACCGGAAGTCGATCTGAGCCACCTGAGCGTCGAGGAGCGGGCGAAGATCGCCGCCGTGATGGAGAGAGCGCGACAGGCACAGGACGAGGAGGCAGACAGGATCAGGTGGGTGTCGCACGGTGAATCAAAGGTCATTCGGTTTGCGCATGCGCATCACACACAATGGCGTATGTCCTCAAACAAACAGTCATACAAACGTGGTCTTGCTTTCATAGCGGGTCAAACCAAATTAGAAAATGTATTATCTTAAAATAACTATTGACGTAACTGGGATATAGGAATAACGACTTATAAGATCAATAGTCTTTCATCAGATAAACACGTCAGTCTTGCCGTGTCCTACTACACCTAGCTACGTCGTAGCTGTACTATCGCAGGTGCGCCATGACGCATGGTTATTTACAAACGCAATCATGCAGCTGGCTATGCGAGATAACAACATTAACTAATTTTATTTTGGAGTGCACCGGCGTTTGCAGTCTACCGTGTTATATTATTAGTAAACACACGGGTTGAATTAGTCATAATTAAATGACGTAGACACAACTTGTACAGCCATTTACATGTCACAGCCGGTCATCTACGGGACATTTTGCCACTTTGTCACACATGTCTCTAAATCACAATACATCTGTACCCTAGCGACAGCATTTCTGACAGGAGTTTAAGGAACACGGTTTAATATAACAGTCCTAAATAAGACACTTGTTACATTGTCGAAGCTCTACAGTAGGTCGGTGTGGTATTACTGTGGTATAGTACTCCTCACTATAACTGTATTCCTTGCCACAGCTGTCTACGTTAGATAACAGTACAAGATAAAACGTTCATTTCAGTTGTCAAGGTTAACCCACATTACTATGTAAATAGGTATTTTGCGATTATAAACACGAAACAACACTCCTAGACGCGCAGTGACGCGGTGACGCAGTGACGCGGTGACGCAGTGACGCGGTGACGCAGTGGCGCGGTGGCGCAGTGGCGAGAGCTTCGAACTCTCCACTTAGATAGCCCGGGTTCGAGTACCGTGCTGCCGTAGCAAACCTTGGGCAAGTGTTTCGCTCTACGCTGCTCTAGTTCATTCAGCTGAATGAATGAGTATCTGGTTGTACACAGTGGTGGAAATTTGTGTACGAATAGTCTTCGCGCATTAACTGTAGCGTACGTGGTTGGATGCACCCAGATAAGCCGAGATGGTGTTCGATTGAACAGGTTTGCCAGGGACTAGAGTTAGACGCTTTGAACAATCCTGATGATTGGTTACTACGCTACATAAGGAGTTACATTTACTCCTAAATAAGGCGTGTATTGCAACCGTCTACGTTAACAACATACGTAGCTCATAGGTGGATTAGTGTGGATTTCAACTCTCTGAACAGCATGTTCCATTATGATTCCCGTCAGCACTGTTTCATTTAGGTAACAGGCTTAGAAAAGACATTTCAGCTGTCAAAGTTTAACAATAATATATGTAGATAAGACGCATACGAGTATTAATTACAACTGTCTTAGTTAGTTAAACAACAAGCTTACATCAGACGTCCGTCAAATCACCAGTCCTATAGCTAGCTAACTAGCACGTTGTAGCTGATTTAGCTCCGCATCAGTCCTAGTTAAGTAGCGCATTATAGCTGTCTTAGCTGCACAGTATTCCTAGCTAAATAGCACATAATAGCTGCTTTGGGTACACGACAGTCGTAGCTGAGTATCTATTGTAATCTCAACTGAACAAGTCCACGACAAGACGTCCATTACAGCGATGTACGGGTCTCGCCTCGTCTCGTCTCGTCCCGCCTCGTCCCGGCGGTCGGCGACGGCGCAGGGACGCTCGGCCGAGGACGTTGCTCAGCTGATCCGATCGATTGGTGGAATTTGTCCCCGTGTGGATGATGCGTGCAGAAAAGCTTCGTACCGCCCGTTGTCATGCCAACCGCGCATCGACTACTTGCCCACAATAAATGAATGGCATTTAATGATGGCGGCATGCGTATTTATTTATACACACACCGTTAACCCTTTGATTTTCAAGTATAGGCGTGATTGGCACTATCTAGTTAGCGCCAGGGCCAGCAGGGTTTAGGATGAGGTCAGGTTGTCAAGTGGACGGGGACGGGGACGGGGACGGGGACGGGGACGGGGACGGGGACGGGGACGGGGACGGGGACGGGGACGGGGACGGGGACGGGGACGGGGACGGGGACGGGGACGGGGACGGGGACGGGGACGGGGACGGGGACGGGGACGGGGACGGGGACGGGGACGGGGACGGGGACGGGGACGGGGACGGGGACGGGGACGGGGACGGGGACGGGGACGATGGACAGTGAGAGAAGTCGTCGTTTGGATGTCTATTCCGTGACCCGAATACGTGAGCAGAATGAGTGTATTGCCACTATTGTTCTTGCAAAGAAGTGTTAGTCTTCGTTCCCTTGCTTCAGTTGTGGAGATACAATATTATGACTTAATGTACACAGCTCTTTTGACTATTATCGATCTTAATCATCCGCCGTGACATGGCTGTCCTCCTTCTTCCATCGTCCTTCTACATTTCGAATGAAACTATATAAATTATAATGTTCCCGTCATAACTTCGACCTTCCTCTAGTCTTCCATTCTCTTCGTCTCTTTATTTCCTTGTCTATGTTGTATATCTCTACTTCCTTGCCCGTCTGCGTCTGCGTCTGCGTCTGCGTCTGCGTCTGCGTCTGCGTCTGCGTCTGCGTCTGCGTCTGCGTCTGCGTCTGCGTCTGCGTCTGCGTCTGCGTCTGCGTCTGCGTCTGCGTCTGCGTCTGCGTCTGCGTCTGCGTCTGCGTCTGCGTCTGCGTCTGCGTCTGCGTCTGCGTCTGCGTCTGCGTCTGCGTCTGCGTCTGCGTCTGCGTCTGCGTCTGCGTCTGCGTCTGCGTCTGCGTCTGCGTCTGCGTCTGCGTCTGCGTCTGCGTCTGCGTCTGCGTCTGCGTCTGCGTCTGCGTCTGCGTCTGCGTCTGCGTCTGCGTCTGCGTCTGCGTCTGCGTCTGCGTCTGCGTCTGCGTCTGCGTCTGCGTCTGCGTCTGCGTCTGCGTCTGCGTCTGCGTCTGCGTCTGCGTCTGCGTCTGCGTCTGCGTCTGCGTCTCCGTCTCCGTCTCCGTCTCCGTCTCCGTCGCTGTATATATATATATATGTCTCTCTCACACACACACACACACACACACACACACACACACACACACACACACACACACACACACACACACACACACACACACACACACACACACACACACACACACACACACACACACACACACACACACACACACACACACGCACACACCACGTACGCACGCACGAACGCACGAACAAACAAATATAACGCGATATTTCAACAGATACTTATGTATACAGCTGAGTGAACTGGAGCAAATAGTGAACAGAATTGTCCAGATTTTGAAACGGCAGCAAGACAAATCGAATCGTGGATCTAGTTACAACGACGGCCCAACGACTGCGTCTGAAGAATAACGAACGACCCTAATGCATACGAAGACTGGGTTAATAATGCAGCACTGCTACTGGCCACACAACGGATGATTACAATGCGTCTCGTATCTGGGAATTATCGATGTCAGTCTATGGGCCTATTTTGAAGAGCACGTGTCATATTTGAATAACCTGAATCGACATCAGTAATGTCGTACCTCAATTGTGAACTCGGGGTCATAATAATGTTAATAATAATAAGGTTCAATAAAGCGGCAAGACCATCCTGTGTTTTACATGAGGACAGTTCGGCAACACGTTCTCTACGCAGGCGACATGAACACTAGGTTGTATAACTTCATTTAGAACGGTTATGATTTTCCTGACGTGAGAATTAGTACATATTATTTAATACATACAAACATACATACATACATACATACATACATACATACATACATACATACATACATACATACATACATACATACATATAAACAAACAAACAAACAAGCAAGCATGCATGCAAGCACGCACGCACGCACGCATGAACGCACATGCCCGCGCACGCACGCACGCACGCACACACGCACGCACGCACACACATACATATATATATATATATATATATATATATATATATATATATATATATATATACGCACGCACGCACGCACGGACACACACACACACACACACACACACACACACACACACACACACACACACACACACACACATCCTGGGATTGCTACCCAGATAAGCTGATATGATTTTTGATTGAACAGGTCTGCCAGGGAAGTAAAATGTACTTTGAGCAGTCCTGAAGACTGGATACTGCGCTATGTATAAGAACTCATCTTAACTTGTTACACATATTGTTGTACAAATTGTGCAATGTTATTCCCTATTGCTCTCTTTACGTTATTACAATTATATGCTTTACCTTCATGTAATTTTGCGCGTTCTCCGACAGAGAGCTGGAAGAAGACTTCCAGGCGTCGTGTCTCTCCCGGAGCGACTACGAGAGAGCCTACGACACGACCGACCTGTGTCCCGTGTGTGACACGACCGAGTTAACCGGCGAGAATGTCAACGTGTGCTCCAACTGCGAGGCTTTTGTGTGTCCGAGTTGTGGCGCTTACGACAGCAACTCGTCGACGAAGGTGAGTAGGTAGAGTGTCACCGAGTGTCACCAGAGTGTCATCGAATGCCACCAGAGTGTCACTAGAGTGCTACCGAGTTTCCATAGTTTAACACCTCGGTGTCTAATGGTTTTATATAACACGTTGGTTTTTGAAATCGGTAAATGCAGTATTTCAGCGTGGCGTGTTCTGTATTTGGGGAGTTCATTACTCCTAATGAACGTTGTCGTAATCGAAGGAAACGCGAGAAACCTGGAGAAACAAAAACTAATTGTGTTTTAGTAGTGTAAGTTATAATAATAAATAAATACATAAATAAATGTCAATAGAAAACATAATGAATCAATAAATAATTAAAATGACGTCCTAGTTATGTTAATTCAATGTATAAAAGGGTGAGAGGTATAGACAACTAGACATTAAAGCAACATTGGAATAATAAGTCTTAAGATGCGCTTTAAACATGTTTAAGACGCGATTTAAACGTGTTAATGCACTCTGCAAGTCTTCTACATGTGTCTATCCCTGTGTCTGGTTCTTCTTTACGTTCTCCTACGGCCTTCTGGGGCCCACTCGGTTGCTACATGCGCATATCTCTCCCTCGGTAGACGTACGCCATGGCCAACTGGCCTCCTGCGTCTGTATTCAGTATTGACGACGTCACTCCGTCCCTGCAGACCTGCCCTACTGGTCACTTTCGTCGTTGGTGATGTGCTCTCGGCGTGATGTGCCCAAAATCAACAGAAGACATTGGCGCGGTGGAAGATTGTTAGTCCTTTGGGCCTGAGGTCCAGTAGACTTACGGCATCACTCTTTGTCAGCCAACTACCATTGCCGTCTGGCGTCTGGCGTCTCACATATCTCAGGAGCCATTGAAGATCTTTTTATAGTTTGGCATAGGCGTAACTTAGGGAAATTCCAATGTGCACGATAAATAAATATTAGATTGAATCGTTAATTAGTCACAATTTGCCTATTTGCTCATAACTCTTAACTAACCTCTTCTATAATTTTGCATAGGAGTATCTTAGGATATATAGGTGGTTCACAAAACAATTGTGTTTGATTGAATCTTTCTAAGAGTACCTCTGGGCCGACAAAAAACCTAGATGTTCACAATTGCCTGTTTCTGCTAATCCGCTTTTTCAAGCAGCAGAATTCCGACAACCATACGCTGTGATGTGTGAAGTGTTCGTCCTCACTGGCCTCTGTTCTCAGCAGTCTAATGTTGGAGGACTTGACATTGACATGTGACTAATCCATGTTTGGTGGCTGTGTGATGCTAAGTCAACAACCCATTAAACCAATGTTAAACTAAACAGTTGCCTGCAGTTTTCACTTTAAGACTGCCAATGTACAGTATAGACGGTAGCGTGTATGCTACTACGGTAGATTGGTTAGAATATTTTTAATAACTACGAAGTTTGTTACTAGATAACATTTGCAAATAATTTAATTTGATGAAGTTACCCACGGCCCTTGGCAGGTGCCCTCAGATAGCCACAGCAATGGAAATTTAGTATAATATTAATAATAACAATTTCCGATTTGGCACAGGCATTTCATGGAGTAGTGCCATACAGGAAATATATATTTGATTGAATCATTCTAAAAACATCTCTGGGCCCTCGAAAATGCCAATTTTGCATGGTTTGCCTAATTTTCCAAACACTCTGTTAGTTACGTTTTCCATAATTTTGTATTGACACTCCATTTTTTAATGTAATGTAATATACAAGAAATCAGTATTTGTTTTGATCATTTTAACGGTCCATCAGGCCCTCCCAAAATGACACATTTTGTTTTTTTCACATTGATTCAATTTCAATTTTTATACATGCGAGATTACCAATGTCCTGTAAGGTATCTATGCAGAGTATCAGGATAGCTTCAACAGTATTTCAAATAACGCATAAACTAATCTATACAGTTTTCATGAAACGGTCTATTCGAATATTCTATTTCTCGGTGTATCTTCACAGGCATATATTCTTCACTACTACGTCATTAATGTACGGAAGCCCGTTGGTGCCACGGTGAAAATATTTTTTCTGACGGCCGCCAGATAATTAAGTAGCGGAGGTCAGAAAAATATATATGTATAAATGTACTTATTATTATTTATTCAGCCTCCGTTGCCGGAGAAGAAACATTACATACATATTCATACGTGCAATCACATATAAAAGACATACGGTGGAGAATAAAAACCTGATAAAATAAAATAAATAGCAACAATACATACAGTGGCATGGTATAATATATAAAATTAAGTGTATATTGTGTATATCAGTTAAAATAAAGAAACGCGTAATATATTAGAGTGCAGTGGTTAAGAGATGAACTAAAACATGTTCATGTGAATATGGCCTGTTAAAATTATCAGTATATAAAAGGTGTCTAATCGAGTCAACAAGACCATCATTTGCCGCACTACTTTGGGGTACATGTTGATAATTAAAGGCTCGTTTACTGGGTGACTCGCCCATAGATACTACTCTATCCAACAGGGTTCCAGGTACCGTTTCACCATAACATATCAAACGAGACAGTAAGTGCTGCATCAGTCGACGCGCTGGACTTTCCACTTTAAATATTCTACTATACAAGGATAAAACATTTCTATTTACAATATCTTCGATCTTTTCAATATTTAGTGCTTTAAGTAAGGCTGTGCTGTGGGATAGTTTGCTTAATCCAAGACTTTGTTTAATTAATTTACCCTGTGCAGATTCAAGTCGACGCATTTGGATGGCGGTGCTGCCCATACACTCTAAACCGTATGTTAACGTTGGTTGACATATACATTTATAAAGATACGCTTGAACACCAGGAGTGGCTCCTGGGTATAACATACCGGCATTACCAAGCCCATAAAATGACTGTCTGCATTTTGTTAGTCTGTTGGTTACATGGCTGGCATTGTTACCACCCTGATTAAACACGTTACCAAGTATATTAAGCGATTCTTCATTACATACACATCCGCTTTGGGTCTTGGTATAACGGACACTTTCCAACAATCATGCATTTCGATTTTTCAACCCCAAATTTGAATTTCCACCTTTTACTATATGCATCACATACATCAATTAGGTTCTGTAGATCTTGAACATTAGTTGAGTATAGAGTAATATCGTCGGCGTAAGCCATAGAATTGTACAGTGTATCACCTATTCTGACGCCTGCGTCACAGTTATTCAAGTCTAATAAAAGTTGATTAATAAAAATGTTAAACAGATACGGCGAGAGAACGCTTCCTTGTCGTGTACCACGTGTTACATCAAACGGTTTACTATATGAACCGTTCCACTTGACTACAGCATTCAGCTTATCATACCAGTTATACAATAGAGATAACCACTCATGTACAGGTAAAACATGAATTAACTTTAGAAACAGTGACACGTGACATATAGAGTCAAAACATTTTTCTGCATCAAGGGCGGCTACGAACACAGGGCTGTTTTGCGATTTAAAATAAGATGTAATATCATTTAGTAAGTTGCATGCAAATGCTGTACCTCGGTTCTCGCGGAATCCAAACTGAGTGTCAGATAAATCAGTATCTGGTAAGATCAGTGCTTCTACCATCTTAGTATGTATAGAGCTTAGAGTAATTGGCCGATAATTCTTTGCAATGTTCGCGTTAAGTGTAGATTTCTTTAGTATGGGAACAATTAAACCAGTAGTGAATAATGTAGGTATTATTATCTTTAATAGTGTGTAAGTATGATTCACCAAAATCACAATAGTCCAACGGATTCCAGAGCCTCTTGGCCCATTTTTTGATATCCTCACTGTATTCTCACACGTCTCATAGGCATATATCGCTGGTGGTATGATAATTGTTTTATCTGTTAATGTTGTCATTATTGATCAAATATAACGGGTATTGAAAATTAACGTTTAGTTGTATCTGTAATGTCATATTTCCTATCATTCGTTTATTCCGAGTATGGCAAAATATATTAAATCGGACAATATGTTTACGTTCTTGTTACATGGGATACATAAATAAATATATCCTAGTAAAAGAAATAAAACACACGAGATTCCGTGTTCCGTTGTCAGTATTTCATCACATATTAAATGAGCACATCAACAAAAATGATTGCTTGCACATAACAAATGATAATTAATTGCTAAAGTCAGACATTAGAGCCATGCGAAATCAATGTAATCAATTTTTCCACCTTTTGCCTTCGCGTAAAACACTGAATAACCACATCTGTTCAAACAAGACCTGGGGTCAAATACGCATTTGTATTTAAATATGTCACTTTTTGTACATGAATTCAGCAATTTCGCGAAGCCCTTTTTTGTATTTTATTTCATATAAATTCGATCAAATACACACTAGATACGAC
Source organism: Oasisia sp. SBJ-2009 (assembly GCA_964017155.1). Classification (NCBI taxonomy): domain Eukaryota; kingdom Metazoa; phylum Annelida; class Polychaeta; order Sabellida; family Siboglinidae; genus Oasisia; species Oasisia sp. SBJ-2009. The sequence goes on from OZ024854.1 coordinate 45,401,048, forward strand.
AGTGATTTGATTGTTTTGTCATTTATATTTTAGGATCGTAAGCACAACGATGGTCACCCTAACACTAAAGAAGTAATGCTTTCTAAAGACGCCTAACATTAACAACGATCTGGCTGGAACAGATATTTGAGTTCCACGTCGTGAATATGACAGTAATTTAATGGCTCATAATTTCATAAATTTAAATTTTTATTGGTGCTTAATTGTATTTGAATATAATTGTTTACGTAGTTATATAATCCAAAGGTATTCTAGCGTACATTCGTTTTCCACTGCTACTGACGCACTAGGTAAATGTACATTCCTGTATAACGTCCTTAAATGCTCATGTAAAGCGTTTAAAATACAGTTTACTCTTTGGCAGACGTATTCATT
>OZ024854.1:45406422-45451422 GCA_964017155.1 Oasisia sp. SBJ-2009
TATGATTACGTTCATTTAGAAAACTTGTTATATATAAGTGTTTATCGAACTGTTGTGAAACCACAACGTACAGCAATGTAAAATGCAAATCCCGTAGAAGACACATACGGCCTAAAATCGTGTACACTCTCTGCGCTACGTAAATCGCCATGCGTCGGTGACAGTGGTAAACTCAATATTAATTTGATTTTAAGATAAGAAAGGTATAACGCAATATATTTATGACCTGATATTCCTAGTATTTATCAGTCGGAAGCTACAACTGTCTTCCGTCGTTAAAAATATTATTCTTGTGTCCAGTCCCCAATCAGCTCCAGTCGCGCGGAGTCTCCTCGTGTATCGTGTCGCACTTACAGGCCTTATTTTCAGTATAAACACAAGTGAACAATCCCACATATTTGTTCATTGTGTGTTATCTGAACGTTGGTCAGTCTCACGTAGTCTGCATGGAATGTCCTAAAGCTCGTCGTTCCATCAGTTACAGGAATGGGTTTGCCTGCTGTGCCAGAAGCAACGCCAGACCCAGCAGCAAGAGCTCTGCGACGCCGGACCACCACCGGAGACGGTAGAGACGGACGATCGGCTTCTCGAGGCAGAGGCAGAGGCAGAGGCAGAGGCCGAGGCGGTGGACACGTCTCACGACCAGGTCCGCGATACTAATGAAGCCGTTCCGCACGAACAAGAGCAACCCTACACTATACAACATGACTTGCAGATCAAAACAGGTGCCAACTATGCCAGATTGCCTTTAGCGGAACCGCTGCATGACGTCACCGCCGCGCAAGAGAAGACACAGCAAGAGGATATGCAAGAGGACATCCATGGTGCTGGCGAACCGCGCTCACAACAGGCGAGTGGTCGTTACACCGCACAGCAAGACTTACACACATCGAATGCATACTACGATGTGGAGACCGAGAAGCGCGGAGCCGAAGCGTCCTATTTGGCACAACGTGAACAATTAGAAATAGACACTCTCTACGAATCGAGCGAGCCCACGTATTCGCGTGATTTGTATTCCGGAAGTTCTTGTAGTCGGGACGGGACGTTGGCGGATGCTCGGTACTCCTCGGAACCTGATGGAGAGGTACGTGGCATTTCAAACGGTAATGTCGCATAGAAATGTTGTGGATTCGTAAAACTAAGGGCGAACTTGTGGTCACATTTCTGAAGAATTCTATACGACATATTCGTAAAATAAGGCAGAGCTTGTGGTAAAATGTCTGAATAATTGTAAACGAAGACATTTTATATTTTTAATATCTATCGCGTTCACATTAAACTACATTAGTCAGAAATAAATCATAATTTGGGTGCATCGTAAGAAGCAACAGTTGGCTTATAACCTTAGTTTTAGGCTGGCTATTATAGGTTTTTATTATAGATTTAGTATTTACTTGGGTGCGGGAGACAAGGTAGACCTATGACGTTGGTAAAGTTAGTTTTGTCCAACAACTGAAGCCAGCAAGAAGTGTGCTGTTTTCGAAAGCGACATGCTGTTGCACTTGCAATAGAAGAACTGACACACATATGTCATTATACAAACAATGGAACATAATCTCTAAGTTAAGTAATTAGTCGCTCTGGGTAGAGTAAATAAGACGAAATGTCGTCCACATCCACTGCATTCTGAGTCACGACTGCAGTATAATTACCTGTATCGCCATTCCTGTTATATTAACCTTTTTCTTGTACGTACTGTTATCTGGAATCATGCCCCGGTATCCGACATGCTACTATTAACCTCTTGCACTTTGCCCAAAATGATGTATTGAACTCTGCTGAATAAAAATGACTGTACTTCGGCCCACTTTCTGGTTTTGGCTGGTGTCAGTTGTCGGAACATGCTGCACCAAGAACATCTACATGAACTCAATTCTGTGGTTCATTTCATATTCGATTTGACCATTTCGTGGGCACACCATTAAAAACGTACCAATCAGTTCGGAGTCTATTAAACCTTAACCAGTCCACCTTCAAAATATTTAGTCTAGTATTAAAACCATTACATTAACACGTGACGAGCATCACAGTTACACGTGACGAACATATTAGGTCGATTGTATGTGGGTGTGATTGATTACTTTATCTTCGCACCACATTATAGCATCGCTTCGGTTCCTTGCGGGTATACCCACCTGTCTGTTGACAACTCGAACATTGATTTAGACACTAATCCTTTTATTGTGGTGCGCCTCTGCGCTTTGGTTTTGAGGACTTGGGCACATAAGAAGTTGCCCAATTATTATTAGTATACCGCAACCAGTACATACGCTGCTGCAGATCACATCGGCGATAAATTAAATTCACGCAACAAGGCCGGACATAATGCGAACATGGAGAGGAAATCGGAAGTTCGCTACTACTCGGTAGAAACAAGGTGTATGTCGACAGGACGGGAAATGAGATATACGCATATCACGTAAATTTAAAGGAAAGCTGCTTAGTTCTTGTGTTACCCGGGTGCACATGAATGCAATAGAGAGGATGGCACTAACAGAGAAATAACAGTAGAAGGTCCAGGTTTGCGTTAACAACCTGGTAAGAGTAATCGTGGGAGTTGGGAGAGCTGATAACAGAAGAATGGACTAAATGAACGTGGAGATTGGAGCGAAGGAAAGTGTTCAGAAGAAATTGGAGTACATAGGCTGGTCGTGTAGAAAGAATGGGAGATGAAAAACTGGCAAAGAGAGCTGATACCCAGACAGTTGAGGTGAAACGGTGGTGAGGAAGTCCAACATTGCGGTGTGCTATTGCATTAATAGTGATCTAGAAAGAGTGGGAGAAGAATGGAGAAAAGAGCAACAAATAGAAGGAAGTGGAGACTATTGACAGAGAACGTAGTGAGAAAATGGAAAACGAAATCATTGTCAACTCATCCTGACGACAATGAGAAAGAAAAGAAGAACAAAATGCAATTTGACCCTACTCTAGTATCCGGGCAACTATTATTTTGAATACTTGACAGCCGTTAGCCACCGGGCACATTGAAAATGATGACATTTTCATTGCTCTGTCAAATCGTATGCTGCAGCCAGCAACAGACGTGGAGAATTCCTAACTTAATCCTATTTGAATTAAGATAATATGTTTGCGAATGGGTAAGACTGGGACGGACAATCTTACACAGGCATCCTTATACCCTCTAACTTTGTGACTATGTCAATCAGCAGCCAGTTTTAGACCCTCCGTTCCCCACCATCCCAATTTTTCCGGGATTGGGGGCATGGCCCCCGGCCCCCCTCTGGCTACACCACTGATTGACTGGTCCATTCGTGTCACTGCAGGTAGTGACGTCATCACTGCACGCCATCTGTCGGACGACGTCGCTGCAGGACGGCCTGGCCGACGCCGCCGACTCGACGAGCGCATGCGCGGCCATACGTCGCTCGTTCGACGGGCCGTGCGTGACGGAGTACCACGTGCTGAGTGACTCGAGCGACGAGGAAGTGGGTCAACTCGTGAGCGACTTCGAGCGGATGCATCGAGGCGTGACGGCGCTCGCAGGACAGGGTGAGTCGAGGGCCGGGTTACGGCATCTGTTCGCAATGGCATCTCATCGATCCGGCCGACGCGCGTCGGATGCGATGCCTGTGATTAAATATTGATTACGAAACATCTCTATCACGCACGCATTACAAAGGCTATAATTGAGCGGATCGATTCGAGTGGACGGGTCGGGTCGTTATCGCGTCGACACTCGTGTCGGTCGACTCGTCATCGTCTCGCGTTGACGGGTCTAGTGTCATCGCCTGGTGGTGTTGTCGTCTTGACAGTTGACACGTGTTGTGTGTCGTGATGATACCGCCAGAGTAGTCACTGTATCTCCACTTATTCAACGGTCGTTTTATGTCGTATGTCAATCACGTACTTTATGTCACAACTAATGTTTTGTCAAGAAAATCGTTGTCATATGTCCACGTGTCACCAGCTTTGTTTCACCACCAACGTCATAAGGCAACACCCAATAGTGCCGTCATCACACACGTCACCTATTTTGTCACCGCCAGCTTTATATGTCAACACCCAGTCCAGTCTCCGCTGTCGACATATTTTTTTCACATACGCTGTGTCACCATCAGCGTCACGTCCACACCCGATAGTGGTGTCATCATGTCTACATATCACCTACTGTATGTCACCATCAGCGTCACGTCCACACCCGATAGTGGTGTCATCATGTCTACGTGTCACCTACTGTATGTCACCATCAGCGTCACGTCCACACCCAATAGTGGTGTCATCATGACTACGTGTCACTTACTGTATGTCACCATCAGCGTCACGTCCACACCCAATAGTGGTGTCATCATGTCTACGTATCACCTACTGTATGTCACCACCAGCTTCACACCAACACCCGATAGTGTTGTCATCATGTCTATGTATCACTTAATAAGATTTAACCAGATTTAACAGGATTGCCACCTAGAGAATCAACTCTAGATGGCAGGTTGACAAGGAAGCCTTTTGACTTTTCGAGAGTCCAACCTATCTATCTAAATGTACCCCGCCCTTCTTATGTTTTATTTTTAAACATATTAACACTACACAATCAGCCAATAATCTGTTCCATTCATTTACTGTTCTTTGTGGAAATGAAAATGTTCTAATATCTAGTATACACTGCTGTTTTGATAATGTAATTCCATGTCCTCTAGTCCTTCTCTCTTCCTTAACCGAGAAAAACATATTTCTGTCAACTTATTGTATGTCATCATCAGCATCAGTACCAGGTCGTGGCTTTAGTCGTTCGTTATGCTGCATTCCTGTCACCTCGTGTAGATGGTAAACACCAGTTGTGAACTAGGACGTTCTCGAGCTCCCCCAGTAAACAACTGGTGAATTTACGCAACTGGGGCCGAACTGGAATTCACGAGGTGATTGGAACACAGCACAAGTCGTCTCTATACACATATACCCTTATCCGTTCACATTAAACCCGTCAACATCCCATAGTTTCCACTTGTTCATCTACAATTGTCCTGCTTCCTGTCCACAAGCGTATACTGGTAGCAGTTTGTTAACATTAGATAAAGTATAACACTTGTCACTCGGTTTGTGTTCAAACAATGATTTACCAACCAGATGGTTGTGACTCCAAGTTATTCCTTACTTGCGTAACTTAGAGTGGACGTCTTCTGTAAGGATTCTCTTCTGGCCTCAGTGACGATACAATAGCGTTGACTGGCCCTCAGTTAGTATAGCAAATTCCCAATGCGTTTTTGCGAGAAAAACAATTTGACTAGTTAGTGTTAATCGAATAATAATAACAATTAAAGAACGATTTTTTGGAGCACCGTGTATGCGGAAAACAATATTCTTAAAATCGCTTACACTCATAGAGAATATACTCATTAATGACCTAAAACAAATTAAACAGAAGTAGTCCATAGAAGGTAAAAGAAACTGAGTTAAAACGAGCATACACATTTATAACCTGAACGAATGTGTTTTCCAGGTGACTTGTTCCGGGCCGGAGATCAGGCGCCGGGCCGCCGAGGCTTCACCGACGCCGCTGCCGCTGAGTCCCGCTATGCGGACGACTGGGCTCAGGGCGGCGGCCGTGAGAGCGACACGGCTGACGGCGGCGACGACGACTTCGCGGGCGACGCGTTCGACAGGAGTCGCGCGAAGACCGCGCGACCGAGACAACTCGTCCTCGGTCGGCAGTCGGCTGACCGTGCAACGTCCTCACAGCGTCGCGAACAGGGCCCGGTGGATCCGGTTGAACCGACGGCGAGGGAGTCCGACGAACGGGGCGCGATTCCAGCGGCGGAAGGCCACCAACAACAGACAATGACGTCAGTTCCGTCGTATATGGTCGACCAGCGATGGTCGGCGCCGCCGTCGGCGACGGCGGCGGCGTCGGCGCGACACGATGCGGCCGACGGACAGTCGTCGCCGGCGGACGCGGCCGACCGACACGACGGACTGCGGAAGAAGAAGCCGTCCGCGCTGGAGAAGGTGTCGGTGAACAGCGAGGCGGACTCGGACAAGCGCGTGAGTCCGTCACGCCGCAGCCCGCGCAGTCCGCCGCGCAGTCCGTCGTGGATGCGCTACCGGGACGGCTCGTCGCGGTCGTCGCCCAATCGGACGCTCTCGCCCCCAATATCGCCCACCGCGCGCTACCAGTCGTCGCTCCCCGACAGCGCGCACGGCGACTGCGACGACGCCTACGACGGGGACTACTTTACGTACACGGCGGGCGGTTACATTCACGACCAGGGAAAGATGAACGACGCGACGGTCAGCTACAACGACCGCACCCAACCGAAGCCGGCGCGGTCGTTCGACTCCCAGAGAAGTCTCAGCGACGACGCGATAGAGATGGAGTCGCTCGACCTGGCGACGTTCGCGGCAGCGGTCGCCAGTGACACGGCGCACCTGACGAACATGAGCGTGTCACCGACGCAACACGACGTCCTCGCGTCCGACACGACGCACGACGAGTTCGCGTCGCCGACGTCCATCGCTTCCGGCGAGCTCGACTCTCTCCCGGAGCCGAAGCCGAAAAACATCGACCACCACGGCAACAAGCGACAGAAGACGAAGCCGCCGCCGACCGACTGGTCGCCCGTCACCGATCTGTCGCCGATTCTCGACGTGTCCCCGTCGATCGAGGCCATCGAGCAAGCGGAGATGTTGGCGGAGCAGGACTTCCGGTTGCGAGCCAGCGACGTGGGCGCGCAGGGCAACGGTGATGCCTGCTATCTGACGCAGTCTCTCAAGCGGTACCAGCATTTCGACGACATCAGCAAGATCGGTAATGGTATTCTGCAAGCCAGCGACGAGGTCGACTCGGCGCGGGAGATGCTCGGCGATGTGACGGTCGGCGACATCAAGTCAGCGAGAGAGATCAGTAACGAGCAACGAGGGGCGGCGAGAGTTCAGGCCGATGTGTACTCGCAGCCGCCGGCGAATGTTGTTGCTGCGCCTGTCACATTAACTCAGAACGCGCGCAGACCTCCCGATGTAACGTCCGTCACACCGTCGCCAGCCACAAGTAAACCTCCAGAGACGACGCCCGTCACAGTGACACAAACCACACGCCGAATTCCAGATGTCACACCCGTCACGCTGACACAAACCACACGCCGAACTCCAGATGTAACACCCGTCACACTGACACAAACTACACGCCGAACTCCAGACGTCACACCCGTCACACTGACACAAACCACCCGCCGAACTCCAGATGTCACACCCGTCACACTGACACAAACCACCCGCCGAACTCCAGATGTCACACCCATCACACTGATACAAACCATTCATCGAACTCATCAGGTAGATCCTGTATATACATTAACACAAACAACTCGCCGAGCTCCAGATGTAACGCCCGTCACGCTAACACAAACGACACCCGTTACACATACACAAACCACACGCCGATCTCCTGATATAACACCCGTCACGCTGACACAAACCACACGCCGAACTCCAGATGTCACACCCGTCACGCTGACACAAACCACACGCCGAATTCCAGATGTAACACCCGTCACACTGACACAAACTACACGCCGAACTCCTGATGTAACACCCGTCACACTGACACAAACTACACGCCGAACTCCTGATGTAACACCCGTCACACAGACACAAACTACACGCCGAACTCCAGATGTAACACCCGTCACACTGACACAAACTACACGCCGAACTCCAGATGTAACACCCGTCACACAGACACAAACGGTGTCAGCAACAGTGGAAGAGCCAAGGGCTGATAGAAACAAAGTCCACCAATCATCGGACGGAGTAAACAGAGAAACACGTCCGTTGACACAACCCGATACAACGGCACTCCCGCATCAAACTCTTCAAATGACGTCAGATGAACAGGTAAAGAACACAGCAGGTGCATAACACAGCAGGTGCACAACACAGCAGGTGCACAACACAGCAGGTGTACAACACAGCAGGTGCACAACACAGCAGGTGCACAACACAGCAGGTGCACAACACAGCAGGTGCACAACACAGCAGGTGCACAACACAGCAGGTGCACAACACAGCAGGTGCACAACACAGCAGGTGCACAGCACAGCAGGTGCACAGCACAGCAGGTGCACAACACAGCAGGTGCACAACACAGCAGGTGCACAACACAGCAGGTGCGCAACACTGCAGGTAAACAACACAGCAGGTGCACAACACAGCAGGTAAATTACATAACAGTTAAACTATATAAAAGGTCAGCAACACAACTGGTAAACTACACTGCATATCCAAACAGTTAGTATAAGTATTTATGCACAGCCAACAGCATCTTGGCTAACCCATTAGACCCCACGCGTGAATCACAAACATTTGCGAATCATAGATTTATTCCTTGATCTCTCAAAAGCTTTTGATACAATATATTATGATATTGTAATAAAGAAATGTCAATGCTACGGTATCAGAGGCATTGCCTGCAACTGGTTTAAAAGCTGCCTTAATGATAGAAAACTTGTACAATAAGACTGAATCAGATTATAAGGATATATCATGCGAAGTCTCACAAGGATCAATATTAGGCTTTTCATTGTACACATAAATGATATTGAATATGTTTCAGATTTTTTTAATCCTATGCCTTTTTGTAGTTGACAATAATCGTATTTATGCACACACACACACACACACACATACTTTGACACACTTAGCAAAGAAGTAAATATGTAATTAAAAAACATCTTCATGTGCTTTCATACCAATAACGTTTCTTTAACACAAACAAAACTAACTTTATTATATTCAAAACATGTGAGAAGAAATACAATAGTGATAAAGCTGATATAAAATAGATGGAAACAAATACAAACATGTTAAATTCACTACATTTCTAGGAATCATTACAGATGAACACCTAAACTGGAAGCCTCATGTTTATAATCTAGCAAATAAAATACCACATGATGTAGGAATCCTACACAGATTCAAACATTCATTATGAAAAAAATTTACCGTGCTTTAATTTCATCACATCTACAGTAGTGTACCGTTTTATGGGCAAACCCACAAAACACAAACTTAAGTAAATTAAAGTACTCCTGAAGAAACCTATTCGGATAATCACGTCATCTCAATATATTGCACACTCAAATCAGTTTGTAAATTCAAAACTGCATGATCTATGCAAAGATCAGTTAGGTATTGTTATACATAAAGCCACATACAGTGTACTAGCAACCCCTGGTTAGCATGTCATCTGTATTTATGTAAATATGAAATGTTCTATTCACCATTCTGAAGGTCATTCTATCTTACGTGCCTGCTATATCTTAAGAAACAATCTTAAAGTATGTGGTGGTCCTTAATATCTGCTCTTACGCGTGTTCACAGGATCTGCTCGGTTACATATTTGCTTGGGCCCCTATATTTGTTTAATTAAGCCCATTGTATATATCTTCGTAATATTTCTGTAACCGAAATAAAGTTCAGCTCAGTATGTTAATAACATGACATGAACCCAAACTATTTAAACTAAATTTCTCGGAGAGGTGATAAGGCTACCAGAGTTAATACATAATTCCGTATTTGTCCTCTCTTATCCTGTTCGATTATGAACCCGTGTCCGTGTTCATAATTTGTACACCCCTTTGTCTATTAGTAACAAGCGATAAGTTGTTAAGTTAAGGTGCGATTTATGAGCAATTCATGTTCTTTCGAGTGTGAGATGGTAAAATTATAATTATCATCTCCGAAGAACATTATTTGCGGAGAAAGTCCTCCTGTTATGTACGTATCCAATCAATCAATCAATCAATCAATCAATCAATCAATCAATCAATCAATCAATCAATCAATCAATCAATCAATCAATCAATCAATCAATCAATCAATCAATCAATCAATCAATCAATCAATCAATCAATCAATATGTTTATTTTCCAACACCGAACATAATACGGCACACAATAGAAACAAACAGTATGAGATGTTAGAAAAAGGGTTATAGTGAAGAAATTATCTGATGGATTTGTATACATTGTTTCTTAGTTTATTTAATGTTGTAATGTAGCATTTGTGCAGTTGTAACTATAAATTAATCAATTATAATATAAGCTAATTTTGCTATAATACTCAATAGTACAGTATTTACTAATCATACTGAATAAGTAAGTTCACAGCACAATTATTTGAGAGTAGCTCTCTGTGTATGTAACGAGGTGCTATTAGGCCATAATTCGTCATTGCCTAGTCGACAAGAAACAAACGTTGTTCGATACCATACTTCACTTGAAGTTTTGTGGAGAAGTTTCCAAGATTACAAGAAATCTTTCTGTGCGAGATCTTGATAGATATTGCAAACTTACAGCGGTTTTAGATTGTTTTATAACATTTCACAAAATGACCACATATTCAGTTGCTCTCGATCATCTTTTGTATATTACTTCTTCTGAGCGAAGACAATTCCATGTTGAGAGTTCCCTGGCATCAGCGTGATCCTGTAGAAACCTATATTTCATTCTGATGCTTAAGCAACGTTCTATTAACCGACTGATCTACGTATTATGGTTACAATGGGATGATCTTATGAGGTATCATTCAACTAGTACACATTATAGCCAAGCCGACAGTTCTGTGCTGCTACCGAGGATGGTCACTGCCAGGGTGCATGTTGTCCGTCTTCAGATGGTCTTTGATGATCAGATCGAGACGGGGCTGACATTTACGTGATTTCCAAGTCAAGAAGGCTACACAGTCTTCAGTGCTGAGTGTCAGGTTGTTAACCAAATATACACGCCGGCCTAATCAGCGTATTGAACTCGCGGTGCCAGCATGCAATGCGGACGTCCTAACTACACCATCGTGCGCCGCCTCAATGTCTGCAGTCCCGTCCAATTGCTGCAGACTGCTCGACTCCCTTTCTGGTGTAATTTGATTGTCATACCACGTGTCCAGTCATCGGCAATTCCTCCTTGTCCACAAACTGGGAAGTGTGGTACAGACTCCAGTTTCAATCAGAGTTGAAAACGTCTTCTGGTGGTTTACTGTTTTCATATTGGCTATTGTAGACTCTTGACCTCTGTGTTTATCGGTAGAACGTTCCAATCTCGCTCGGTTAAAAGGGACCCGACATAATACTTACCAACACGCTGTTTCTGTTTGGATGCTTTGGTTAAACCTGTTTCTCCTGCCTAATGTTTAGTGATTAGTGTATTCAAATAACATTGGGTGTATTTGTTCTTCAGCATGCGAAAGCAATGCGCGTGTTTGCGCACGAGAAGAATTATGCCTTACACAAACAAGACCACCTTTTTCATAATATGGATTGATTTTTATCCGCATGCCATCTGTCAATCCAATTTAACGTAGACCTGCTTGAAAATAATCACGCGAACGGATAACAGCTACTACCAACGTAGATAACGTGAAAAGTTACTGTATGTTCTGAAGCAGATGACGAATATCCTTTTTACAGGCGCAGGCCGAAAGTAAACGAGCCGAAGAAAAAAAGATCAGACGCAAACTGCCTCCGCTGCCGCCACCAGAGGGCACGGCAGTCGCCAAGTCCGAGAAACGCGGCCCTCAGACGCCCGACAAGGAACTGCTGCGACAACGACTCAGACAACGACAGGCCGAAAACAGGCGTCCGCAGCCGCAGCAGAAACAGCGCTTCTCAAATGCCGACGCGAAATCAAAACCGGACGTGACGTCACGAGTTCGCGCGCCACCAGTGGCCGACAAACCACACCCGCCCGCCACCCTGCCGAAGCCTCGCATCGCTGTGGGTGCCTCGAAGCAGCAGGCGAGTGTGGCGTCGGGGTCTGGGTCGGGGTTGGTGTCACGCACGCAATCGCCGCCGGCGAAAGCGGCGACGAAAGCCGGCAAGATCGCAACGACGCAAGCGCCGGGTGTCGGTCTCGGCCGGGTCTGCGAGAACGGCGTGCGTCCGGCGGCGGCGGCGGTGGCGGCGACGGCGACGGCGAGCGTCACTTCCGGGAACGCGACGCGTCCGTCGTCGATCATCGACCGGCCGGCGACGACCGCGATACGTCCGCGGGGGAGCGCGCGCGCGCAGCCGGCGCCGCGGCGCGAGGAGGAGACGACGACGGTGCGCGGCATCCGCGTGCCAGTCGACGTGAAGTTCCTGAAGCAGCGCCTGAAGGAGGAGATCCAGATCGTGACGGCGTCGCGGCGCCTGCGCATCGACGAGCAGGACGAGATCCGGCGCATGGAGATGCTCCTGGCGCAGCGCGAGAGACAGCGCCTCGCCGCCGACGCAGAAGCAGCGTCTGCAGCGGCGGCGAAACAGCGCAGCAGCAACGGGGCGCGCGCCGACAGGACAACGCTGGCGACGCAGACGAAAGAACGCGGCGGTTTCAACGCGACATTAAACCAAAACGGAGCGACGCCCGGTCAGCAGAGGGTCGTGTCTCCCCACGCCCTTCCCAGCAGCAGGAGAGTCAAGCACAAGCGCCAGATCTCGGATCCGGTCGTCACGAAGTTCTCGCCCATCGAGGAAGACCGAGACGTGGAACACGCGATGAACGCGAAGATGCGCGCCGATTTCAATACCGTACGGCGACCGGAAGTGCGTCACGTCGAAGCGACGACGCGCACCGTGCAGACGCGCAACTCTCCGAACGTGTTCGTCACGCAGATCAGCAAAAAGCCGATACCCAGCAGTAAGCTGTCCACGTCGTTGTCGCGGTCTTCAGAGGTACTCCACGACTACTCGATCGTTGAACGAGACGCGAGATTGATGAACAGTCAGTCGGAATCGTGTCTGCCCGTCACCACGCCGCCCCAGTGCCGCACGCCGACGTTCGAGGAACGGCGCAAGAAGGAACGCCGGAAGAACGAGCTGCAGCAGGAGATCGACAAACGGAAGCGACAACTGGAGGAGGCGATGCTCATGGCGGAAGCGAACAACGTCGAACCGGAAGTGCACGATATCTGTTTTCAGCACGTCAGAGCTGCCGACAAGGCGGCGGCGGGGATAATCAAGCCGATCGACTACGGCCCGACCGAGCAGGAGGAATATTACAGCGACTTGGTCTACTCGGAGCCGAACGACGAGGAACTCAGCTACAGCTCCACCGAGTACCTGGCCCACAAATGCGAGCGCTACCCGCGGGCGGCCGGCCCCGGCCCCGGCCACGGCCATCCGGCGTATGTCCCCGTCGAGTTTCTCTCCGACTCCGAGTACGACATTCAGTGCCGGTCGCGTCACGCTAACCAAAACTCGGCCTCGCCCGGCTGCGGCTACCCGTCGGCGACTCACCACGCAGGTATGTCCGACAGGCTCGCTGCCAACATGTCCCGTCCGTGTGACAATGATCGTTTCCCTGTCTGTGGCGCCGTCGACCAGCTTGCTGACTGCGAATTTGCTGCGAATCTGACGGACGCGAGCACGACGCCGGGGAGCGAGGCGGGCCCCTCCGCCATGCCCTTGCTTGCCGATGTCCAACACCGCTCACGAACGCTTGTCCGCAACATCGGCAGCAGGCCGCTCTCCGACGATCTGGAAAAGTACTATTTTGCAAAAGGTACAACGCATTCAAAATTATCCCTTCCGTTGCGACGAGCGCACACTCTCTCTCTCTCTCTCTCTGTCTATGTTCCTGTCAACGGCCGCCAAATCCGGCCGTTTCTCCGTTTCCGTTTCCGTTTCTCTTCGCGTTCGAGCGTGTGAACTTCTGTTTGCCATTAACACGGCTCGCTGAGCCGGAAGGCGGACCCGTCCCCCGCTCTCCCCACTATCGCCGATACCCGTGAGATTCAGCATTAAATCCTCCCGACGTCAGCTGCATGTGTGTATGTGTGCGCGTCCGTCGTGTTCCCCGATATCTGTTACCCGCGCACGATTGAAGGACACTAAGTTGTCACTGTAGATGTCAACACTAACCAGGTTGCTTTGCAGGTTTCGAAGAGTTGCTGTCGATTCGCGCAGTTCTGGTTTGTTCACGTTTGTTTGTTTCATTGTTTTCGTTCTTATGCAATAAATCACATTTCTTCAAGCCATCTGACTGCGCCTAGCTCGGTGAAGGTAAGTGTCATGTTTCTATTGCGCGGAAGTTGACATCGTATATGAGTTGTATACGCTATATATATATATATATATATATATATATATATATATATATATATATATATAATTATATATATATATCAATCAGTGATCTTGCTTCTTGGTGATTTGTCTTCAGTCTGATGTGATGGAGATGTTAACGATGTTAACATGAGCATCAAATAGCGCCTAGTACAATTTGCAAGCGATACACTCTAGCACACTGCATGTTACATTTCTACAGTACCTTTCGTTTTAATATATTGACGCATTATGTTCTTTCTAACATCTTCAGTCATACCCCGTTTTTCTGTACGCAAGGAGTTTCGTTAGTTATAATAATTATATTGCTCAACCTGCGAGCTAATAAAGAAGTGTTGGATAATATCGGTAGTATTTTAAGGGAATGGTTTCCCTTCGTCCTCACCTATCTCCGTCCTTCCCTCCTTCCCTATCTCCCCCTCCCTCCCTCCTTCCCTCCCTCTCTCCCTCCCTCCATCCCTCCCTTCCTGTGTCCTTCCCTCCCTGCCTGCCTCCGCTCTCCCTCTCTCCCTCTCTCCCTGACATTCTACCTCCCTCCCCCCTCCAGTTATCTCAACAGCTATTCACTAGGTCGTTGAAAGGCAGCCAACTTCCCTCTCTCCATTATAACTGACATTCATTGGTTCTCTTATTTTCCGGAATTCTACGATGATTTTCTCTCTACTTATTTTAAGCTATGAATCCTTATTGTGCATCACATACAGCCGTCTGATGTTACTTACCCTCCGGAGACAGTTCACGCTGCAGCACAATGGTTGTGACGAGTGACTTGTGACGAGTGACATTTCATTGGTGTCTGTTTCAAAGGTCATCGGATATTGCTCCACAAGACACCCATTTGTATAGATAGGACCTTCTCATAGACACCCTGTGTATTGTTGCAACCAATAACCATGGCAGTAATTACAACGTGGTCGGATAGCTCCCAGACACATTTGTTAAGTGTGTGAATAAACATACCTGCCAAAGGATCGAATGCAAAGCGCTTTGACGGTCCCAGAGACTAGAAACAGCCTTTTGTGGGACCGTCATAGCACGCTATGGATCGCTGCTGATGATTAAGCCAGTGTAAGCCAGTTGTTCCACTGGCAAATCATTTTGAAAAACTCAGCCAATGAAATTGCCAACCAATCACCCGGTCACGTGACCACAATATAAACATATTTCAGCCATCCGATGCTCGTGTTACATACACTGTTTAGGATGCCAACCGGTCGTTATATTAGCATTCCCACCAATCGTCTATCCGGCTTCAAATTGGGGCGGGTATTTGCGCTGTTCTCACGACTGATGCCAGTGCGACTAGCGAAGTCAATTTTTTAGTCTGACCCAGCTAATTTCCGCAGTTCACATAGGGGATTTGGCGTGGCGAGTGTTTTGCACGGCAAACAACCCTGGCTAACGGGGATATCTTTGCCAAACGGTGTCTCATTCATTCTGTGATAATAAGGAGATGTAGTCTGTTGCGTTGACCGCATGCAAGTAGTGAATTCTTCTTCTTGCTTCGCATGCGCATTTATGTTCGTGGCACATATTTATTCATTGTTTCATACTTGTGTTTCTGTAACTGTTATTAAGCGACTATATGCAGGACGAGACATGTGTATGTATTATTAGGATAACAATTAGTTACTAGACATTTCCGACACAACCAACACTGCAGAAACATTGAACATCGTCTTCTATATAAAATCTAAAAACGTTCATCAGTCGTAAAAGTAAAGAGGTAACGTGACGCCGCGTGCTACGGTAAGTGGCCCAAGGCGATGTCTTCATGGTTGGTTCTTCTTGAAGATCCGCTCAACACGATGTACCGAGCAGACAGCGACCGCAGTCTCGGGGACTCGGACGAGAACGTGATGGAAGGAGGCGTCACTATCAAACAACACGTCGACCAGCGACCTCCGGTAAGACTCACTCCTGCCGCTGTCGCTTCTGTTGCATCTCTCCATTGCTCTTGCTGCTCTTGCTGCTACTATAGTTGCTACTGCTGCCGCAGCTGCAGCTGCTGTTAATAATGATTGCTTCTATTAATATTTATGTGACTTCTATACAATCGTGCTAGTAATATATATCATGCGCCGAGGCGTTAAAGTCACTTTGAAATACCCTCGGCAAAACCAAGACGTTATGGTCACTTACCTTCCGCAGACCCATCGATTTATTTTCTAACCTCCCAATCATTACCCCAACGTTACTGTACAACGTAGTACAACAAAATAATGATATCACACGGTTGCATGTTGAAAGGCATATTCACCTCACTATAATACTGTGTACACGAACTGCTTAGTTCGTCATTACATCGGAAATCAGATTACTCTTCACGAAATGCAATTAATGAATATCGTGACCTGCATCAAAGCGTGTAGACTACTGGAAATGGTAGCGATAACAGGGATCTTACTATACCAGCAGGAATGTAGTACAACGTGTAATTACGATGTTGTTAACGCACCCAGCCATCCTGAGCAAAGCACCCATGCGTTGTGGTCGTGCCAGCGTGGTTTTCCTATACCGTTTTAATTTAGCATGTAAAGCTGATTACGGAAAAACTATTACTTCCACACAACAGTGGCAGAGTAAATTAAGCATTGATTGTTACAGAGTACGCGAGTTCGTTGTCTACTATCGTGTAACTCTACACCGCGACGCAATAAGCCGTACAGGTTCCACGTGCATGTGAACGCAATTTTCATTTCAAACCTCTAGCTGTTTGTTTCCCGCAGATATACGAGCCGGTATACGAAAGAGGTATATAGCAATTCCAGACGATTAGGAGCAGCTGGTCTAATATTATAAAATATTATTGTTAATATTAGGTGGCTTAAAAGATATGTTACTGGACATGTTGTTTTCGCATTTTGAGAAAATGGAAATAGAGAACGCGACGTAGCGGGAATGTTGGTATATGACAATAATCAGCGTGTAGAGAATATTACAAAAACGATGGCACAATGGAACAATTTATTTACCGAATGTGTATGTAACTGACAGAAGTGCGAACAACAGTATTACGTTTCAAAGTAAACCTGACGCGTACCCAATTATGTGAATATGAAACTCCCACGGTTTGGGATTAAGTTGACAAATGTGGGGTTTCTGCTTTGGCAGTCACGTGTTAAATATTGCACAGAGACAAGGCAATAGAATGACATGCAGTGCCTACAGTTGAGTCTAGACACCAAACCATGTGGATAACAAACAAGGCAATATAATGTCACGTAATGCCTATAGTTGAGTCTAGACACCAAACCATGTGGATAACAAACAAGGCAATACAATGACACGTAGTGCCTACAGTTGAGTCTAGACACAAAACCACGTGGATAACAAGCCACTACTAAAAGAATTGTATAGGGAAATTAATTTCGGCAGCGCTCTATGTAGATTCAGTCAGATGTGTCGCGCTATAGCGTCTGTTGGTCTGTCGATTTGCAGGCTACTACAAACCGGAACCGGTCAAAGTACGACTTCCCGACCAAGAGAATACTGTTGACACATGACCCAAAGGATAGGGTTGTCAAAGGTAAACATTTATGTCTTGCTTAGGTCTGGCCGTCCGTCCGTCCGTCCGTCCGTCCGTCCGTCCGTCCGTCCGTCCGTCCGTCCGTCCGTCCGTCCGTCCGTCCGTCCGTCCGTCCGTCCGTCCGTCCGTCCGTCCGTCCGTCCGTCCGTCCGTCCGTCCGTCCGTCCGTCCGTCCGTCCGTCCGTCCGTCCGTCCGTCCGTCCGTCCGTCCGTCCGTCCGTCCGTCCGTCCGTCCGTCCGTCCGTCCGTCCGTCCGTCCGTCCGTCCGTCCGTCCGTCCGTCCGTCCGTCCGTCCGTCCGTCCGTCCGTCCGTCCGTCCGTCCGTCCGTCCGTCCGTCCGTCCGTCCGTCCGTCCGTCCGTCCGTCCGTCCGTCCGTCCGTCCGTCCGTCCGTCCGTCCGTCCGTCCGTCCGTCCGTCCGTCCGTCCGTCCGTCCGTCCGTCCGTCCGTCCGTCCGTCCGTCCGTCCGTCCGTCCGTCCCCTCCCCCTCTCATTTCCCTCTCTCCCTTTTCCCACGTATTCTCTCACCCTGTCTGTTTGTGGTGTGTGTGTGTGTGTGTGTGTGTGCGTGCGTGCGTGCGTGCGTGCGTGCGTGCGTGTATATGTGTTTATCCCACCCACCCACAGTTACACACATACTCATACACACACACACACACACACACACACACACACACACACACACACACACTCACACACACACACACACACACACACACACACACACACACACACACACACACACATACACAGACACACACACACACACACACACACACACACACACACACACACACACACACACACAGACACACACACACACACACACACACACACAGACACACACACACACACACACACACACACACACACACACACACACATACACATACACACACACACTCACACACACACACACACACACACACACACACACACACATATACACACATACACATACACATACACATACACATACACATACACATACACATACACATACACATACACATACACATACACATACACATACACATACACATACACATACACATACACATACACATACACATACACACACACTCACTCACACACACACACACATATACACACATACTCACATACTCACATACTCACACACACACACACACACACACACACACACACACACACACACACACACACACACACACACACACACACCACCCACCCATCCACCCATCCACCCATCCACCCATCCACCCATCCACCCATCCACCCATCCACCCATCCACCCATCCACCCATCCACCCCCACCCCACACACACAAACTACTACACTGATGAAATCAACCAGCTGTGATGGAAGAACTTGTTTGTATCCCCAGGAAACACGATGGGGATGCGGATAGTTGGAGGGAAGCTGATCCCTGGCGGGGGAGGCGAGGTGGGAGCGTACGTGGCTGCCATATACCCCGGGGGTGTGGCCGAGCAGCTGCACGGCGAGCTGAGGGAAGGTGAGAGGACGTGTAACATCTGGCTAGTGACGATAATAACGATAATAATAAAATAATAATTTGTATAGTTCAGTTTGTCTATATATGTCTTATGTAAAGCGCCGTGGACGCTCTGGATACAGCGCTATACAAAATGATCAAAATCATGATAATAATTATAATGGTTGTAACTACAACCTTGATAATAGTAATTGTAGTATTAGTAATAATAATAATAATAACAATAATAACAGTAACTGTAGTAGCGATAGTAGTAAAAAATATAATAATAAATATAATAGTAAGTATAATAATAATAATTGTAATAGTAATAGTAATAGTAATAGTAATAGTAATAGTAATAGTAATAGTAATAGTAATAGTAATAGTAATAGTAATAGTAATAGTAATAATAATAATAATAATAATAATAATTATAATAATAATAATAATAATAATAATAATAATAATAAATAACAATACTAAATATTATACTAATAAACATAATAATAAACATAATAATAAACATAATATTAATATTAATAATAATATTAATAATAATAATAACAATAGCAATACTAAGTATAATAATAATAATAAATCTAATAATAATAGCAATATTATATATTATAATAATACAAAATATAACAATAATAATAGTAATAATAATAATAATAGCAATACTATGTATAATAATAATAATAAATATAATAATATTATAATAATAATAAAATTAATAATAATAGTAATAATACTAAATATAAAAATAGTAATAATAATAATAGCAATACTAAATATAATAATAATGATACATAATTTATAATAATAATGATGATAGCAATAATAACAATCCAAGTAAATTATAATAAGTCTTAGTATCATTGTTGTAACGTCCATTGAGCCCTGTGCTATGTACCATATTAAATAACATTAATAACATATATTATTGCCTTGTAAGTACCAATTCGATTGATTGATAGCGTAGCAGTCTTTCATCCGTTTTGCTATTGCACACGTAAGAAGCCGCGTGTGAAATGCCGAGAGAGAACGACGCGGCGGTTTCTGTAGACGATGTTACAGTGTCCCACTTTACGGTTCCTACAGGCGACCAGGTGCTGGAGTGGAACGGCATCACGCTGACGGGCAAGACCTTCGAGGAGGTGCAGCGGACCATCGCCCAGCCGAACGGGGAGCTGGAGCTGGTCGTCAGGCCGTAAGTAAAAAGGGCAAAGTAAAGGCAAGTTTTTATATAGCACAGTATCCAGTCATCAGGACCGTTCAAAGCGCTTCACAGTTTACTTCCCTGACAGACCCGTTCACTCAGACACCATCTCGGCTTCTCTGGGAGGCATCCAGCCATATGCTACAATTAATGCGCGAAGGCTGCTCGTACACATATCCACCATATGTCTATAGCCAGGTACTCATTTATACAGCTGAGTGAACTGGAGCAATGTAGAGTGAAAACAACTTGCCCAAGGTTTTAACACCGCAGCACAGGATTCGAACTCGGGTTCTTGTAGTCGAGAGTCCGAAGCTCTACTCCTGAACCATTGTGCTCTACAAGGTAGGGAATGTACTGTTCCGCCAAATTGACGAATCTGTTCCATGTATCACAGTCCCTTCCTGTTCTCTTCAAATGACCCTTCACCGCCATTTTTTATGTCTCTTAACACTGTCTCCTCCTGGCCTTTGCCTTTATATTTACATTTTCTTTGTCCTATGACCATCATGTCGCTGTGTTAGTAGCTCCTACGCGTGGTTCACGTGTTGTAGAGGAGCCGAGATGACGGACCAGAAGCACTCGTCTACGATGTCGACGTTGTGCTCCGACAGCTGTCACTCGTCGTACGACAACCTCGACTCTGTGAGCGACGACAACGACTATGGTACGTAGATACAAGGGAGATGGCAGTGGAAACATTGCAACCAAGCAGCTTCTTCAGCAGGGGCCGGTTTCATAGAGCCTGCTTATGACGTCGTAGCGGGCGATAACTCGTCGAAAGCCTCAAAGCACGTAAAGTTGCGCTACTTGCGTTTCACGAGTCTGCTCCATAATTGCACACAGGCTGCGCCACCTATTTAGTAGGCATAACTTTACGTTAGTTGAACTATTTACGGTATGCTCCTCAAGTTCGTTGATGCTCCTGACACCCACTCTCAACGTTTTTTAATGTTTAGACCTAATTAGGTCAATTCTACGTCGATTTATTTACGCGAATGCTAAATATGTCTCATGAAACTGGCTGTAAGCTGCACTAAATATTCGCTGTTAACTGCGACCAAGACCACATAATTGCTCGTAACGTTACGCGGCTTTATGAAACCGGCCCCTGGATTGTAACAAGACAGTACGAATACGTTGACATCCCTACATTTCAGACGACGATGGCGTAGCGCTTAAGGGCACAGAGCACAGTTGATTTCCCAGTTGGGGGCCTGTTAACATTTTGTCAAATCAGAAGGACACTGTTCCTGGGGAATTGTTTTAACTTCTACACAGAAATATTTCTATGCATATATTTTGCTTTTTAAAAACTCTGCCCGTCAATATTGACCTCATTTAGCACGAGTGAATCAGTCAGTGAGTCAGTGAGTTGGGTGAATCAGGGAGTCACTCAGTCATTCGGTCAGTGAGTGTGTCGGTAATTCAGTGAGTGAGTGAGTGAGTGAGTGAGTGAGTCAGTCAGTCAGTCAGTCAGTCAGCAGGAAAAATAAGTATATCTCGCTGTTCCAGAGCATCTCCCAGACGCGGGTGTTGATCTGGACCCCACGAAACTGTCTCCCGGGGCATCAGTGACGTCATCACAACCTGACCTCGACATGACACCGAGTTTGTCTACATCAGCCAGTTCAGAGCAGACGGACCCGGCGTCGACCGACTCGCCTTCCGACGCCGCCGCCAAAGTACGAACTATGCCTTACATCTGTATATATAAGTGCTAACTATGGGTTCATATAAGTGTATCTCCTTCGAAATGCCAACTGCCATTCGCCTTATTCTATATACATTTGTTTTTATCCCTGGTCTCTGATTTACCAGAGGACGTTGTTTCAAAAATGCAAAGGTAATTACTTTAAAATTATTTACTTTTTCAGTCGGCAGATTGAGTCGTGATCACCAAACAATACTGTATCATAGAGCTGACGTCTACCGGACAGTTTGACATATCTTGGTCTTCAGCCTCTTGATCTAGATATTAAAGCGTGAACCAAAACGTGACAGATCGCTGCAGAATATCCCCTGACAATGTGTTCCATTCAAAGCGTGTTCTGAATATACATGATTTTTGACAGCAACATTTGTTTAAATTTGCCATTCTTAAACAGCCTCCATTTTGCCTAGTTCATTGGATCTTTTCTATGCCCCGCTCCCAAAATAAAAATAAAATACTTTATCTCGGAGTGGTAAAAATTGCATCAGTGTCAAATCTTTGTGATAGTCATTGTTTCATTATTTGAATATTCGTCTTTATACTTGCTGCTAGACTAGCTGAATACACCACACACGCGCACGCGCACGCGCACGCGCACGCGCACGCGCACGCGCAAGCGCACGCGCACAGCGCACGCGCACGCGCACGGGCGGTCGGTCGGTCGGTCGGTCGGTCGGTCGGTCGGTCGGTCGGTCGGTCGGTCGGTCGGTCGGTCGGTCGGTCGGTCGGTCGGTCGGTCGGTCGGTCGGTCGGTCGGTCGGTCGGTCGGTCGGTCGGTCGGTCGGTCGGTCGGTCGGTCGGTCGGTCGGTCGGTCGGTCGGTCGGTCGGTCGGTCGGTCGGTCGGTCGGTCGGTCGGTCGGTCGGTCGGTCGGTCGGTCGGTCGGTCGGTCGGTCGGTCGGTCGGTCGGTCGGTCGGTCGGTCGGTCGGTCGGTCGGTCGGTCGGTCGGTCAGTGATGCGTTTTTGTCCGTCTCTTTGGACGTAGCAGCTGACTGCTACTGCTAATTGTAATCTGACCCAGTCAGTGGTGTCCGTTGGAAATGATATTTTCCTACGTTATTCAAGTCGTTAATCCCATAACTGATCTTCTATGTGGGAACTATGTAACGTGCCCGTTGGAGCCGAATATCCTATAACTCACACGGAGCGTGAATTATCATAATTAATCGCCATTGACAACACCGTACTGAAGAACCACAAAGGTAATCCAATTAAATTAGATTGATCACCAGTTGTCGATGTTTACAAATTGGATTAAGCCAATGGAATCATGTCGCAACTAGACACGTGCACTCGTTGTGCAAACATAAAAATCCAGGTGATGTGGAAACGAAAAATATACAAATTCATTACGCCATGATTGTAATAATGTTGCCATTGTGTAGACGACGCTTTAGCGCTGCTGGTTGGTGATGTTATCTTGGTCTGATTCACAACCATCTCCCACCCACGTGTCTCGTAAAGATGTTGCTTGTCCCACGGTGATGAATAATTAATTTCAAGTTCGCAGGAAATCCGTTGTGTATATTCACATAAACAAGTGGGTTTATTTATTATCAAGACGTTTCATATGTTGTAGCAGCATTAGCGAAATGTTTGCAAGTTTGAATAACAATAACAAGTATTTTACGTAGACCTAAAATAATTGTTTTGACAATGTGCACGTACTCCATATATGAAACAACTGATTAAATAATCGTATTTACGACACTTTGCTCGTATTTGCGAAGAATGTTATTTTAAAATATTTTTCCAATTTTAGTATAATAGAATGTCTTCATAAGCGCTACTGTAATAGAATGTCTTCATTAGCGCCACCATCCTAATAATATTCGTTTATGTTGCAACTGCAGTTAGAACATTAGCATGATATGCAAATGGCTTTCCTGCATATAACCAGTGCCTTTTCCGTTCGTTATCAGAACCCCAGACATTGTTTAGATGTGTGCATCGGAGAGATCTGTGTGAATCACATATACCATGCGCGTCATGCATAGTCAGCGAGGAGACTCTTTACGGCAATATGTCCTCAGACGCGTCTTCTGGGGTTGCAACGGTGCCCATGGGCGCAGGAACTGCCGTCTCTTGTTGGCTTCTACAAGAGTCAAGTCGATGCCTCCGTCCATGGAGACCTACGGGTTAACTAGAACATGGTAATTGATGGCGCCGGTTGATTGGTCCTTTGCTTCTGTCGACTACAGCAGGAAGTACACGTCCATCTTGATTGATAGTCTCGCTTAACCGACTGTCGGTCGGCTGCGGAACTACGCCGAGAATACAGTCTGGTGACATTTGCCGGCTTTTGTTTGGTATCCGCGTGATCTATAAAATGCTGCCACCTCACGGACACTGCCGTAATATTTTTTTTTATAAACAACTGAAAATTTGTGTTTCTATTTATTTTGGGTTAATATAAGTTTAATTTTTAATAGTTTTTATAATACAGCATTATTTAATCAAAAGGTTTCCTTATTTAATTTGTATGCTATCCGTGTCGGGCTAGACAATGCTGCCACCTCACGGATACTGGTTAATCCTGCCGTAATTCTTATTTTATAAACAACGGTAAATTTGAATTTTTACTTACTGTTGTGTTACTATAAGTTCAATGGTGAATACTTTTCAAATGATATTATTATCTTGTAAAACTATATCGTTATTTAAATTTTTATTTCATAGTTGGCCTGAGAGCCAATCAGCGTCTCTACCCTATTCTGGGGTAAGGCTGCCCGGATGTAGAAACTTAAGAATATATACTGTCCCAGGCGTAGTTGAGGGGGCCTAAAAGTGCTGCCACCTCACGGAGTCTGGGTAACCGAGGCTACTTGATTGACCGCCTGTTCCTTGTCGCAGACTTTCGCGAATTTTGCGCGCTGGTGCTCAACAATTAATTACTTAGCTGTTGTATCGCGTCTGGGTCATCAAATGAGGTTAGGTTATCCAAGTGCATAGTTTCACATCGATACGAAAGAAGGTCATGGGTCGTCCGAACACAAAGGTCGGTTTGCTCTTCTTACAGCTACACACGTGGACGACGCATTTCTCGTTGAATTGGTCTTGTGCAACGATTTCATATGGCCGCCTTTAAAGACGTTTCGTTTTGTCGTTTCTTTCAGAATAATAACTGCCACACTGTCTACTTTGCTTACATAGATCATCGCTACTCTTGAGTTCTTGTCACAATTCTAGAGAAGGACCACTCCTGTGTTAGCCCAAGTTTGGGCTGTTTGGAGGAAACCATCTAAGAACCTAAGAACTTAGTTTGCTTCTAGAAAACAGTATATTACTGCTATCACAAACACCTCCTTGTGTAAAAAGAAGATGCCTTGCTGAATTAATCCCACTTAGAGGTATGGTGTGTGAGCAATCGGTCTGATCGGATCTGCATAACACGTAGGTATATATATCCTACAATGTCCACCCCGGCGCTAGTACCACGCCGGGGCAGGGTGGCTTCATTGCCTTACGGTGACAGAGCCACAGAGCCACAGAGCTTTTGCGACAAGCGTCGTGTGGTCAGTGTAGGATTAAGCATATTTTTGTTAGGTTAGTTTTGGAAGGCAAAGACGTGTTTCACCTTTTGCATTGGTCTGGACATATAATACACCTACCGTCCGCTGTTGGTTTGCGATTTCAGTTTTTAACTCAATTGATCATTTCTATATGCAGTGTATGTAATAATTCGCGTTAATTTATATTGTGTTACGTGTCGGTGACATCAGAGGCAGGCTTAACAAGTAATATTAGCTTTACCCACATAACATGTATGATAGGATAGGAACATGACATTTTAATGCGTTCTATTGTAGCTATTATGTCCAACATGATTACCAAATAATAGCACTAACATATTATATTTAATACAGCGCCAGACCCTATTATCATTGTTCGTGGCGCTTTATGCAGTTAGAAGAACTGACATACAGACACCGACAATGGCCAAATAAACTTGCAGTAACTTGCATCCATTATCGGTGATACACGGGCAGGACTACACACTATGTTTACAATGTGATAACAGTTGTCGCAACACTCTAGTCGACAAATCACGTATTTTCTCGTCATCTCGTCCACAGCCCCACGTGACCAGTAGAGACACGAGTGTTGGACGCCAACAGAAACAGGCGGAAGTCCCTCCAGACTCACGCCAGGACACGGACTTTGGAGACATTCAGGTACAGTGACGTTTCGCGGCCTCAGTTCCACGTGTCAAGGGCGGTCGCACACTTTCATAGTTTCCAAAAACATATGTCATTACCTGGATGGATTGCAGTTTGTGGTGGCATTTATCGACCTGGACTATTATCAGCTGTGGTTATCAAAACCTAGGTGTACGGTGGATAATGTGTTGATATTATTGTCACTTTAATTGAACCCTGGTAATTCACGACGAACTCAACGAAGCAAGTAATGCTAGCGTAATCTGTTCAGTATTAGAATAGCCCTGGTCAATACATTCAAAACAGAACTATTATTATATACAGTTGGTTCATTCTAAGAAAGTGTACAATGTTCACCAATTGAAATATATCCTTTATATATATATATATATATATATATATATATATATATATATATATATATATATATATATATATATATATATATATATATATATATATATATATACAGCCAATATCTGGATATGGATATCATTCTCTAATCTCCCAGTTACATTATTGTCCGACACGAACCCTCCCACTTAATGAGAAGCAGACAATAGACTATGAACATTTGCCTATTGTTTGCTTGTCCACGTGTCGTTGGTAGCGTGAAACGTTTGATGAAAATCTTATGAACTGAAACAATCTCACTATGCTGGTTGTAGCTTCAGCTCAGCCACGACGACTACGACGGAACACTGAATGTGCACGTCATACAAGCTCGCAACCTTCAACCGAAAGACAAAAATGGCTTCTCGGATCCGTACGTCAAGGTGTATTTACTACCTGGAAGGAGGTGAGTGGTCAACTAGTCTTGACCAACGAACAACTCGAGTCGGTAGTTCTGTCCCAGTTTTCAATGTTTATTCGAGATGGACGACCTAAGGTAAATTCGGATACACCAAAAGCGAAAATAAGCATCTTAATATTTCATATCTACGAAGTCGTCTTGATTCAGTCTTCTTAATTCCACCATCGTTGGCCGGATATTCGACCAGTTATTGTGTGTTTCTTGAACATTAGGGGAGACCGGGGCTAGTTGTAACACGGGTAAGTTGTAACAGAGGGCTTGCAGACAAACCTGCTAATCCAAATTATTCTGCAAGACGACAGCATGTCTATCAACATATTTCAGCATGTCATGTCTAATATCACGTGAATCCATCAACTCGCCATAAAGCTACGCCATTTTAAAAGAAAAGAGGTACTATCGTGCCGGGGTAAGTTGTAACACTTTTGGATACCTCATATAACTTATTATGCCACAAATATGTAATAAGCCAGGCATTTAATCGGGTACCAATTATATGCGGGAGATATGTGGGAACCCTTTGGCATGACAACAGTTTCGATCGGTTAAGAAACTCACCAGCAATCTTGAAATGTGTTATTTTTGTTACAACTGGCCCCGTATCGGGGTAAGTTGTAACACTTTAGGACACCTCATATAATACATCATACCGTAAATGTGAAATATCGCAGACAATTAATTATCTTCAAATAACTGCGGGATATGTGTGAGGACGTTTTGGCATAAAAAAAGTGTCGATCGGTTACGAAACCCTCCCGCAATCCTGAAATATGTTGTTTTTGTTACAACTAGCCCCGGTCTCCCCTATATCTTGGCATAGATCTGCATTCAGCTAATTATCAGTGAAACGTCACATAAATGGAACACATTACACACATATGTGTGTATTATATTTTCATTTAACTAATTATAGTTACTACAGAGTGGTTGCATAAATTCGCAGCGAAATAAAAATGTATATCTTAAGATAACAATTGATGAGTGATACGCAGTTGGTGTATGCGTGTCACGTGGTAAAAGGTTTGCTATAGCAGCGCTACCCAGCGAGTGAAATGGATACTAATCCACTGCAGATGTCGGCACAAGGTGGCGTGGTGGTGTCCGGGGAACCATTTCTTCTCTTTAAAATAAATTTTGATCCTTAACAGTAATTTTGATTACCTAAAAATTGTCAGCACCATGAGGTTTCAGCGGGACATTGTCATTGGTTTATCATTGAAATAGTCTCCTCTGTAATATGGCTTAGGCTCGCTTAACCGACTGGCGGTCGGCTGCGTAACTACGCCGAGAAGACAGTCTGGTGACTTTGCCGGCTTTTGAATAATATCCGTGTGGGACTAAACAATTCTGTCACCTCACGGATACTGGTTAATCCTGCCGTGATTCCTATTTTATAAACAACTGCAATTTTCTTTAAATAGTTTTGTGTTAATATAAGTTCAATGTTGAATACTTTTCATAGGATGTCATTATCTTATAAAAGTATATCGTTATTTCAATTTAAGGCCACCCTGGAGGTTACAACGGCAGCCTATTAATTCCCCAGCCAAAGTTGAGGGGCTAAAACGTGCTGCCCCCTCACGGAGCCTGGATAATCGCGGCTACAATATGGCTACGAATATTTGCATTTAAAAAATCATTTAAAAACCATTTTGTTTAATAATGAATTTTCCTTAAGAGCTCTTTGTCTTACTCTTAGTGGAACGGTCGCCTGGTGACCGTGTCGTGTCGTGTCGTGTTGCAGCCCGGAGAAGAAGCGACGCACGAAGTACATCGCTCGGTCGCTCGACCCCGAGTGGCACCAGACGCTCGTCTTCATGAACATCCCTCGCGCCCAGCTCGTGGCGAAGACGCTCGAGGTGACTGTGTGGGACTACGACCGCTTCAAGCCGAACGACTTCCTCGGGGAGGTGCTCATTGAACTCTCGGGTACGTCGTCGACACGAGAGCGAAACGTTGTAGCGCTTACTTTTTCCGGCGTTATAAACGTTCCGATTGACGTTTCTGCGCATGCGCGATATATGTAAAATCATCAATATGCAGCGAAACAACAAAGCATTTATGGTATAAATGCTACGGGTTGTTCGCTAGGATGTATATAACCTCTCTGCAAAGTTATTTGTCGCAAAACAAGTTTATTTCGATAGACAGGGTAAACTACGTGACTGTAGTTAGCCATAATCCGTGACAGTGATTTATAAAAAAAACGTCATATTTTATTGCATTGAACGACATTTTAAGATACTCTTCACAGAAGTCATCACACGAGAGTTAACGAACAGCTCATGGCATTTATACCGAAAATGCTTTGTTGTTTCACCGGACATGGATGATTTTACATTTATTGCGCATGCGCAGAAACGTCAATCGGAACGATTTTAACGACCGGAAAAATCGGTACGAATCAGCCGAATTTTGGACCGCGACGGTAGCGAACCAGGATTCTTAATGTGTCCATCTTAATGTGTACCACCTTAATGTGTCCATCTTAATGTGTACCATCTTAATGTGTACCATCTTAATGTGCAGCATCTTAACGTGTCATCTGAACTTGTACTATCTTAACGTATACCATCTTAACGTGCACCATCTTAACGTGTACCATCTTAATGTGTACCATCTTAACGTGTACCATCTTAACGTGTACCATCTTTACGTGTACCATCTTAACGTGTACCATCTTAACGTATACCAGCTTAACGTTTACCATCTTAACGTGTACCATCTTAATGTGCACCATCTTAACGTATACCATGTTAATGTGCACCATCTTAACGTGTCATCTGAACTTGTACTATCTTAACGTATACCGTCTTAACGTGTACCATCTTAACGTGTGCCATCTTAACGTGTACCATCTTAACGTGCACCATCTTAACGTGTACCATCTTAATGTGCACCATCTTAACGTGTACCATCTTAACGTGTACCATCTTTACGTGTACCATATTAACGTGTACCATCTTAACGTATACCAGATAAACGTTTACCATCTTAACGTGTACCATCTTAACGTATACCAGATTAACGTTTACCATCTTAATGTGTACCATCTTAATGTGTACCATCTTAACGTGTACCATCTTAACGTGTACCATCTTAATGTGTACCATCTTAATGTGTACCATCTTAACGTGTACCATCTTAACGTGTACCGTCTTAACGAGTACCATCTTAACGTGTACCATCTTAGTGCGTACCATCTTAACGTGTACCATCTTAACGTGTACCATCTGAATGTGTACAATCTTAATGTGTCATCTTAACGTGTACCATCTTGACGTGTCATCTTAACGTGTACCATCTTAACGTGTACCATCTTAACGTGTCATCTTAACGTGTACCACTTTGTCGTGCAATCCTAACGTGTACCACTTTGTCGTGCAGTCGTAACGTGTACCACTTTGTCGTGCAACCCTAACGTGTACCACTTTGTCGTGCAATCCTAACGTGTACCACTTTGTCGTGCAATCCTAACGTGTACCACTTTGTCGTGCAGTCCTAACGTGTACCACTTTGTCGTGCAATCCTAACGTGTACCACTTTGTCGTGCAATCCTAACGTGTACCACTTTGTCGTGCAATCCTAACGTGTACCACTTTATCGTGCAGTCCTAACGTGTACCACTTTATCGTGCAGTCCTAACGTGTACCACTTTATCGTGCAGTCCTAACGTGTACCACTTTATCGTGCAATCCTAACGTGTACCACTTTATCGTGCAGTCCTAACGTGTACCACTTTATCGTGCAATCCTAACGTGTACCACTTTATCGTGCAATCCTAACGTGTACCACTTTATCACTTTATCGTACAGTCCTAGCGTGTACCACTTTATCGTGCAATCCTAACGTGTACCACTTTATCGTGCAGTCCTAACGTGTACCACTTTATCGTACAGTCCTAACGTGTACCACTTTATCGTGCAATCCTAACGTGTACCACTTTATCGTGCAATCCTAGCGTGTACCATCTTAATGTGTACCATCCTAACGTGTACCATGGCCGTGTGTTCAGAGAGACGTAGCCTGGACAACAAGCCCCACTGGTACCAGTTGCGTGCGCACTCCGACTCCACGGACTTCGCGTCGCGCTCTCCGCCGCCAGGTGGCGCTTCGTCCGCTCCCAAGTCGCCATCGCACAAACGCGACACAAAAGAAAAGTCACCAAAAAATCGCCGCCAAACAAAACGGGATCCGTCACCAGGTGTAAGTGTGATCTACTTTGGATTGGCCCGTATAACACTGCGTTTGTCAGCTAACACATTATTTATAGCGGGAAGGTCTTACTTCGCTTTACAGTCACCTCGGAAGTACAGCCACCTCGGAGTTGAAGTAATCCTAGGACAGTTCGACATTGTTTACATATATTGCATATATCGGAAGTCAGTCGCTCATATACGGTCATCTCGCATCTCGCTAGTCGCCTAGTCCCGAGGTTGACCGCAATACAGAGGTTATACTGGTTTATTTTTCAATTTCAGCCCATGCAGTGACGTTCCTCACGATCGGGTGACCCAAGTCCAGAACAATGTTTTTACACCCTTGTGTTTTACTGTGTTTGCAGATAGCGCATTTATCTATGTCATACATTATTTCGGAAGCTTTTTCATTAAACTGTCGTAACACATAAAGACAAAAGGACAAAATTACTTGTTCGCATTTCAGGGTGAGCCCACTTCCTCCAAGTTCAGTCTTGGCTTGGGCCGACGCAAAGCTCAAGGAAGTTCCGATACTGAAAGTAAGTATTTATGATTCACCATTTTCTTTCATGCTCCTGCTAAGTAAAACTCTTGCCTGCGCGGGCAAGTTGCAGTTGCAAATGTACCACCCCACTCGAACCTTATGGCCTTGTCTGGTACACGTATCGTAGCCACAACATTAAATTTGCAATGTTTCAGGCTTGCCAAACACAGTTTGGTGGTCGTGTGAATAAGCTTAATATATTAATTATAATATTTATAATATTCGTAATATTTTAAAATAAAAAAACAGAAAGGGCGATTTGTGTGCGTCGATTTTGGTACTAGCATATGCGGCTGCATCGCACGTAAATTAGATCAAGCGCCACGTGATCGATACAAACACATTAGGCGTACGTCATGTGACACGTGATTCTTGAAGGAAATGTTTTGACTGGCCGCTACTACTTATATTTATATTACAGACTGTTATCTAGGAGTCCGACATTTTAAATAAAAAATAGCAGATAAATTAAATGATTAAATAATTCATAATCAACAAGTTGAAATACGGTGTTTGCCTAAACGTTAAGAATTTATAAGCATACTGTTGTTAAATGACAAACCTATACAGTTGTCTTTGTGACACGTGTGTTGTTTGTTTGTTGCGCACAGGACACAAGACATAGCGTGAGTACCTTGCTATGATACTGTTACAACTTGGTGACGCGCGCGCGTGTGTGTGTGTGTGTGTGTGTGTGTGTGTGTGTGTGTGTGTGTGTGTGTGTGTGTGTGTGTGTGTGTGTGTGTGTGTGTGTGTGTGTGTGTGTGTGTGTGTGTGTGTGTGTGTGTGTGTGTGTGTGTGTGTGTGTGTGTGTGTGTGTGTGTGTGTGTGTGTGTGTGTGTGTGTGTGTGTGTGTGTGTGTGTGTGTGTGTGTGTGTGTGTGTGTGTGTGTGTGTGTGTGGATATATTATGGAAATGACTCGCTTAGTTGCTTAGATACTATTTAATTTTGCACGTTGCGTTGCTACAATAACGCGATTTTCTGTAAATAAACAGTTGCGGTCACCCGACTCGTTTGTTACGTTGTACAGATTACGTCATAGCAACGATAGAGCAGGTCGGCATATATAATAACAAATACTTTCGCTCGGGATTATGTAGAGAGAGAGAGAGAGTGTGTGTGTGTGTGTGTGTGTGTGTGTGTTTGCGTGCGTGCGTGTGTGTGTGTGTGTGTGTGCGTGTTTGCGTGCGTGCGTGCGTGTGCGTGTGCGTGTGCGTGTGCGTGTGCGTGTGCGTGTGCGTGTGCGTGTGTTCGTGTGTTGGCGTGCTCATGCGTGCTGACACAAGTCATGAACTGATGACAACCACGCCGTGTGCTACTATAGTTTACATCGTTTGACTATAATGGTGCACTTTGTTGCAGTTTCCAGAAAACGTCATTGACACAGGCAAGTCGCGGACGTCGCCTATTGCAAGTATACAGTGCCAACTACAAGTAGATGGATCGAACTGCAAATAGATCTACCGCCAACTCAAGAAGCCGGCAGCCATCGAAACTCCTGCGAGGAGATGCCAAGCGGAAACCAACGAAGTGAGGGCACGAACTCAAAACACGAGTCACGTTTTGTGCTGTGCGTAGTGATAGCAACCTCGATGGTGTGATAGAGGTAGGGCGGCTTAGGACGGCATAACACTGCTTCCTTGGGCAGTGTTTTGGACACATATAAAGTGGCGTGCACAAATAAATGCAACGAACGAGGACGTAGGAATGTAGTAATACACGCTGTCTCTGAACATAGCGTCACGTGACTGCTGCTAAAGATTTATATCCAACTGACGCATCCCATTGAATATGCACAGAAAGGCGCCACTGACAAGTGTAGAAGCTGCTGGATGAGTACGATAGCCATAAGTTGCAGCTCCGTTAATTGTGCGTAGTTTTTACTTTAGATTAGCGTTACATGAAAGGTGTTTAATATAGTGTACCACTCGTCACATCGTTATTGTTGAGTAACCATTTCACGAGCTACGAGCTAAGTGCCCGATTTTGTACGAGCTAATTAAATGCATGCAAGGTGTCTACATCGAATAGCAAATATACACATCTATTTATCGTGCGGGATGAGTAGCAGTGTGGACTTTAGATAGACGGACATTACTCGGTCGCGATAGACAATGCAACGTAGAAATGCTGTATTATTGATGTGTGTTTCTTATTCCAACGACTACGTTACGCATTGTTGGGGGTCTGACTGTATTGTGTTTGGTTATTAGTGGGTAATACGTGAAATGTACAGTGTATATGTACCCAACCTCCTACATCGGCCATTAAATGGTGCCTTACGTAAGCATGACGTCACGTGTTCCCCTATAGCATGTCACAGTTATAATGCTATAACTCATTTAAAGGCAGTCATCTGAGTGATTGGCTTACTGGACGCTGCAACTGTTAACTTATTATAATTTATATATTACACGTACATAGGTCAAAGTTCTATGCTATCATATCAAAAACATTCAATACATTTTCAAAAATCGCCTATTTTGTGGTGCCATAAATGTTACAATACGTAGATCACACGCCTATGTTGAACAGTTTACAACAATTGTTGACAGACCTGTAAACGTTCAGCTTCGATGTTGATCGAAAATATGTATTCCAACATAATGGCAACTTCTCTTGTAAACATACAGTCACATGTGTAGGTTTTCTCACATGTGTAGGTTTTCCACAAACACAAATCTGCCGT
Source organism: Oasisia sp. SBJ-2009 (assembly GCA_964017155.1). Taxonomy (NCBI): domain Eukaryota; kingdom Metazoa; phylum Annelida; class Polychaeta; order Sabellida; family Siboglinidae; genus Oasisia; species Oasisia sp. SBJ-2009. Next base: position 45,440,821 of record OZ024854.1, read on the forward strand.
TTTCTAGAGGCTAGTAGATTACTAGTGACTCTGTCGTAGGTGCATTGTTCGTCGGCGTCGAAATGTGGATAATAAGCACACCGAGAATATTCGCCCAAGACGCGCCCAAGACATAGTTACCATAAGCGGATCCGTGGGTTTATGCCTTGGAGGTAAATGCCCCCCATGTCCTCAGAATGCGTCCGGTTAGGAATCTAAACTGTTAAATAGAGACAAATGTGTTAATTTGAACACTACCGCCAGTTTACGATGTCATAGGTAAAGCCGAGACAATAGAAAAGTTGACGTTCTGAAACTACGCTGCGAGAAAAGCAGCACCCCCGTCCCGCCTAGCCCCCCGCGCAGTCTCGATTGTTTAATTACTACAGAAATGAAATTGTCGTTACCTGAGACCAGTTTATTTTACGAAATTAAAACAGTGCGTGACAGGAAACAATACTTTCAATTTAATTATACCGGGCGAGTATGGTATGGTCAGACCAGTGTAGGTCTACGTGCGGCAAAATGGTCCCGCAGCCCACTTCATCGCACCGCAGAAGTTACGTTTTTACCATCACGCCATCCTGACGACACTGTACAGAAGAAACTCTGCATATTCAAGGTGAACACTGTAATAAGTTCATATGCTGCCACTGTGCTAGTATGCTAGGTTTTTATGTAGCCCATAGATCAAAACCAGCCGAGCGAAGATCGTCTATGGGACATGATCAGAAGCGGTGGCTCCATCTGACGGGTTTTATAGAACTAGTTTACATAACCACCAATTGCCGTCCGGTGAGTGTGCTGTCCTCCCGTTCTGCTCCGAAACTTCGATCGGCAACAAGTATCAAAGGTGCATTTATGCGCAGAGTCTGCCACGGAACACGTTCTGAGGCCCTTTGTATAAGCACGGGCCGGTAATCTTCCAGTTAACTTGTCATTATTATTATGGGCCTCTTCAAAACAATGTTACGAACTTTTCTGATGTGTTCGGAATGTCATTGTACATCATTTCCGGTACACAGAAGTAAGACACTATTTAAAAAATTATGTTTTAGATCAATTTAATGCCGTCGAATGAACGTAAACAAGCCGATGTCACAGGGCGTGAGCAGCTAACGCACCCCAGATGCATAACGACTGGAATGGCGACGTCTTGCGATTAGCAAATATGTCCCCAAAAACTAAGGCTACATCATTAATTTGTATTCTGTATAATGCAGATTTATTTGTTTTAAGCTTAAATAAAAAATTGCTAGCTGTTTTTATTTTGACTTCGCAAAGAACACGCAAGACACCGCCTTTGTAGCTCTGATGTATCTGGCATGCGCCAACTACTTGCGCCCTGTGACATCGGCATATTTACGTCGAGTTGACGTTAAATGATGTACTGCTTGTGTGTTTATTGTTGTAGTAATTATTTATTCGCGACGAAGATGAAAATAATGGTAATTGTATAATTGTAATTAACGGTGATGTAAATTTCTAAATTTAAATGATATTATTGTTACTACACTTGAAAACAAATTATGATTGGTCTTGATAAATGAAAGCCACGGTAACCGTTCCCCAATGTGAATGCGAAGGTGGTATTAAAAAGCTTCCGTTCAGAAAAAACTTTAATCCTCAATAGTCACATATGTATAGCTTTTCCCCGGTGTGAATATACAAATGTTTCATATCACATTCCCACTCTTTGTTTAAAATGTATTCCGCATACATCACGTATCGCCCCGCCCGTGTGTAAAAGTGCGCTTGAACCTTCAAAGTGTCATCGCTGACCCACAAGGTTTACATGTGAATGACTCGTCACTAGCGTGTCTGCTTATATTTTCTGTTTGACACAATATGCGAACCAAATCGAGCGCTTCTCGGGCCACGTTGAAATGGTTTTGAACGACACATGGAGGCGGACTGGTGTCTGGACTAGACGTCCAGCTCAGTTCGAGGATACGATGTCCGTCCGTCCGTCCGTCCGTCCGTCCGTCCGTCCGTCCGTCCGTCCGTCCGTCCGTCCGTCCGTCCGTCCGTCCGTCCGTCCGTCCGTCCGTCCGTCCGTCCGTCCGTCCGTCCGTCCGTCCGTCCGTCCGTCCGTCCGTCCGTCCGTCCGTCCGTCCGTCCGTCCGTCCGTCCGTCCGTCCGTCCGTCCGTCCGTCCGTCCGTCCGTCCGTCCGTCCGTCCGTCCGTCCGTCCGTCCGTCCGTCCGTCCGTCCGTCCGTCCGTCCGTCCGTCCGTCCGTCCGTCCGTCCGTCCGTCCGTCCGTCCGTCCGTCCGTCCGTCCGTCCGTCCGTCCGTCCGTCCGTCCGTCCGTCCGTCCGTCCGTCCGTCCGTCCGTCCGTCCGTCCGTCCGTCCGTCCGTCCGTCCGTCCGTCCGTCCGTCCGTCCGTCCGTCCGTCCGTCCGTCCGTCCGTCCGTCCGTCCGTCCGTCCGTCCGTCCGTCCGTCCGTCCGTCCGTCCGTCCGTCCGTCCGTCCGTCCGTCCGTCCGTCCGCCCGCCCGCCCGCCCGCCCGCCCGCCCGCCCGCCCGCCCGCCCGCCCGCCCGCCCGCCCGCCCGCCCGCCCGCCCGCCCGCCCGCCCGCCCGCCCGCCCGCCCGCCCGCCCGCCCGCCCGCCCGCCCGCCCGCCCGCCCGCCCGCCCGCCCGCCCGCCCGCCCGCCCGCCCGCCCGCCCGCCCGGGCTGTCGACGTCTTGCGCTTTTTCGATCACGTGTTTTACGCGAGATCGGCATCCTACGGCACAATAACTACTCACATATACCTTTGTGCGTCCCGACGAATATTCCAAAGTGCTTCTTCTATAAAGATGCGGTGCTTGGTTAAAAAAAAAACGTAAAGGTCGAGAGATAAGAACGAAATTTGATTTCCACGCTCATTTCCAGGCTTCACCAGGCAGCCTGCGTCGAATACGTTCTTTGACAGCATGTCTCGCAATCACCCGGTCCCTTTGAAAGCATTGTCGCACTCGGCAACGCATCTCGCTTCTTCCTCGGCGCATTTGTCGACGAGTTCATCGACGTGTTCGAGGCTCCGTCCGCAATACTCCTGCACACACGCCATCTCGTTGATGCGGCATATGGTGAGGCAGAATATGTACGGGTCATAAACCTTCCCGGCCGCGTTTACGCCAACGTTGCACAGGAGGCAGAGGACGCCGAAGGTCTGCAACGGGAAGAGAACGGTGTCAAAGGGTGAAATGCAGCAGTTGCGGGAAATAGTTTGAAGGGATGAAATACAAGAGTGTGGTTAATTTTGGGAACTAATACTTTATAGAATGAATGCAATGGATTTCAACAATAACAGCAGGACACATTTTACATCATATACAGTGCATCATCATCATCATCATCATCAATGTCATCATCATCATCATCATCATCATCATCATCATCATCATCATCATCATCATCATCATCATCATCATCATCATCATCATCATCATCATCATCATCATCATCATCATCATCATCATCATTGTGCAGCCATAGTGTCCCGTGGTTGGGCGAAGGCCTCAGCATGCTGCTTCCACATCTGCCTATCTTGCGCGATCCTCTGCCAGATGGTACCTTCCGGTCTGTCCACCGTCTCGCCGGCCTTGCTCTAGGTCTTTCCCTTTCGTAGGGTTTCTAGGTGGTGATACGCAATGTCCATCGGTTATCTCGTATCCTGCTGATGTGCCTTGCCCAGGTCCATTTCCGTCTTCTGACTTGTTGAATCACGTCTGTGACATTGTCGTGTGGACGTATGGGTGTTTGTGTATGCAGCTCGCGGGTGTACATTTCTACCAAAATGTGCATATCCGATACTGTTTCTACGGAGTAACTTGTGACAAAGAACTTCGTGGTCAAGTTGCAATGCCTGGCAGATTAAGATGTAATAAACGATTAAACAAAAGTAGCGAATGTCATGTACGACACACACATTGATAACTAAGAACTTCAGGAGAGACGTTATTTATTACGTCGGTAGAACAATACCACTTATTACAGTACTACCGTAGCGTGGACTATTATGTACACTTAATATATGCCATCACGTGATTCAACCTACTTTGCACAAGAGGCACTTGTGTTATACGTTTCACCACTACGTATCTCGTAACTCATGCAGAGCCGAGGTTAAAGTTCATTTCTTTCAATTAGCACTCTACGCAGTTTACTGCTGGCAAAGGCGATGAGAAAGACACTCTGTAGAATACATAGTTTGGATTACTTACGCAAAGTGTGAGCCGGCGTTGCGGTTTGAACAGTTTTCGGGTAGTTGGAGTTTAACTCGCAAAGCAGCGGTGATTTTTGCATTTAATTTGTACAAGTAGGAGAAGGATGGGTCCTCTGATCATTGGGGGGCCTTGGGCCACCCCCTCTAACTTTGCTAATACTTTTCATACTTTTAATTGTTCGGGTTGTGTAGAATCAGGTCAAGCTACTTACGATATTACGGCCATTTCAATAATTAGAGATAACTAACGGCGCGCAAAATGACGCTTAAAATATGTGTTTTGAACATAACATATTTTTGCAAATTAAATGCAAAAATCACCACCACTTTTCACTCATTTTGTTCCCTATCAACAGTCTCCAACTCCTATCTGTTGTTGTTGTCCTCCATTCTCCCCCCCCCCCCCCCACTCTTTCCAGATCTCTCTTAACGCAATCTTCGCATCGCATTGTTGGTCTTCCAGTTGTATCTTGTTCTTCTCTTGGTATACCTGTAGTTAGAGGTGAGGTTGGTCGTGGTTACCATCGCCTCTTGTTCGTCTTTTCTGTCTTCAATTTTTCTCTCACTGTGTTCTCTACCAACAGTGTACAACTCCTTCCATCGTTTGCGTTTTGACTCTCCAAGTCTTTTGTTTAAAATACGGGTTTTCCTTCTGCGAGACCAATTCTCTGCCAAGGCAAATGACTTCTGTCTGTGCACATCCAATAGCTTAAGCGACCTACCTCAGTTACCACATGTTTGTTTTTATTCCGGTTGTCTTGTCTTCTATTATGACTAGGCCAAGGTGGTGTAATTATCAACTGCAGTTTATATTATATGACAACTCTGCAGTTTATGTTATATGACAACTGTGTTCGAACATTTGTATACATGTGGTTTCTAATCAATCAATGGATTAAAATATGTAAGTTTACAAAGTATATATCTGTGTATGTGTCTCTCCTCTGTCTGTCTGTCTGTCTGTCTGTCTGTCTGTCTTTCTGTCTTTCTGCCGCCTGCCTGCCTGTCTGCCTGCCTGCCTGCATGTCATGCATATAACGAGATATACGAATATATAGATACTTAGCTACAATACATGTAACATCATATGTAAACATACTTACATGTCATATTAATGATAACCATCGACAAGAAATCTAAGACAAGAATGCAATTTTGTTTTATGGAATCGTGCTTGATAAATACTTTGCTATCACACTGTTTTCCCTGTTATGAGATCTTGTGTTACAATGCGGCCAAACGTTTGCCCTTTTAAGGATAATTTTACTCGATTTTCTTCTTCTTCCAATAGACCAACCAACTTCAGGTTTGCAGTGGATAGAATATTATCACGGATCACTTGTGGATCGGCGCTCTTTTAGGACGTTTCCATAACAATAGATTTACTAAATGAAAGCTTTATTTTGAGTCATTGCATCTAGTCGGTCGCACTTTAATTTTATTGTATGTCCATTTTAAAGATAATATCCTGAGTCACGCATGGCCTTTGTGGACATCGTCACACGCGTCAACGCAGTCCGTCAATTGCTCGTGGCACAGCTTGAGGTATTCTCTGACGTCGTCTATAGGTTGGCCGCACACTTTCCGTACACAAGAAAGTTCCTCAAGTCGGCATATGCTAAGGCAAATGATAAACGGGGAGTTGTACTTTCTGGCGGCGTTGACGCTGACGTCGAGCAAAAGGACGAGGACGCCGAATGCCTGAAATTGGAAGAAACTCGTGACCAGGGATAAATACAACACCTGAAGAAAACACGTAGAAAACCGACCTATTAGGACACTTGTTTTGTGGTAACAGTAAATATTTCAGCCGCTTTCAGTAGTCCGCTTCAGCAGGCTGGTGTCATGGTTGTGTCACGTGACTTAATTCATGGACACGATCTGGGTGATGATTGGTGGAGGACACGTGGAGACATCTCTGTCCAGTGAAGGGTTCACTCACCTCGGAATAGGTTTAGGGGTCCTGGTTTGTCGCAGGGTCTGAAAATGTTTGCCAACTGGTCCGATAGTTTGCTAATGCGTGACAGACTCGTAGCATGTAATCTTCTTGTCTCCTGCTGGTTGCTGTGTTGTTTTCCGTCTTCCGCTGGTTGTAGATGTATCTTTGTAGCACTTCTAACTCTTCGTTCTGATTAATAACAAATCGTGTGCTGTTATTCCACAAAATGTTCAGCTTTTCCAACCAGTGGGCTCAGAATGCTGTCTAGGTAGTTTGCCATATTTTAGGTTATGCTACCTCTATTTGATACCACACGTCTTACTGGTACATTGTCCTTGTGGATCTCAGGTCATCCATACAATTTTGGACTTACCTCTGATTCACGGTGCCTCCTGCAGTAAATGGATTCTGAGATCGTCGATAATCTTTTCACTCTTTCATGCTGTTGACTATTTCGCTTGTGTAAAATCTAAACAGGCATTCTTCAGTATTTCGTAGGTGATGACATTTGTTAATAATCTTGCCATCTTGGTGTCGTGTTCTGAGGTCTTCGTAACTACCGTTACTATACGATCGTCTGCTGGCGGATTCACGATCGTCTTGCCCCTACTTACAGTTTGAAGTGTCATATAACACAATCGTAACACCAGTAAGCCGCGATAGGCAGCTAAAATATTCCGATCACGAAATACTTTTAGTGTTTTCTCGAGCCTCGGGAGCTAAATATGTACACAAGAAACAATCAACAAAACGGATCTTCAAGGGGTTTAGAAAGTGTGTACTGAGTAAGTAAAAATGGTTTTGTCGATTTTCAATTTTGAACAAGTCTCTCAATGTTGAATAAGTCTCTGACGTGCTGCTGATTCTACGCTAAGATTTGGGGATGAGCTGGAACCGATCGGTGGGGCTTACTATAGTGAACAGAACATAGCACTATCAGTCGTATCCTCTTGATTCTTTTCACTGCTTGTACGATCTCGTTCAATCCACGTTGCATCAGTTTACTTATCAATGACTGGCTATAGCGGATTCATTCGACCGAATAATCTCTAAGGGCGCAGAAATATTCAAAAGTCAGAAAAGTATCAAATTGTTCAACACTCGGCGTCCACCTTAGACATATCAGTCTATTTGATCTAATCATTTCTGATTCCACATAAAATACATGACGATTTCCTTATATTTGGTCCGCTATCTGCTGAACTACGCAAGTAAGCACACGGAGAAGGTGAAAGCATAAAACGCGACAAATCCTAAATTGCCAATTAAAGTGAATTTCAAGAAAGGTAACGAGGCGAAAGAAAACAAATGTATGTGGGCGCTTACTTACAAGAGATGTTACATACGAAAAGATGACGTTGCCCCCCCCCCCTCCCAAACCTTCAATCGGTCCCTAGTGAAGCTGACGTGCCCCTCTCCGTCTTTGTTCTCGTCCCATCTTGAAATAAATTCAGATAGTTGTTCTCATCATGCGGGCCATCACTAACACATCAGAACAAAAACGTATAGTGGTAACATTTACCATCGAGAACAATGTCGCGAGAGGGCATGGTTTAATGGCAAAACGGCAAACAATCCCAAGAAGACAGTTAGTTGGGGTCAAAATACATGTAAAAAAAACATTTATGACAGTCGTAAATAGGATGCAACAATGTGTGTCATCTAGCAGGAGGAGGGAGGACTGGCGTGAGAACAGACTTGTCGTTGTAAATAGGGAAAACGTCTCAGTAGAAGGGCACACGGTTGTGAGTACTGATGGCCCCATAAAGTATTATAACAGAGAATATATGCCGAAGCAAAATCCTTTAAAAAACGCGATTATTTCGATATTTGAAATAAGATCAAAAAGGCATTTTACGAAAATAAAACGAATTTGTTTCTCTTGAAGCAGATGTGTCTTTTATGCGTAAACAAGCAATACCAAATTACAGAAGGGCATTTTGGGTCAAAGAGAGCAAGTTTTACATAACATCATTAGATACGGGAAGTTACTAGCATGGTACTCGACATGAGCTGTTTAATTACGAAACAAATACCACACTGCAAAAGGGAAAAGCTTGTTCATAGTTGGGTACGTCAGCAGAATTTACTACATAAATTACTTTTAAGAATAACCATTTGTTCATCTAAACACATTGGTTCACCCTAAGCTTAATTTAATTAGCATCGCTGTTTTGAACCTAGGTCAAGTTTCATTTGGCTTAGGTCCAAAGTATCGATTCCCGACTTGCTTATTATGAAACAAATGTCACATGATGCGTAAGATCGGTTTTATAATATTACCAAGTAATACAGCAATCTTCGGCAGTTTCCTTCGCTGACTATATAATGTGTTCCTTTGCTATGAAAATGTCATTTTGGAACAGTTCCCCGTGAGAATACAATAAAACAACGCCTTGTTCCTTAAAACAACAATTGGCCACCTATGTGGCGTTGTAGGTAATACATGTTGACGCCGCATGAATCAAAGTTCAAAACATTTATGAAGGACCTCCATAGCGCAGGGAAACAAGACGAGATAGACACTACAAAATATGTAGCATGGACTCCTTGTGTACTAAGCAGCGAAGTTGAGTTTCAAGTAGGTTGATATGTACTTACGAGTAAGATTCGCATTTTGGCGTAGATGGACAGAACCTGCAAAGCAGCGAAGGCACATGGCATTTAGTCCGAACTAGTTCACAATTTACATCACACACATTTAACCATATCAACGTACTATGTACTATTCTAGGCATACCAATGCATTTTGTGTCTATTTGCAATATTATAAATGAACTGAATGTAGGCATGTATTACAAATGCATTGCGAATAAAACATATGTTTTGTTAACAATTATTAACACTACTACACAATGTGACACATTAAAACAAGCGTTATGTAATTGCCATACCTTACTCCCTTCCGTTCTACCATGGCTCTTGTTCCTCTACATAGCCACGAAATAGGCGCTGCATCTTATATGTTACCCTACACATAGCCTGGAAATTAATCAAGAAAAAACTCCATCGAAAATGGTCATCAGAGAATGGTGAAAATATGGCAAGAGTATGATATAATTACTATTTGGTTAACGAATTTCTGATCGGCGGATTTAAATATCGACCAGGATGGCTGTTCCTACGCCACACAAATAGTTATCTTTAATATGTGGGTATTTACTTTTTAGTGACATTTCCGACCTCTTTAGAGCATTCACATAGGAGTCAAAAGTGATCTGCTATTTCTTACGTAGATATTACCCGCGTCTTTTGATGATGTTTCAACAAATTACATATTGTCTGCGGCACTGCCAACTTACCAGATGTCTTCGTAATGCCGCTGCATTCGCCTGCATTTCACGAATAAACAGCGGTGTCTACGTAAGTGCTCTCACGCAGTCACCACTTTAATAGTATGACTTTGTCAAGTTGATGCCTTAATTGCAATACATTATCCAGCCCCCGCCTTCACGGGTCAAATTCAAGAGTCTCTTTCCGTGTCAGTGATTGGAAAGCAAGTTTCTTCTGCATCTACTGGAGTAGAAGCGATGTGAACGATAACAAAAGCATGCTTCTTTTGTATATATTGAAGTAGAAGTGATGGGAACGATAACAAAAGCATGTTTCTTCTGTATCTACTTAAGTAGAAATGATGGGAACGATAACAAAAGCATGCTTCTTCTGTATCTACTTAAGTAGAAGTGATGGGAACGATAACAAAAGCATGCTTCTTCTGTATCTACTGAAATAGAAGTGATTGGAACGATAACAAAAGCATGCTTCTTCTGTATCTACTTAAGTAGAAGTGATTGGATCGATGATAAAAGCACATTTCTTCTGTATCTACTAAAGTATAAGTGATGGGAACGATAGCAAAATCATCTTTCTTCTGTATCTATTGAAATAGAAGCGATGGGAACGATAACCAAAGCATGTTTCTTCTGTATTTACTGAAATAGAAGCGATGGGAACGATAACAAAAGCAAGCTTCTTCTGTATCTATTGAAGTAGAAGTGATAGGAACGATAACAAAAGCACGTTTCTTCTGTATCTACTGAAATAGAAGTGATGGGAACGATAACAAAAGCATGCTTCTTCTGTATCTATTGAAGTAGAAGTGATAGGAAAGATAACAAAAGCATGTTTCTTCTTTATCTACTGAAATAGAAGTGATGGGAACGATAACAAAAGCATGTTTTTTCTGTATCTACTGAAATAAAAGCGATTGGAACGATAACAAAAGCATGTCTCTTCTGTATCTACTGAAATAGAAGCGATGGGTACGATAACAAAAGCATGTTTCTTCTGTATCTACTGAAATAGAAGCGATGGGAACGATAACAAAAGCATGCTTCTTCTGTATCTATTGAAGTAGAAGTGATGGGAACGATAACAAAAGCATGTTTCTTCTGTATCTACTGAAATAGAAGCGATGGGGACGATAAAAAAAAGCATGTTCCTTCTGTATCTACTGAAATAGAAGCGATGG
>OZ024854.1:45456422-45486422 GCA_964017155.1 Oasisia sp. SBJ-2009
TTTATCGACTACACGTTGTTACCGCCGTCGCATTTATCGACTACACGTTGTTACGGCCATGACATTTACCGACTATACATCGTTACGGCCGTACCATTGATCGACTACACGTTGTTATGGCTGTGACATTTATCGACTACACGTTGTTACGGCCGTGGCATTTATCAACTACACGTTGTTACGGCCGTGGCATTTATCGACTACACGTTGTTACGACCGTGACATATTTCGACTCCACATTGTTACGATCGTGACATTTATCGACTACACGTTGCTACGGTCGTGACATTTATCGACTACACGTTGTTACCGCCGTGACATTTTTCGACTACACGTTGTTACCGCCGTCGCATTTATCGACTACACGTTGTTACGGCCGTGACATTTACCGACTATACGTCGTTACGGCCGTGCCATTTATCGACTACACGTTGTTACGGCCGTGACATTTATCGACTACACGTTGTTACGGCCGTGCCATTTATCGACTACACGTTGTTACGGCCGTGATATTTATCGACTACACGTTGTTACGGCCGTGGTATTTCTCGACTACACGCTGTTACGACCGTGACATTTATCGACTACACGTTGTTACGGCCGTGACATTTATCGACTATACGTTGTTACGGCCGTGACATTTATCGACTACACGTTGTTACCGCCGTGGCATTTATCGACTACACGTTGTTACGACCGTGACATTTATCGACTACACGTTGTTACGGCCGTGACATTTATCGACTACACGTTGTTACGGCCGTGCCATTTATCGACTACACGTTGTTACGGCCGTGATATTTATCGACTACACGTTGTTACGGCCGTGGTATTTCTCGACTACACGCTGTTACGACCGTGACATTTATCGACTACACGTTGTGACGGCCGTGACATTTATCGACTATACGTTGTTACGGCCGTGACATTTATCGACTACACGTTGTTACGACCGTGACATTTATCGACTACACGTTGTTACGGCCGTGACATTTATCGACTACACGTTGTTACGGCCGTGACATTTATCGACTACACGTTGTTACGGCCGTGACATTTATCGACTACATGTGACTTTGATTTGTCCGCACCTATATCACGATACAATATTGATCATCCGTCGTCAAGGTAGTCGTGGTTATGGTCAGTGATTACAATGAGCGGTTCACTGGACCCGACCACGCCTCGGCTGTTCACTCGTCTCCACAGCAACTCGGCCGGCGGGACACAAGCGCACGCTCCTGCTGCTGCTGCTGCTGCTGCTGCTGCTGCTGCTGGCTGTTATTCTCTCGGTCGTCGTGGACATCTGACGGAAGCACAAGGTGAGACGTTTTGCATAAAACGGGTATTTGAACTAGGTTTTAATTTGTTATTTAATCATACATTTTATGCAATAACACATAAATTGAGGGCATAGTGCCTGCGTAGTTGTGTTTAGTTACTTTACTAAGCTCACAAGTTGAAAGTTTCCACCGCGCGACATGTTCGAATGATAAACAAGCCACATGATGGTCACCAACAGCATGGAAGTGTCACCTTGTAACGTTCACCTGTGCTGGAAATTGTTATCCCTTCTGTTCTCCAATAACACGCAAGTGAAGTCCCCTGAACTTCACCAATAACATGCAACTGTCACCACTCGAGGTGCACAAATAACATGTAACTGTCACCCCTCGAGGTACACAAATAACATGTAACTGTCACCACTCGAGGTACACAAATAACATGTAACTGTCACCACTCGAAGTACACAAATAAATTGTAACTGTCACCACTCGAGGTACACAAATAACATGTAACTGTCTCCACTCGAGGTACACATATAACATGTAACTGTCACCACTCGAGGTACACAAATAACATGTAACTGTCACCATTCGAGATACATAAATAACATGTAACTGTCACCACTCGAGGTACACAAATAACATGAAACTGTCACCACTCGAGGTACACAAATAACAAGTAACTGTCACCACTTGAGGTACACAAATAACACGTAACTGTCACCACTCGAGGTACACAAATAACATGTAATTGTCACCACTCGAGGTACACAAATAACATGTAACTGTCACCACTCGAGGTACACAAATAACATGTATCTGACACCACTCGAGGTACACAAATAAGATGTAACTGTCACCAATAACTCGTAACTGTCACCACCTGAGGTTCACATATAACAGGTAACTGTCACCTTTTAAAATTGACCAATAACATGTAACTGTCATCCTCTGAGGTTCACCAATAACATGAAACAATCACACACGTAACTGTCACCATCTGAATTTCACAGATAACACGCAGTTGTTACTCTCCTTGGGTTCACCTACGACATGCTAGTTTCACCAACACCGTGCACATGCATCCACATGTACTTCAAAAGGAGATAACGGCGTCTCTTCCCCTTCAACCAGTCAGTCCCCTCACACGGTTTAATTACTACTCGTTTTGTACCAAATGTTTTTTCCCCGGAAAATATGGAGGTAATTGTACAAAAGGGTGCTCGCGCGAAACCCATGAAGCCAAGTTTGGGCCGTGTGCTTAAAGGAAATAGCAACACCTAATGCTTGAACTCGTATTATAGTACATGCTTTTATTTATAAAATATAAAATATATATGAATGTTTTTTTGTCAGGTTCGAACCGGTGTCCTTCCCATTGTAAAAGCGAGCGCAAAACGAACGCGTTTACCAACTGAGCTATTCAGAACAGCGGGATTCGGATGCCGGATTTAACGTGTTACTTACAATTTACAACTACTCCTTCATACATCGGCATACTACTGATAATAATATACAATATAACATTTCTGTCCGAAGTTAAATGTTTTGTAATGTATGTCTTCTTGCGTGGATTATCTTCTGTGGGCTACAATCAATACAACTACTTATAAAATGCGCCGAAGACGGTGGCGAACCCGAGGCCTCCACGAAACCTCTGGCTTCAATTTTGTAACAGAGTTTCATTCGTGTGAAACCGTAAGATAAATAATACTTGTTCTCTGTGATAAGTAGCGTTTGCATTACATCGGAATATCGCACTAACATTTATTATGATGCACGTTTCGATCCAAAAACAATCCTTGTAAACATGCTCTGAATAGGTAGAATAGGCGAGCGGCAAATCCGCAGAAAGTGCGTTATTTTAGGAGTTTAAATGGCACCCCCCTACACACACCTCAATGTTATATCATTGGAAAGTCCTGCATCTCACCGTCACAATTAGGCCTGTCGTAGAGTTGCCAAGTGGTGCAGTAAGCGGTAATTCAAGGTCAAACAAGGTCACCGTCAAACGTTTAATTTTAGAAACTGCGCGCTTCAGAAAACGTCTTGATATTTAATTGGCTGTATAGCTACTTTATTTAAGGAGAAAATGGTCAAGCCATACATTTAAAAAAAGCACATTATCTCTGCTTCAAAACAGTATAAAGAATGTAGCTGTATCGTGGAAACGTAAAACTGACGTCAAACAAGGTCACCCATAAAGTGACAGATATTAGAAAGTTAACAATGCAGCGAACATCGTAAAGTTATACTGGTTGCGCATTTACTTCACGATTATAGACATGTTATATACTATGTGAAAGAGCAATTTCACCCCGTCATAATGCGGTATGACATAACGCTGCGAGTTGAAGCAGTGTGTGTGGAGCGGCGTTCAAAAAGAGTCACCGTAAATCTATGATTATTGGAAATTGCGCCATCACGCCAGCGTTACACATTGGTTGCTTGTATCTACGTCACCCACATACTCACAATTCATATCATATACCATAGAAAGCATTGCTTTAGCCCCATGCCAAGGAGGTACATACTAGAACTATACACATGTAGTGATGGACAAACAGTGTCATCATCGATTTGTCAATATTCAAAATTACACCAGACCATAATCATTATACAAGTGCAATGTACTCAGCGAACACCATAATGTGACTGTAAAGTGTACTTTTTGCCTTTCTTTTTTAGCAAATTATTTATTCATCACAAAGGATTGTATATTTGTATGTCGATTTGGTGCGGCGGCTAGAAACATTCTACCCGCCTATAATGCACTATCATCCTCGTCATCATCACGTAGAATGTCTAGGTCGCTAATTGAAAGTGGATTTTCACAGTTTTCATTGCCTTAACATGTGCACAGCTCTGTGCAACACAAACTGTTCTGACTTCATGAGCAGTTGTTTGTGCAGCGACTTCTACTTGTGCAAGAGCAGATGAGGTTGGAGTGAGCATTCTTCTTTGTGCCCCTTGGGTCGTATAACATTGCTGTGAATGCTCTCGCTGCTGATAGGGCAGCTTCTTTATTGCTGGTTCCGAGGGTAGTAAGAGCCATGAAATGGTCTACCCCCTTTTGCGTCACAACGTTCAAAACTGTTTTCTTCCCAATTCCAAACAAGGAGGAAACTGAGTCACATCCTGTTAGTTAATTAATGGCGGGACGTACGTTGCAGAACTGCGGACCGACAGCAGCACAAATCGAATGCATAGGAACAAACCGGCGCTTATCTGTTGTAGTGGTAATGGTGCCAATTTCAAGCCACGTTTTGACTGTATTCGCCATTTTGGGAAAGTAGTTCACAGCAAGGACTAATACACGTGTGTCTGGCGATCTAATTACTACGGTTCCTTGAACACCACGTGCTGTGAAGTCTGCATCAGCAAAACCTGCATGTAGAAGCATCCTGATGTCAGCTTCTTCTTGTGTACTGGCAAAGCGTCCTTCTTCTTCTATACCTCGACTACTGATGGATTTCACTACCTCACCGTCGACGAAGCCCCCAACAACCAGGAGTGTACAGGTTGTGTGTGTTTCCAGCCAATGGGATGCATGACTGACAATATATATACAAAGAAAGTTCTGTAGTGATTGCTTTTTCGATGGGACATCGAGGAACCTTTTCCATGGGCGTACAAGACGCCCACCAATCACCTGGTACTTCGCGGCGCTCCCGTTCAGAAGTTTTTCACAGAGTTGTCGTTGTCGTTGTCCTTATCTATCAAACACTTCCACAACCGTGTCAGTTTTCTGAAATCCTACCAGAAGTTGTTTGAAGTATGACAAGGCTAATGCGTCAAATGAATTGTATTGGTACCCCCATCATTTGAATAACTACCATGGCGTCCCTAATATACACCGTGGTTGAAGTGGTGCTTTGCGGAAGTTCAGGCACTCTCTCGACTTGAGCTTCCAGTTGATCACCCAGTTCTGCTTTTGTTAGTTTTCCGCATTGTACCATCAACATGAAAAATGGCAGAGAACGGTCGCCATAGACACGTCATATCTGCACCTCGCCAACGAAAGAACTCTGCTGAACACAATCTCCGGGCTAATAGCTGCTGCCACAACATCTCCCTTATCACACTTGAGCTTGGTATGTTTTGCAATGTCAGCAAATGTTTTCATCCCTGACTTTTTGATGGGGCTGTAGAAGCTGCATGATTCACCTGATTCAAGTGTGCCATGCACAAATCTCTGTAACCTTTTCTCTCCAGCACATACAATGTTTAGGAGCGAATTGTGTACATCCTGTGTAGCCCAGTAGATAGGTTGATGAGTACAACTGGGTGAGATTCAGGCGCCATTAATGCTTGGCATGTCACAGTGCTGCGACCAGTGGAGAAGCCAGAAACTACCAGAAGTCCTCTCAAAGTCTGAAGTTGGTATTCCATACAAAGAGTCAAACAATGCATAGCTCAAATGCCGAGGGAGTGAAGCAGACCATGGAGGAACACGCTGGGAACTGTGTGCATTCAGATCCTCATCATTATCGATGGCATGGCTGTTGTGCATGAATTTAGTGTTCACAAAGGTCACATTGATAACTGTCAAGGCCTTTCAGCATTCTTTATTCGGGCAATTAACAGCAAACCTTTCGGCTACTGCGAGGCATACTTACTCTTTGATGACTACAGCACCAATTCGCTTAAAGATCATACTAGGCAACCAAGAAGAGCTGGCAGATCTTCTGACCCGGGCAATAAGGTCGATGATAACACACCCACCTAGATCTAAAGTAATTCCTGAATAGCAAGGCTACAAAGGTGTGCAGATACATTGATGACACTGTATGCCGTTGTACACTGGGCGATCTAAGTATCATTGTACACATATATTTCAATCATACAGATGTACTTGTGTTGACGTTGTGCGTAGTTCCAAAACTCAGCGCACAGAGCGCCATGATGATGGGCACAGGAGCTAAATGACGCCTTGTCAAACTCAAGCCTATCTACGATGCCCTGGGTCCTGACAAGACAAGCAGCTCTACCACAGTTTCATACACTTGTTGGTGCAGACATCAATGAACACAGAACACAGGGAAAACGAATACCTACATACTTCAAGATGTTCCTGGAAGTTTCCGACGATGTGATCAACGCCCTTGGTGGCTTTGGGGTTGGAATGTATCCGTCAGACCTGGTGCTATGTGGCTATGAACAGGTCTTGTTTTCTACCCTACTACTGTGACGGTGATGCAGGTAAGATGACACATGTTCAAACAACTGTGCAAGTGTGAAGCAGCTGAATCGACATGCACCAACGTTCTGCACAAAGAGGGCCAGAGTGAAGAGGAGAATCATCTTGAAAACGAAGTTTGAGTCTAACGTTTTATGGCTATTTTAACACCTATATTGCTGGTATAACGTCATTTTTTATTTTCATCAAAATAATGGTTGCATTGGATTCATCATACTTCAAAACATATAAAACGATTCCGAGTTCAAATTTCTATACCTTTTATTACCAAAGATATAGCGTTTATAAGACTTTTGGTGACCGGTGGCGGCCATCTTGAATTTTCCCACGAAAAAGTGGACGAAAAAAATGAATGTTTTTTTCATTCCTTTCGGGTAAGTGAAAAAATACAATCATTTCAAATCTACATGAAAAGTCGCTGGACGTAGATTTGCTGCATAACTGGGTATAATATATACATTTTACGGTCATTTTAGCGCATTTTTTGCTGGCATAGCTTTATTTTAATTTCTTTCAGCAAAATAATAGTTGCATTGGATTCCTCATACTTCAAAACATATAAAATGACTCCGAGTTCAAGTTTTTATACTGCTTATTGCCAAAGATATAGCGATTAAAAGACAGTTTGTGACCGGTGGCGGCCATCTTGAGTTTTCCCACGAAAAAGTGGACATAAAAATTGAAACAGCTTTTTTCAGTCCTTTTGGGTCAAAATAATTTTTACAAAAAATATTTAAATTCTATATGAAAAAGTCACAGAATGACACAATGACATACACTAGCTAGCGTGATGACGCAATTTCTAACAATCATAGATTTACGGTGACTCCTTTTGAACGCCGCTCCACACACACTGCTTTACCTCGCAGCGTTATGTCATACCGCATTATGACGGGGTGAAATTGCCCTTTCACACAGTATATGGCATCTCCATAATCTCGAAGTATATGCGCAACCAGTATAACTTTACGATGTTCGCTGCATTGTCAACTTTGTAATATCTGACATTTTATGGGTAACCTTGTTCGAACGTGTCGTCAGTTTTATGTTTTCATGATAGAGCAACATTCTTTATACTGTTTTGAAGCAGAGATAATGCGCTTTTTAAAAATGTATGGCTTGACCATTTTCTCTTTACACAAACCAACTATACAGCCAATTAAATATCAATACGTTTTCAGAAACGCGTAATTTCTAAAATTGAACCTTTGACGGTGACCTTGTTTGACATTGACTTACCGCTAACTGCACCACTTGGCAACTCTACGACAGGCCTAATTATGACGGGGAGATGCAGGGCTTTCTAATGATATAACATTTAGGTGTGTGTAGGGGGGCCATTTAAATCGGTCTGTTTGGGGCTTTTGCCGCTCGCCTAAAAGGGTTCGCCTGTCATCTGTGACGCCACGATATCATGTGATGGCCTTGCTAATTAACTCACAGCTTTCCGTGGGAATCCCTACGCCGACGGGCTTAAAACCACATTTTTGCTACAAATGTATTTGTATTTATTTTTTGATGTTGTCGAATGTTACATATATTTAGCTATACATTGAACACGAATTTTAGTTTAAGCCTTGTTTCTATTCCTTTTAATAAGATTTTTGCTAAAAGCAACATTAATAATTAATAATTCAATAACAATGGACTCGTTCTATGTACGTTTACTTATTTATAATTTTGACATTGTGGTTTGACGTTCTGGTGACCGTGCAACTGCAGTACTGACCCAAGCCACCCTGACAAAGATTGGAATATGTAATAATTGAGAACCATTTGACCAAATACGGACATTATAAAAAACGCCATTTCTTGTCTATTAGATGTCAGTAACTCAGTGACTCAGTGAGTTACTTTATATATGTAATGTATATATATAATATATATATATATATATATATATATATATATATATATATATATATATATATAATATATATATATATATATAATATATATATATATATAATATATATAATATATATATATATATAATAATTATTATATATATTTATAATATATTATATATATATATATTATATATATATATATATATATATATTATATATATATAATATATATATTATATATAATAATATATATATATATATATATATATATATATACACGTAACTGTTACTTACATGTTTGTTTTATTAAACTAGAGAATTAATTAATGAATTATACGTATTTGAGGTATATATATAATGCATATACCTCAAATACGTATAATTCATTAATTAATTCTCTAGTTTAATAAAACAAACATGTAAGTAACAGTTACGTGTATATATATATATATATATATATATATATATATATATATATATATATATATAATATATATATATATATATATTATATATATATATACATACTGACAATTGGACAATGGAACGTCAGGACTCTCCTCGACCGAGAAGGAGCTAACCGACCAGAAAGACGTACGGCACTAGTAGCAATGGAACTTGCCAAATACAACATCGACATCGCCGCCCTATGTGAAACAAGGTTCTCAGAGTCTGGTAGTCTCGACGACTTGGAATACTCTTTCTTCTGGAGTGGCAAACCCGAAGGAGAAAGAAGGGAGGCCGGAGTGGGCTTTGCTATCAAAAAGGATATCATCACAAAGCTGACAGAAATGCCACGGCCAGTAAGTGACAGAATCATGACGATGAGACTACCTCTGAGCAAGGACAACTTTGCTACAATTATCAACGTGTATTCTCCGACAATGACAAACCCAGACGAAAACAAGGAGGCCTTCTACAACCAGCTCACAAGTGTGCTCAGGGGCATCCCTCATACCGATAAGCTACTGCTGATAGGAGATTTCAATGCGAGGATAGGAAGAGACAATGACAAGTGGCCCTTGGTCATGGGCAAACATGGGATTGGGAAATGCAACTCCAATGGCGAACTTCTACTGGCTCTGTGCTCTGAGTTCGAACTGATAGTGACGAACACCATGTTCAAGCAGAAGGATGAACGCAAGACCACCTGGATGCATCCTCGTTCCAAACACTGGCATATGATCGACTTCATCATCACGAGGTGTCGGGATAAGATGGACATCCACAGCACCTGAGCCATGCGTGGAGCAAACTGCTGGACCGATCACCAGATGCTGAGATCAAAAGTGGCTTTCAGAATACGACAAAAGCACAACAGGCAAGGGACAAATAAGCCGACCAAGCTCAACACTGCAAAACTAAGTACCATCAGATCAGCCATAGGGACAGTTTTGAGCAGGAGATGGACAGTGCTCTCGCCCACTGGGAGGAGAAGGAAAACTCAACACCAGACGAGGAATGGGCAGCTCTGCAGCAGGTTGTGTACAACACAGCCAAGACATATCTTGGCAAGCCAGATAGAAAACACCAGGACTGGTTCGACCCCAACGACCAGGAGCTACAGACTCTTATGAGCAGAAGAGATCAAGCCCACCAGAGAGTGTTGCAAACCAGGAGCACTAGATCCACCACTGCAGCATACAAAGATGCCTGCAGACTGCTACAAAAACACACCCGTGCACTGAAGTCGGACTGGTGGGAAAGGAAAGCAGTGGAGCTGCAGAGAGCTGCCGACAGTAACAACATGAAGGGCTTCTACAATGGACTGAAGGAAGTGTGGGGACCCAAAAAGAAGGGACCTGTTCAACTAAAATCAACAGACGGAATGGAAACCTTCTCTGACAGCAAGAGAGTTGTGGCAAGATGGAGTGAACACTTCCAGAAGCTACTCAACGTCCCTGGCGACATAGATCACGAAGCTCTGGACAACATCCCGCAGCGCATTACCAAGACAAGCCTTGATGAGATTCCAACTATGGATGAGATGGCTAGAGCAATCGCCAGCCTGAAAGATGGCAAAGCACCTGGAGGAGATGGAATTCCTGCAGAAGTATGGAAGCACGGAGGAGACAATCTGTTCAGCAGACTGCACCAACTAATCACCAATGCCTGGGAGATGGGTTCTGTACCACAAGCATGGAAGGATGCAAGCATTATAACCATCTACAAGAAAGGTGATCGAACAGACTGTGGGAACTATAGAGGAATCTCTCTTCTTTCCATAGCAGGCAAGATCTTCGCCAGGATCCTCCTCAACAGACTATCTACCCACCTAACACCAGAGGTAGTTCCGGAGACACAATGTGGCTTCAGAGGTAACCGGAGCACCGTGGATATGATATTTTGTCTCCGACAACTACAAGAAAAGTGCATTGAGCAGGACCGACCACTGTACATGGTATTTGTCGACTTCAGTAAGGCGTTCGATACAGTTGGGAGGACCGGACTATGGCAGCTACTGAAGAAGTATGGCTGCCCAGAGAAGTTCACAACAATGATCGAGGCACTACATACCGGAATGATGGCGACTGTTAATGTTGGAGGGGAAGTCTCGGAATCGTTCAGGGTCACAAATGGGGTCAAGCAAGGCTGTGTACTTGCGCCCACGCTCTTTTCCATCTTCCTATCAGCAATGCTCGACAATGCTTTCCGAGACATGGGGGATGGCATCTACATACAGTCCAGACAGAGCGCTGACCTATTCAACGTCGCACACTTCAGAGCGAAGACCAAGACTACACGGATACTGATGAGGGAGCTGCTATTCGCAGATTACAGTGCACTGGTTGCACACTCTGCTGAAGAGATGCAGAAAATAGTGGATGCTTTTTCCAATGCGTCAAAGAAGTTCGGCCTGAAGATTAACATCAAGAAGACCGAGGTGCTGTACCAACCCAACTCTACAAGAACCCGAGAGGAGGATATCATGGTTGATGGAAACAAGCTGAACTCTGTTATGGAATTCACCTACCTCGGAAGCACTATATCAAGTGACGGATGCATTGACGATGAAATACAGAGGAGGATGGCCAAGGCTAGTGCATCTTTCGGCCGACTACGCCAGAGACTCTGGAACAACCACCATGTGTCCATGCGGGTTAAAGGCAAGATATACCGTGCAATTGTGCTGTCCACCCTCCTATACGGAGCCGAGGCATGGACAGTGTACAGACGACAGGTGAAAAAGTTGCATGCCTTCATGATGCGACATCTGCGTTCGATCATGAGGATAACCTGGATGGACAAAGTGACAAACAAGGAAATACTCGAACGGACAGGGCTGCCATCTATGGAAGATCTTCTGATCAGAAAGAATCTCCGGTGGACTGGACACCTCATGAGGATGTCATCAGACAGGCTACCGAAGCAGGTTCTCTACTCTCAACTGTCTTCTGGTCACAGAAAGAGAGGGCGCCCTCGTCTCCGGTTCAAAGATACCATCAAGAGAAACCTGAAGCTGAGAGACATAAAGATCGACTCCTGGACATCACTCTCACAGCAGAGAGACAAATGGAGAGCAAGAGTCAAGTGATGGAAGCAGTCTTTGTCGCTTCGCGACCGACAGCATGATGATATATATATTATACATATATATATTATATATATTATATATATTATATATATTATATATATTATATATATATATATATATATACATTACATATATTATATATATATATATATATATATATATATATATATATATATATATATATATATATATATATATATATATATATATATATATATATAATGTGTGTGTGTCTTTGTAAGCGTGTTCGATAAAGCTATTTTAAATCGTAAATAGAAACATATTTCAATACATTAAATTAAAACATTGGATGAAATAATTTAATGTTGTTTCATTTGCTTGCAGGGCCAGTAGAAGACGTTGATGTCGGGAATACGCACATCTATTGGGCTGACCAGAGCCAACCAAAAGCCATCAAACGAGCCAATTTCGATGGATCAGGAGAACAAACCGTCGTTTCAGGTAGGCCTGCCCCGAAATGTCTAGAAACGTTGTCAGACATTATTTAACTTGCTGCATTGAGAAAGCATTCTTTTTGCAAAGAGTAAAACATAAAACAGTGTCAACAGTCCGACGGTTGGATCTTCTGTATAAGAACATTAATTCTACATACGTGCTTATATAACATTGCTTTCCTTCTTATTTATTTACAATGACGTATGTATCTTAATACGTGTAGCAGTAGCAAACGTACATACGATGGTCGTTTGTTTGTAGTGCCGATTACTGTACTTGAATGCAGGCGGTATGCTATATGCAGGCATTTTAAAATACCATATTATGGACGTGTTTTCCTGTTTTATAAGATATCATTTGTAATATATGCAAACTGTGAAAGCGTATTTTTCTATACCTAGTTCTGGAATATCAGTTGTAAGTGAGGGAAATTGTATTTTTAGATTGTTTTGTAAATTCATGTAGATTAAAAACGTATGGGTATATCCATATATTATGGAACTTTGCGAATACTGGCACTTTATATGTTTATGTGTTACAAATACGTGTAACTATCTAGTTTAATAAAACAAACTTGCAAGTAACTGTGAATATATATATATATATATATATATATATATATATATATATATATATATATATATACATATATACATATACACATACATATACATATACATATACATATAATGTATATTTGACACATGTATGTTCTTTAAAACCTTAGCTAGTCTTCGATTGTCAGTACATTATGATTTTAGACTGGTTCATACCTGTGAAATATGTTTCAGTTTATTATTCGAACAGTTCCTTTTGATATTCATTTTTCAAAACACGCTGACACATAGTATATAAATTGATATAAATTATATATATAATTTACTTACAAAGGTTTACTAGTGTACATCTTAAAAAAATTATTTGATTTATATTAATTTATATAATTTATTTTATATTTATTAATACATTTATTATATGTCTTGTAAAGCGCATCGATCCGCCATGAGGGAATTAGCGCTATAGAAAAACATTATTATTATTATTATGTTAAGTGTATGGCAATTACTTGGACTATAAATGATTTTGTCTTCTTTGGTGTTACATACTTGAACAACCCATTGGCAGCAACGCAATGCCCCGTGCCTGCCTTAGTTCAACGTGGGGTTGTGTTTCTCCATCATTCATGCGTGCTACAACACTGGAAATACGACAAAGCGCTAATACCACATTCACTCGTTAACATACGTAGTGTCAAAAGGCATGACCGAGCATCATTTGTAAAACAGAACAAATATGTCATACGATGTTGTATCAGTATTCAGAAGACGTTGAATTTGAGTGAGGAACCTTGTGAAATAATCAATAACATTCTATAAATTGACAAGAAAATAAATAACACAAGAACGTAAATGTAGACAGCATCATGGGATGGAGTTATTTACATTTGCATTTTGGAATACGTGTCGTCTAGTTCGAGGATAAATATGTCAGAACAAGATCATTCCCGTGTGCTACAACACTGGAAATACCACAACGCTTTAATACCACATTCAATCGTTAACAGCCAGTGTAAGCAGTGTCTATTTCTGTACGTGACGAATATCTTTCACCTGCCCATATAGTTCATGCGTGTGGTTTGGCCGTCGATTCTGACGCCGGCAAGTTATTCTTCACCAACTCCGACGGGAGAAAAGTGGAAGTGATCGACCTGGACGGATCGGGGAGAACAACCTTGATCACCCGGTCTGAACTGTTGTTCGATATAGACATTGACACAAAAAACAAGTGAGCTGTTCCATTTCGGCTGGCTACGAAATTTGATTAGTTTCGAAAGTCACATTTTAACAAGAGAAAATATGAATTTGTTAACCAATTTGATTGATATAATTATTTACCATTTAACAGTAAATAATTCATATGATTCCGAATGAGTTGAATTTGGTTAATTATGCATGATGAATTATACTCACACTCAACCTCAGTTGCACATAAACGAGTCAAATATACTAACTTTTATTTTATGTGGCTGGTTCAAATAATTTATGGAGGATGGAATGAATTATTTGAGTGCACATTGGATTTTTATAATTGGTATTCTGTATCTTCTTCCAGAGAAATTTGTACAATTAAATTTCAATGTAATGTTTACATGCAGCCTGATGTTCTACGGCGCTGGCTCCACAATACGCGAAGCCGGACTGGATAGCAGCAACGACGAGATGATTGTAAATACAAACAAAAATTGGATACACGGTGTGGCGTTGGATCTAAACAAGAATCAGATATGCTGGTCTCAATCAGGCGAGATGTGTGTGTGTGTGTGTGTGTGTGTGTGTGTGTGTGTGTGTGTATGTGGTGTGTGTGTGTGTGTGTGTGTGTATTATATGTATGCGTGGTGTGTGTATGTGGTGTGTGTGTATTATATGTATGCGTGGTGTGTGTATGTGGTGTGTGTGTATTATATGTATGCGTGGTGTGTGTATGTGGTGTGTGTGTGTGTGTGCGTGTGTGCGTGCGTGAGTGCGTGTGTGCGTGTGTGCGTGTGTGCGTGTGGGCGTGTGGGCGTGTGGTGTGCGTGTGGTGTGCGTGTGGTGTGCGTGTGGTGTGCGTGTGGTGTGCGTGTGGTTTGCGTGTGGGGTGCGTGTGGTGTGCGTGTGGTGTGCGTGTGGTGTGCGTGTGGTGTGCGTGTGGTGTGCGTGTGGTGTGCGTGTGGTGTGCGTGTGGTGTGCGTGTGGTGTGCGTGTGGTGTGCGTGGTGTGTGCGTGGTGTGTGCGTGTGGTGTGCGTGTGGTGTGCGTGTGGTGTGCGTGTGGTGTGCGTGTGGTGTGCGTGTGGTGTGCGTGTGGTGTGCGTGTGGTGTGCGTGTGGTGTGCGTGTGGTGTGCGTGTGGTGTGCGTGGTGTATGCGTGTGGTGTGCGTGTGGTGTGCGTGTGGTGTGCGTGTGGTGTGCGTGTGGTGTGCGTGTGGTGTGCGTGTGGTGTGCGTGTGGTGTGCGTGTGGTGTGCGTGTGGTGTGCGTGTGGTGTGCGTGTGGTGTGCGTGTGGTGTGCGTGTGGTGTGCGTGTGGTGTGCGTGTGGTGTGCGTGTGGTGTGCGTGTGGTGTGCGTGTGGTGTGCGTGTGGTGTGCGTGTGGTGTGCGTGTGGTGTGCGTGTGGTGTGCGTGTGGTGTGCGTGTGGTGTGCGTGTGGTGTGCGTGTGGTGTGCGTGTGGTGTGCGTGTGGTGTGCGTGTGGTATGTGATGTCTGTGGTTTGTGTGGTGTGTGTGGTGTGTGGTTTATGTGTATGTGTGGTGTGTGTGTATGCATGTACATGTATACAATATATATTCTGGTGTCCAAAATGAGTTCTTCTGCATCAGTAATAGAATGGCCATGTTGCAGGGAATCGCCTGATCGAATGTTCCGATTACGATGGACAAAGTCGCAGAGTGGTCTTTCGGTTGACTCATACACCGTTCTTTCTGATGATCGTCCAAGACGTCTTCTACTGGTCAACAGACAACCCAGACAGGTAATGTATCTGCCAGCGACGTCATTTGTACTACGCTTGTCTTGAAATATAGTGCATATTGAGTAGATGACGAAACTGGTTTCATTTGCTTTTCTTTGTTGCAAACGCGTGATTATATTTTGAAGGTAACTAGTAGTGTAACCTCTGTCTTGGATGTATTGGAAATAATCCTATTGAAGTGTTGCTTTGTAAATAGTGTCCACTACCGTGGATACATCGAGTAAACTAAATCAATAAGAGTAGAACACGTTGACACAAATACAATGCGTTGCATGAGGAGGCACACTTTTGTAAATGGCCATATATATTTAGCGTTCTTTTATTCCAGTCCTGTTCTCCTATTTGTGATTGTCGTGAAGGTTTTCTGTTTCCAATCCTCCATAAATATCAAGAACAGCAATCTTGTTCTGACATATTTATCCTCGAATTAGACGACACGTATTCCGAAATGCAAATGTAAATAACTCCATCCCATGATGCTGTCTACATTTACGTTCTTGTGTTATTTATTTTCTTGTCAATTTATAGAATTTTATTAATTATTTCACAAGGTTCCTCAATCAAATTCAACGTCTTCTGAATACTGATACAACATCGTATGACATAATTTTTCTGTTTTACAAATGATGCTCGGTCATGCCTTTTGACACTACGTATGTTAACGATTAATGTGGTATCGCGATTGAATGTGGTTAGCGCTTTGTCGTATTTCCAGTGTTGTAGCACACGTGAATGATGGACAAACACAACCCCACGTTGAACTGAGGCAGGCACGGGGCATTGCGTTGCTGCCAATGGGTTGTTCAAGTATGTAACACCAAAGAAGACAAAATCATGTATACTCCAAGTAATTGCCATACACCTAACATAATAATAATAATGTTTTTCTGTAGCGCTAATTCCCTCATGGCGGATCGATGCGCTGTACCAGACATAATAAATGTATTAATGAATATAAAATAAATTATATAAATTAATATAAATCAAATCAAATGTTTAAGATATACACTATAAACCTTTGTATGTAAATTAGATAAATCGTTTATATCAGTTTAAAATAAATAAAACACTGTTTAATTTTTTTTAGTACTAAACCTCTGTAAATTATATAAATCAATATCATATTAAAACATTTACTAAATCTGTGTATGTAGCTTATCTATACATTAATCTAAAACATAAACACTAACATAACTGCAGCATCCACCTGTTTTCAAGAATATTTGGGTATTGATTGATTGCATACACACATATATGTATAATGTATGTATGTATCACGGCTTGGCGAAGCAACGTGCACCAGCTGGCTCGGGTCTAGTAGGGTTCTAATATGTAGAGGTCGACACGTGTGAGCGAGAGTAAACATCGTCCACACAACGACACGGGATAAGATAATGTCAACTAGCTTGATCCAACTGAGTAACAAAAAGGTGATCAATCCCGAAATGTTGCAAAAGCCATGTAAAACAATTATAAGTTCCTAACCTAAGCTACATAAAAAGAAATATTTCAAAGAATCTCCCAATTATTCTGCACCCCCGTTTTATCCAGAGGAAGTCCCATCAAACGGTCAAACCCGAAACGCCAGACGCTACCTAATAAAACCCGTTGTAACGACACACAGTACAAATGTAGGAACCGAAACAACTCATAAAAGTAACCACTCTTTGTGACCGTTTCGATGTTTTCAAGTAATATTTTCCGTGATATATATTATAAGATTAACTTTCTAATGATACCAAGATCATCGAGAGCATTTGTTTATGTTACGTTATTCCCTTTAGGCCGCTCCCTGCCCAGTGATGTCGTCTGGAGCGTGGGAGCAGACAGAACGCTGTTGTTGGAGGTGAAAAGCTGCAGTCGCGTTGAGGTTCAACTAGAGAACGCCCTCGCCGAGTTGGTCTATCGTCTGGTGTTCGCCAATTCCCCCAACGAAGCCAACAACATCGCCATCATGGCGACCGGAACCAGCGCCAGTGTCGTGTCCCAACTTACGCAGGACTGCAGCGAAAAGAGACAATTCTGGGTGACTTGGGCAGGTCATTTCCGGTGGAGTCGGGCTGAATCCTGGAGAGATGGAAGTGTTGCGACTGACAGATCGAAGGGATGCAAACCTGAAGGAGATAGCAACAGCGCTGATGACGACGAACCCCGTTGATGGAACCGCCCGCTTCATGATATACCCACGTACGTTACTGTTTACATTATATCTTCGCCATAGTTGTTCTCTTACTATAGTAGCACATCATTTCTAGACCTTCTGGTAACCTAAAAATGCTATTATATATCATCTGACAGACAGCCAATACTAGCTTACCTGTATATAGGCATTCGTCCTTCTCGACAATAATTATGCTGACATAAATAGTCCATACAATTTACGTCAAATCGAATTAATTCATTATCTACGTGCAATGCGTGTCGTTCTCCCTCAGTTGGGATAATTATTATGAAAGCCCAATGGTAACTGTATAAATCATTGGATACAGTAACGAGATATGCAGGAAAATCCATTAATTTGCATTCATTGAATTAGTACGGTTCGCAATAATTTGAAGAAGCAAAAGAAGATATTATCCTATCTTTCAGCGTCGACTCAACCTCTCCTCGACCCGCCAGTCAAGATGCAGACATCGGTTCGCCTGCACGACGCCGACAACGAGACGTGGCTCTGGCGGACGCAGACCTCTACACGCTCGACCCAACCTCGGGGCGCCCGTCCCCGCAGCCACATCACAAGTGTTTCCTGCCTGGTCTGACCATCAGGAAATCCGTTCCAGACGGCGTGAACACGTCTCTCACTGTCACGATCACCGGACAACATCTCGTCTGCTCCACGTCCCACTTCGAGGTGGCGATGCGACAGACGAAGCGGTCAGGCTGTGAGCTCGCCGGGGACTACAGACGATGTGCGTGGGGTGACGCCGTCGAGTCAGCAACACTGACCACGTGTGTCGCACAGTGTCGCTGTGCGGGCGACGATTGCAGTCACGTGACCATACGCATCCCAAAGGTGTACAGGAAATGGCAAATTTGCGAAATCAGCATTCAATAGTGTAACGGTTAAGACGGCCATTATTAACCGTTGTTGACTACGGCCCAACTGTCATCTGCTGGGTGTGTCTGGTGACACATACGTTATAAATTCGGTTTTATAGATGATAAAATAAATACTGACACCATAAATAGTCCTATCATTAATAAACAATAAATGAAAACATGATGTTATAATTAATGTGCTTATAGAACACGATGCGGTAACGACAATAATGTCAGTCATTAGTTCATAGCCCGAGGAAAAATACAGACACTCTTTGTTTTCATTCCATGTTCCAAAGACAACTTTTGCCTGTCTCATTGTGTATGACTAGCTAAATGATTTTGCTTTTGCGCGATGGGTGTCTGTGTAATGTCCCTACACACTATTCTGTTGGAATGGCACAGTATGTTTGGAAAACACTTATTATATAGCACACTTCTACAGCAATATTGTATAATTTTGTTTTAACATAAAACGTGTTTTAAGTTGTGTTAAAACACCATGTGAAACATATTACACGTTGACAGTGTGTATGTGTGTAACATATTACACGTTGACAGTATGTAACATATTACACGTTGACAGTGTGTAACATATTACACGTTGACAGTGTGTAGCATATTACACGTTGACAGTGTGTAACATTTTACACGTTGACAGTGTGAAACATATTACACGTTTAGCAGTTCGTGGGCCCAAACACTGATACAACTGCAGGAAGTCTCCATTGTTGTGTTGCCTACTTGTCATTTAAATTGTTGTTATTGAAACCTTTTGCCACACTGGTGCGTTGTGTAAAATGTGTGTCAGTTGCGTTGTTATTACATGTACAATGCTTGCTACATATATTACTCTATCAAACAGATAACTCGTGTCAGAGAATAGACTGACAAGTCTTGTGACGCGTTAGCTTTACTGCAGTGTGTGGTTTAGATGTTATCAAACTTCCTAGACAGATTGGACTGTCGATAAATTAGCTTTATTACAGAGAATAGATCATAATGTTATTTATCATTGACAATTACATTTCAGATGTTATCATACTTACACTGTATTTGACTGACTAGTCTGATTATACTACTAGAACTACTAATTTATTACACCATACTAGAGAGAGGTGGGGACCATTCCGCCTCTATGTACTGAATCTTGCTTTATTTACCGCCCTAAAAACCCTGTGTACACACTCAACTGAATAGTTAAGGAGGAAAAAGGTGTGTAGACCAAAACCTCGTGTACAAACTGTACAGGGAAAAGCGTCATAGAACTAACGTCAACATATCATACACAATACAAGTCAACATAATACATGTCACGATAATAACAACTAAACACAACATTAACTGGTAGGAGGGGAGGGTGGTGAATCAAAATTTGCCACGATACTCTGGAACCACTCTTGTGTGCCTCACATAAATGTTATTATGCAATATAATTGCATAACTGCATTTATGCAATGCACCAAGTCAACAACAGATATGGAAGAATCTGGCCAGAATAACCTTCTGACAGTTATTTATTAACTCATCATATTATTGGACGAGTCATGAAATGCAATTATTTACAAACAAGTGTGAGCCATTTGAGGTCTTAAACATTGCCTCCTTTTCTTAGCCTATACATCCTCAAATGTTATTATATGTATCACACTGAAACGTCTTACGAGACAATAACGTTTTTGCAGGTTCAGCTGGTATAATGTTGGCATTGATGCCATATAATATATAAAACCGTGATTAGTCTGTCTTTTACTGGTAGCTGTGGCGCAGCACATTGTTTTTAATATTCCCAAGCCAAGGGGCCATGCCCCAGTGAGATTTAGATGTGTAATTCAAATGTTACATCTACAAGGCTGAGATCTCTTGCGAGACTACTGCTGTTGGCTAACTGCAGTGTGCTGTTTTGATGTTATATTTATTAAGATGAGAAGTGTTGCGAGAAAATACCTTTTTGGCACTGTGCGGTTCAGATGTCATTACACTTGTTATGACAAAATGTCGCTTGTGCTTATTGTTGTGTAGTTGAAGTATACCCTTGTCACATCAGGTTATTCACAAAGAATCCCGACATACGGCTCACCCTTACGTTTTCATACTGCAGAAATGTTTTTACTTCCACACTTCTATTCAAAATGTCCACTCAAACGTATAAACCCAAATGGGTATATACTACCAATTGATTTCCCATAGGCGGCCATTATAACGTTTCTTTGATTTCCTACTAGGTTTTTACTGCATGGTTTTGAACATTTCAGACATTAATTAGTCTTCATTTAGACATGTCATGTATACAATTCGTGAAAATGACATATCTCTTTCTCCTACAACCCAGTCTCTAACCTGACACCCCTTCATTTTTGCTTCAATCGCGGCTGTTGTTGTTGACAGCTCTAGGACAAAATTAATTACACCAATATGCATACGCACATGGTCACTGTCTGACAAATATCATCAGTTTTTCTCAGCTGTAATACCATGCTACGCAGAAAGATCATTTCCATTCAACCAGTCCTACCCTTAGTGCTTCCAGAAATTGATAAAAAGCGCATAATGCAGTTTGTAGGCAGGACGCAGGCTTAGGAATCCATTTGGTGGTAGGCCTATGTCCCCAAACAGCAAGCTCGGATCATTTGAAGTAAGGCGGGGCGGGGATGCTACAGTTAATATACTCTCAGTATGGTTTCGGACATGATACCACACCTTCGAAATGGCGCTTGAATTTAGACAGTGTTACTGTACCGGCCAACGGTTTTGTTTGCGAAATGCTTCAACGATCAAACCACCACTCAATATATATTATTATGTGGGAGGTTTTAATCATAGCCGTAAGATGGAGCCACCTGACGCTTAGTGAGCAGCACGTCATTTGGGGATTATTTAGGATCACAAGAAACAATCATCGGTGTCCTAAAACATATCACCACGGTGAAGATATAAAAATATATTAGAGTGATTATCGAGTTAACCTATTGTGTTAATAGCATACAGGGTACTAAATTAAATATACACTACTGTTCATAATACCTGTTACTTCCAACAAGAACTAATAATAATAATAATACACTTAATTAGCCACCATCAAGTCCGGAATCTTTAGTCACCACACACACGCACGCACGCACGCACGCACGCACGCACGCACGCACGCACGCACGCACGCACGCACGCACGCACGCACGCACGCACGCACGCACGCACGCACGCACGCACACACACACACACACACACACACACACACACACACACACACACGCACATACCTGTGATTTGAGCAGTTGCTTACACTCTACTTGACCTAAAACCAGAGGTGTGACAAGCATCCTGGTGTATGTGTGCCGATACATAACACGCCTCCATTCAGCAGTAGCGCATTAATGCCGTTATGGTGTACTTATCACGATCTATAAAATTAAATAGCGCATTGCGGTGTACTTATCACGATCCATTTAAGTAAGTGCCCGTGACGGTGGTTTTGTCGTTCATTCCTATATAGAACTGAACATTAGACGATAACATACATTCTATCCTTAAACAGTGTTAGCTGTTTGCACTTTGCTAAATGTAATATTTATTTAGTGGTAACTATTTGTGCACACCGTGTATTATACAATAAATAGTTCCAATGATAAATGTAATAGTAATTGCTTCCAATGTTGTAATAATATACGATTGTGGGTTTGTTGGTCGACGGACCTGTCACCGTCTGTGTTTTTCTGCTAACTATATTGTTAATAATAATTTAAAAAAACTTTATTTTAACACCAACAAATCATTTCTGGCAGGCAGCCAGTGTAATTGTCGCAGTATAGTCGTCATGGACCGCCGGTCGCCCCGCCGGATTTGCGTGACAATTCCAGCCGGTGTACCATTTCTAGACGGTGCAGGGTCCGTATTCTCGAAGAAAATTTATTCGTACGTAAGAATGTTCGTAAATATGGCGGATTTCTACGTAGCTGCGAAAATTCGTAAGTTCGTATTCTCGAAAGCGTTAAGAATTTTCGCAGCTACGAATTTCGTATCTTACGTACGGAAATCTCGCGAGGGTTTGTTTGCGTTGCAACGGGCACAATCACAGATTTCTTGGATGTTTTACCGTTTTAGTTCTGCTCACATGTTCTGGCAGTGAATGAAAAAAAGGACAACACGGATAATTATCCAAGGAAAACTGGTGATTAGTCAGTGTAGATGCGATGCATAACACAATGATGCTGAGCCACTGAGAAATATTCATGCACATAAAATAACAGGCATAACACAAGCGAAGCATTTGATCGGAAAATAAAGAAACAGAACGCAAGCAAGGACACACACGGCTGTCAGTGTCAAACAGAATGCTGAGTTGACAGTCAATGGAATGTCAAGGTTTACAGTTGCAGTGATTACGAATTTGCTGCTACCCGAGGACTAACTACGTTAACATAGCTTGCCTACAGGTTAGTGTGAGTACAATTATACGATAAAACGTTCGTGCGTGTGTAATGTCGGTTATCTAAGACTCGGCGACAAATCAACGAAATGCGAGATTTAAATAATAAGACTAATCACTGAGTCAGTGCCTCAGTGTAATTTGTTACGCCAGGACTAGGACCTAGGTGTCGCATTGTCTGAATAACCGGTCTAGGTACACAGGGAAAATTATGACACAGGTGTGCGTCATGGGGTTTCAACATGACCTTGTTAATTATATCTTAGTATTTATTCATTTAAAGCAACATGTTCGCGCTAGAAGTAGGAACTGGGACAAATTCATAAATGTAAACTGTGTCAGATGGTATTTTAATGTATGAGACTAACTCTAATATATTGGTGAAGTATAAAGATTATCTCAAAGTCAAAGATCAGTAGTCCATATACACTGTACATATATGTTTTAGGGCACTTATGTACAAGTCGGACCCACCTCAATTTTGCCATTATAACTGTATTTTTGCCAACATTTGATACTTGATTTGGTTAATTCAATCAATTATAATCATCTTGTGCATATTTATGTTTTATAAACAGCGCGTCTTAGCAGGCTTTTGAGGTCGAAAAGACAGTGCGGTCAGCATAGACAAACTGTTTATCGCTCATTCCATGTGCACAGCGCAGTAACACATGCACCGCTGCACTTGCGACTGGCACAAATCGCGCTGTCTTTTCGACCTCAAAAGTATGCCAAGACGCGCTGTTTATAAAACATAAATATGCGCAAGATGATTATAATTGATTTAGTTAACCAAATCAAGTATCAAATGTTGGCAAAAATACAGGTATAATAGCAAAATTGAGGTGGGTCCGACTTGTACATAAGTGCCTGTTTTAGTGATATATAATTATTTAAAAAAAATTAAATACATTGTCACTCTAAATAATATAATTATAATTACATAGGTACTTTCATGTACAATTTTGCATTGCATGCTGTCAACTATAATATATTCTGTATACTTACAGAACACAGCCCAGCATAATCTACCAAATACCAAGATGACACACTCAGACTGCAAACTGGTACGAATAACAGGTGAGTTACAATATGTTGTCATTGTGTGATGGTATGTGCATCTTGGCACATACCCATAATTTGACAGATCACCTAAACCACCCTATCCTACTTATGTGCAGTACTGAT
Source organism: Oasisia sp. SBJ-2009 (assembly GCA_964017155.1). Classification (NCBI taxonomy): domain Eukaryota; kingdom Metazoa; phylum Annelida; class Polychaeta; order Sabellida; family Siboglinidae; genus Oasisia; species Oasisia sp. SBJ-2009. The sequence goes on from OZ024854.1 coordinate 45,480,911, forward strand.
ATATAATCAAACGGCATAATGCCTTGTATTATGTCTTCTTTTGTCAGCATGCTGCTTACAACTCAGTTAACATATTGATGGTATAACAATAAAGAAAACTGTTTCTAAGAAATAATTACTAAGGAGTGACCATTTAAAATAGGTCTCCACATCTGAAAATTGTCTTTACCTAAAATGTATGCATAAACAAGCTATGTTATATGTTGCACCTGTTTACAACTTAGATATTGCATACCATACACAGTATTCACATGGATGTAATGTATTGTCTGTATTTGCCTCTGAGCTTCATTGATGACAATATGTTAACTTATTCTTATGATTTAAATTACTCATTAAGTTATACTAACCTCTGTGGGGTAGGTAGTATCCATCTAACCCAAGTATCATAAATTAATATATGTATATATGTAAACATCCCTGCATTGTGTGTGTAAAAAATATGTTTGTTTCTCAGCTATAATATAATAAAAAAATTGACTAGAATGGCTTGTATTGATTAACAAGTGAAAATGAAATATAAATTACTTATGATGTGTTATATAAATCACATAATATGTATATTTTCAGAGAGACAGTGGATGAGAATGACTGTTGCACCTTGCATTTTGAAATATGCAGATTACAACTGACCTTGCTGCAGCACCAAGATGACAGTTTAGCTACATACCATTCTGAGGTTGTCAACAGTTCTATCAATAATGCACAATGTGTGCTACACCATGGGGTTGTGCAGCAATGACATCAACATTTTATTACATTCACTTGGTTCTCCATTGCCAGCAATGCTATCTGTGGATGTGGCACATTTCATCCCAGTGCAATGTTTTTGGAAATACACTGAAACTTGAACATGCTATGAACACTAGAAATACTACATGTATATTGAATTATTGTTTATGTGAATACTATATTGATTTAGTGTGTCTATTCCTATCAGTGGTGGTTTTGTGTGGATAACTTGGAATTATAATATTACAGTGTTCTAAAATGTTAATAATGGTACTTATATATTTTGTTTAAAAGAAAACAAGGATTTCTAGGATGCACATAAATCATATGTAAAATTATTCAAATATCTTACATGGTATTCTAAGAATCTACTGGTAGCAACAGTATGTTAATAATCTTCTTTATATTGATCAGAATTACAAGTGTTGATCTGTAAAATATAAGATCAAAATATATATATTTGTGTCACTGTCACTTGTTTTGGAGAGAAAATTAATGCGATTACTGGCACCCCTTACAAAAACTGCCATTGAATGGTACTAGGGGTTATTATGGCCAAGGGTATTTGAATGGTATCTGAATGTTTTTTAAAGATATTTTGGATTCCTTGTTCAGTGGTATTGAATGGTATTTTAAATTACCATTGAGAGAACCACTGAATCCTAAAATATCATTGAATGGTTCAATGGCACAGAATGATACTGAATGGTATTCAAATGTAATCAGTGGCATACCATTGACTTTTTTGTAAGGGACCTTCAAATGAATAATTGCACATCATACATCATGCTCATTTTGTTGAAAAAGGTAGGTGTATTTGCATAACTACAGTACTGTCATTGTTTGACAAATTATGTTTTAATAAAATATGCAATCAATAAATACGTGTTGGCACAATATTCGTGCACTCTAAATGTGCTGGTAGTACTGATTGAATACCATTTATATTTTATACCTTGCTAAATAAAACCACCCCACAGATGTCAGATGGGAAAGTTTTACCTTTTAACGTACTGGAAATGTTCATATTGTGTAATAATATTTATTTGTTAATCATATATCCAGGATGTTTGAATTTGTTTTATAAAAAATAGTGTAATTATATGTTGGAGAATAAATGATATATATGAACACGTCACTGCATTCAATTCAATATAGTGCAATACAGAGGTATTATAAAACGGAAAGGTTCATGTGTAGCTAAACGTGCCTACACAAATAATAACTATCGAGTACGCTGTCTGCAAATAATGCGGCGAATTGCTAATCCGTCCCGCTTAATGGCTGGTCCCGGTTATTGATATTTTTATTGTGGCTTTTTGCATTGACGCAATGGATCTATGGAGACTATGCGGAATCTGCTTTCAAAGACGGTATTTATGCAATTACAACGGCCAATAAAATAGAGACACACACACATAAGTGTCAATGAAGCATACACTATTTATTGAATATATGTTGGCGATGTTGTAATACAATAATAACTGAGAAATGTATGCCTGAATGAACTAATACAACAGTTACGAAAAAGTTACGGCACCTATCTCGATTTCGTAAGTTACGGTGAAAAATACGCCATATTTACGAATTTTCTTATATTAACTGTTTCGAGAATAGCATTTACGAAAATGCGTAACTTACGAAATTTCGACGCCATATTTACGAATATTCTTATCTTAACTGTTTCGAGAATAGCATTTACGAAAAATCGTAACTTACGGCAGTTTCGACGCCATATTTGCGAAAAGATGGCGCTAAGGCTAAGCCTAAGAAATTCGTAAGTCGTTCGAGAATACGGACCCAGGTGACGATCGCTTAATAAACACCCGTCACAGCAGTGTGTTATGATCAATGGTGTCGATGATGTCAATGGTGGCGATGATGTCGATGGTGTCGATGGTGTCGATGGTGTCGATGGTGTCGATGGTGTCGATGGTGTCGATGGTGTCGCAGGCCGCAGTTAAATCGAGTAACACGAGGAGCACACTCCGGCGACTATCAACCGCCCGAGCGGTGTCGTCGTGTGTCCGCGCGAGTGCGGCTGCTCGCTGTGGTGCCACGGTATGCGCTTTGATAAATCCCACCAATGTCGTTCTCCTCCATAACATGTTGTCATTGTTTTGCAACGAAACGCTCAGTCATCTTCGCCACACACGTAGTGTTAAATGATGGGCGGTAATGTGTGAGCACGCTGGCGTCAGACACTTCATTCTTCAAAACTGGTACAACGACAGCGTGCCTCGTGGGTGCAGGAAATACGGTTGATGATAGCGAGGTGTAGATGATCCGGGCCAACAGAGGAGAAAGAGCGTCGATGTGGTGTTTATCAAGTGATGTCGGCAGTGGGTCTGGTTCACACGACTTTTTGTGGCAGATACGAGTTCTATTTTTTCACATAAGGTGATGCAGGTCGTCATCATCATCATCATCAGCAGCAGCAGCAGCAGCAGCAGCAGCAGCAGCAGCATCATGATCACTATCATTGTGCTCCCTTGGGGTCCCGTGGTTGGGCAAGTTGTGTCCAGATATGTCTGTCTTGCCCTGCCAGGTGGTGGCCCCCCAGTGCTCAGTCAGTCGGTTTAGCTCTCCGTCGTCTCGCCCGTCTTCCTGCAGAGATTCGTTTCCCTTCGTAAGGTTTCCACGTGGTGATTCGCGATGTCCATCGGTGTTCTCGTATTCTACTGACGTGCCCTGCCCAGGTCCACGTCCACGTTCTGGCGGATTCATTCACGTCTGTGATATCTGTCCAGATGTTTGTGTTTCTGTCGCGGTATGTTATATGCGTTTATGCTGTGCTTGCTACTAATGGTTGCATCTCTTAAACCCTCTCCGATCACTGTGGAAATGTTTTCGATTTTTAGCTCATTTACAATATTTTAGCTTCATAGATGGTTTCACCGATCCTGTTAGACTGCGAAATTTTGCAAAGTTGTATGCCTTAATGTATTCTAATTTAAGACTATTATCCTGTGATACCATGCTGATGCGGTCAGCCGTGACGACGGCGGCGAGAACAAGTTCGGACTGCGGCCTGAATATCCGCAATGTTTACCCCCAACAGATCCATTCGTTTGGACAATGATGCTTGCGAGAGCTGCCCACACCGCTGGCGTGACAGTACACCAGCCCACGCGTAGCGCCGACCTATATTCAGGCGATCGTGTCAATAAGGCGGGTTCACAAAAGACTGCGACATCCGTTGCCAATAGTGCATTAGGTGACGTGAGGACTAAATGCGGCTACGTGTGTGTACAACCTGCGAAGAAGTCTCTTAAGGTATGTTTCCATTAATATAAGATCTATCCAGAACAAGCTCTCAGCGGGCTAAACGACGTTGTAGCGACGTTGTTTCGACGTCGTGTACCGATGTCGAAACAACGCGGAGAATACGTTATATTTTAAAGTTGTAACAACGTCGGCTGTCGACGTCGTTTCGACGTGTGGTGCAGACGTTGCTTCGAGGTCGGGTGCGGACGTTGTTTAAATTGCAGGTTGTAGCCACTGTGAGTCCGGTTAGCGGTTTTCTTGCAACGTATATTGTGGTGATATGTTTCAATGTAATATGTTCACTGTGGAGCTTATGATGAACCTGTCGGTTGTAAGCTGAAGGGAAACAACCCGACTATACACATTGATTAACAAAATTAACACTATTTCCACCATATTCTAATTGATTTCAGTATTAGTTGTTAATACATGTCACATAAGTGACCATTACATACCTATAAAACATGATATTTATGAGCAATTGTCAATACTCACGAAAACAAAAATCATTATATATTTTATTATTACTTATCACTATAATTTACTACTATTGTTGTATGTGTCAAATGTTTTGTGAAATATCTTGGTTGTACTGCATACACATTTTGAAGAAAATACTACAAATGTTTACGTGGAACTGATGCCAGTGTAAACTATATCCATGTTGTTTATTTTAGTGGTATACATTTTAAATAGGCTATAATTCTGATAAAAACAATTGCAATAATTGTGTCACCAATAAACACATATCTAGCTGTGGTGTGTCATCTCATATTTTAATATTATGTCAGCATATGTATAGCATTAGGTATGAATTTACTCAATATGTCATGGAGCGAATAGCATCGTTTCATTTGCACAAATCAAATGAAACAATATATAACACCACTACACAAGGTCTAGCTATTTCTTTACTAGCTGCGAGCCTCTTGTCCGCCACCTCCAGCCCGGCCACGTCCACACGCCAGGTGACAGTCACCTCTGTCAGGTTCTTCACCACACTCGCTGAAACAACTAAAAGGGCTGTATACGACGGCACGCCAGAGTATCTCGCGGCACTGCTACCCCAGCACGCGCCGAGCCGTTCGCTGCGCTCTGCAGGCGGGTTACTCCTCGAGGTGCCAAAAGTGAACTTAGAACGTTTTGGCCGCAGTGCATTTGCCTGGGCAGGACCCACTCTGTGGAACAAACTCCCTTGGAATATGCGCGACAAAGCCAATCTAGCACATTTTAAGAAACAATTAAAAATTTTTTATTTTCTACATAACTAGTTTTACACAACAAACAATATATTTTAGCTTAACTATATTTATTTATTTACCTATTTACATGTATGTACACACCCGTGAACATTATATTTTAGCTTAACTATATTTATTTATTTATTTACCTATTTACATGTTTGTACACACCCGTGAACGGGACAGACGTTCCGGATTTGATGGTGTCAAAATAAAGTTTTATTATATATTATTATTATATTTATCAATTGAAATAGTTGTTGTACTACCCT
>OZ024854.1:45491422-45891422 GCA_964017155.1 Oasisia sp. SBJ-2009
ATACATATATATATATATATATATATATATATATATATATATATATATATATACATATATATATATGTATATATATATACATATACATCCTGTATATATACATATCATTCTGTTGTTCAGTACTATGTCGTCGCAAATTTGTTGACCGTTTATGTTGTCACTGCCCGTGCGAATCGCACTAATCATGTCTAAAGGCGATGATTAACATCGCTGTTGTGCGTTAATCCTTTGTTCGCCTCGGGCGTCTTCGACCATCGCATCGGTCCATGAACCTCGCTCTGGATGAGCGATATCAAGCTATCTTTCTTTTGAGAGGGGAGTTAACGGGGCTTTGGCTATACTCCCTAACCCGGGATATTATCAGTGCCAGTCGGGATGTCGTTTTTATTGACTTTGGCACCACGTATTGACTACCCCTCCCTGTATTCTATATTGTTGACGTGGGCGATAAAGTGATACTTTCCCCGTCATATCTCACTGGTGGCAGTGGTTATTTCCCATATGTTTTACCGCGATTCTGACATTTCTCTCTATCGCCTCGATGATGAGTTTAATACCCGTGTCTTCCTATATCTTAAATACATACATGTTCGTCGCCACCACATCTCATGTCATAAGTACAATTTTGGTCCTATCACGGGTGACGGGTGTTGTCGAACTGGCAGCAGTATTTATTTAGACGGGGTCCATTTAAATGACGGAGGAAATCAGAAATCTTTCCACAGTGTTCGCGGGATCGTTCTTGCTACAGAAAATAACTAGTAGCTCCTTTACTGTTCTTCGACACGTGGGCGCTGCTTTAATTAAATTGAATTTGAATTAAATTTATTTCAACAACAACTACCCATACTACAATTACTACTACATTATACATACAATACCAATTTAAAAAAAGGGTAAATGATGTTCCATTGTTTTCATGTTTCCTTATAATTAGTTCAAATATATTACATAACGCATTTGCACAGTGCAATAGACACTGTACCAAATTTTTTTCCATGTATAATCATACCACATGTAATCATTGCTTTGCTACTTGCTTTGTATCCTCCCGGTGTATCCTGTGGGGACTGTTACTTACTGGCGTTGCATTTTCCAGACCGTTACCTGCTTCGCTGGTTTACATTGTGCCTTGTTCGTGCACCTGTCTTTGTATATTATCTGCTTGTAAGGCTGTGATTTTTCCATGACTTGCAAATGTAACTTTCCTGCCATTATGGCGGTGATTTTTTCACAGCAATGTGTCTTTGTCAGTTAAGGACTTGTAATTGTCACTTTGCAATTTCAGCTGTGCCTTTTTCAGGCCGTGTCATTGTACATTTTCTGCCATTATGGCTGTGCCTGTTTCAGGTCATGTCATTGTAAGTTGTTCCCATTATGGATGTGCCTTTTTCAGGCCGTGTAATTTGATATTTTATGCCATTCTGGCTGTGCCTTTTTAAGGCCGTGTAATTGTATATTTTATGCCATTATGGCTGTGCCTTTTTAAGGCCGTGTAATTGTATATTTTATGCCATTCTGGCTGTGCCTTTTTCAGGCCGTGTAATTGGATATTTTATGCCATTCTGGCTGTGCCTTTTTAAGGCCGTGTAATAGGATATTTTATGCCATTCTGGCTGTGCCTTTTTAAGGCCGTGTAATTGGATATTTTATGCCATTCTGGCTGTGCCTTTTTAAGGCCGTGTAATTGGATATTTTATGCCATTCGGGCTGTGCCTTTTTTAAGGCCGTGTAATTGGATATTTTATGCCATTCTGGCTGTGCCTTTTTAAGGCAGTGTAATTGGATATTTTATGCCATTCTGACTGTGCCTTTTTAAGGCCGTGTAATTGGATAGTTTATGCCATTCTGGCTGTGCCTTTTTAAGGCCGTGTAATTGGATATTTTATGCCATTCTGGCTGTGCCTTTTTAAGGCCGTGTAATTGGATATTTTATGCCCTTATGGCTGTGCCTTTTTAAGGCCGTGTAATTTGGTATTTTATGCCATTATGGCGGTGCCAAATTTAAGGCCGTGTAATTGCATATTTTATGCCATTGTGGCTGTGCCTTTTTAAGGCAGTGTAATTCGACATTTTCTGCCATTACGGCTGTGCCTTTTTTAAGGCCGTGTAATTGGAAATGTTATGCCACTATGGCTGTGCCTTTTTAAGGCCGTGTAATTGGATATTTTATGGCATTATGGCTGTGCCTTTTTTAAGGCCGTGTAATTGTCACTTCTCTGCCATTTTGGCTGTGCCTTTTTTAAGGCCGTGTAATTGGATATTTTATGCCCTTCTGTGTGTGCCTGTTTACAGGCTGTGTAATTGTTTCGCCATTCGGGCTGTGCCTTGTTATGGCCGTGTAATGCATTTGCCGTTTGGGCTGTGCCTCTTCCAGGCCACGTCAGCGTACTTGATTGCCATTACGGCTTCATTGTGGTGTTATTAACGTAATTTCTTCGATTCCACCTGCTTACTACCGCACTTTCAGTTTCAGTTGTATCTCGTCTCGTTCTTTGCAACGCTGTTAGTATTACACGTTATCGTTCATGTCTTCATGACCGAGTACTTTTCAAACATTTCAGATCTTTGTTTGCTGGAGTGCCTGCGTGTTCCTTTTGCCTTGTGTGCCATAACGTTATATTTACAGGTGTGTTAACTTCAGTTGCACCAGTCCACGACGGTATGGGTGTTTAAGACTCCCGCTACGATCTCTGATTCCGTACAGCCATTCAGCGGATCTACTAGTACATTTTACGCCCCCTTTTTTTTTACACGTATCGCCACCTGGCGATTATGCAATAACGTTGTTTCGTTGCCATCGGTGACCACTTATCGTTTGCTACTACACAAACTTGTTCAAAGGGGCCAACGTCAATATTTTTAGACGCTATATAGCCCGATCAGGCTCCTATGCCACAATATACGATGTTATGCTTGTGTCTGATCAGTCATCATGAACACCGCATGTTACCCGGTCACCATTGTGTTTTACGGACACAGGTTTTTTTCCGGAGATTACAGTTTATGAACCGGGAGGACACCCGCAATTTCGCACCGTGTCCCGGTGGTCATGTTATCTCCCTTACATGGCAGGGAGGAATGACAACTGCCCACTTGGAACAGAAGACGCTTTTGTTTGGCTGCATGAGCCCTCATGTTGGCTTCCGTGATATTGGGACTGATGAGTTGTCGCCGGGTTTCACGTTTTGTAGAGGGCTGCGGCGCGTCTATTGATATCCTTTTATCATGTCACACAGGTGGTAATGTTGGAATTTTCCGCAGGTTGTCGACTGGCAGGTATCACTGATCCGTTGACTTTAATTACAGTGTTGTATCTTACAATACTTCGTTGAAAAAAGAGAATTTATGTAGCCGGTCCTCGGTACACACGCCCCAATCAATTCCTCCGTCACCAGGGTCTCCTGGAAAACTGGCAACAATATCTTTTGGCAGAGGGCGTGCAGTTGAATGAACTTGGTTTGACCATGTATTACAGGTCTCTGCGTCGAGATGTTATTATATACTCCTCACACAACAGTGTTGGCAAATTCACTCCATCTTCTAGGCACCAGCTGTATTTGCCGTGTCAAGTCGTTAAGTAGATTTTGCGTTGTGTTTTGATACTTACTCCTTTTTAATAGGTGATATCCTGAGGCCTTGGTTTGATTAGGGTGCCTACCAACTGCACATATTATTTATTACTTTCAGGATTTCGTACTAGCCTACCTGGCTGCCGGACGGCCTGATCGATATATGACATGGAGTTAATGTTTATTTGTTACAAAATTGTAATGGAGGTAATACTTCACCATCACAATTTGTTACGGACCATGTACCCATGTAGCTCTACACTTGGTTAGCAAGTCTACATACTTCAATAATGTGTGTTCTATTCTTTGCTTTCTTTACTAGCACTATACCTGCACATGTTTACTGGGTCTGCAGATGGTCAATCCATGATGAGGATTTATTTCCAGACCCACATTATTCAGTTTTAAACCGGACATGTTACGGACAAAATGTCGATTGTTGCACAGGTTGATGTGGACGTGATCCACACCCATACATGCTACCTGCATGATTACATTAATGCCTCCATTTGAATGGCACATGCTGTTGACCACGCATGTATTGTTGGGCGTGCTTTGTGGTCAGCCCAGTGTGACGATGATGTTATGTTCCACACCCATATATGCGCTCATGCTGGTATGCTTGAACACCCTGTTGGTGACCACATATATCTTGTTTGGGTTGACTGTGGTCGCCGCAAGAAGATGATGTTTGTGCCGCTCCCATATATGTGTTTGTGCCTGTATGCATGACCACCCTGTTGGAGACCACACATACATTGTTTCGGTTGACTGTGGTCGGCCCAGGGAGATGTCGTTTGTTCCACTCCCATATATGCGTTCGTGCCGGTATGCATTCAGCAGGCTGTTATAGACCACACATTTACTGTCGGGCGTGCTTTGTGGTCGGCCCAGGGTGATGATGTTTATTCTTTCGAGTCTGATTTCATCAACAGGTTTTCCTTTTGGACATCCACTGCTGTTGGACCAGGGCGGTGAGGATGAGTCTCCACATCCACGTTCTCACCTTCTATTATGTAACAGGCTTGATGATGTCCCACACAAATAGGGTTCCTTGTGTACATGTCATCTTGTTATATGGAACCAGGTGTTGCTGTATAACACATTTTGGCATATGATAGTTGGTCGCGTTACATTGCTGTATTGACCTCCTTACGTTAATGTATTTTCTAACTTTTATAGGTGCGCTATTGCTGCACACTTCAATTACCTGAGGTTAATACAGTGTATTGGATTCACTTTGCCACTTTCTTGTCTCAGGTTATTCTGGCATGGCCACAAACATATGTGTGCTACCTGTCACAGGCTGACATCACGGCATGGTGCCTGTATATTCATATTTCTTTTGTGTTAACGAAATACTGCGCTGCTGTGTTTTCGTATTTCTGCAATACCTAAGGTTAAACCTGGGAGGTAATGTGGCCCTCCACCTACACGTCGATGCTTCACGAGGTCAACTCGGATACCTGCGAGACTGACAGATGACTCGTCTGACAGCTCGGACTCGTTGTACAGCTCGGACTCGTTGGATAGCTGGGACTCGTTGGACCGCTCCGACTCGTTGGACAGCTCGGACTCGTTGGACACCTAGGACTCGTTGGACAGCTCGGACTCGTTGGATAGCTCGGACTCGTTGGACAGCTCGGACTCGTTGAACACCTAGGACTCGTTGGACAGCTCGGACTCGTTGGACAGCTCGGACTCGTTGGACACCTAGGACTCGTTGGACAGCTCGGACTCGTTGGATAGCTCGGACTCGTTGGACAGCTCGGACTCGTTGGACACCTCGGACTCGTTGGACACCTCGGACTCGTTGGATAGCTCGGACCATGACACTGCGGACGGCATATCCGAAAACTTGTGTTTTCCACTTAGGTGGGGCATTTGGAACACCAATGCTTATATACATCCACTTGTTACATACCAAAACCATCTAACATGTGACTGAATGTTTTCTGCTTAGGTGGGACATTCCCTGTCACATTCAGCAGTGTATTACTCATTCTAGACGTCATCATTTCACTGGTGCTATTCATCGCTGAAGGTGTCCTTCGCTAGGTTATCCAGATGCTTTCTACTTAGGTGGGGCATTGCATGTAACCAAAACCCATCTAACATGTGCACTGAATGTTTTCTGCTTAGGTGGGACATTCCCTGTCACATACAGAAGTGTATTACTCATTCTAGACGTCATCATTTCTCTGGTGCTATTCATCGCTGAAGGTGTCCTTCGCTAGGTTATCAGGATGTTTTCTACTTAGGTGGGGCATTCCATGTAACACACCTTGCTCTTTACATGTACTTAGTTGGTAGTGGCAACCTACAACGTGTCGCTGTTGCGTTACTGACATATGTCGGTATATAATCTTATAACAATTAACATGGTCTAGATTTCATTTGTTGCAAATTACCAGGTTGTGCGCTTTTTAATCATCACGTGTTATGCTTAAGGTTCACATTCGCTGTTTGCATTAACTGGGCCTCTTGCCTTCTAGGTGGCATTTCATATTCGCACTTGGGTTGCAACTATATTGCTTTAGTGTGTGTGGGTTTTATGTAGCGCACGACCGTTTTCTGCTTAGGCGGGGCATTTCATGTAGCTTTGATAGCCTGTACGGGTGCCCATGTATACTTTTTAGCATAATGTTATATTTGTTTTTTGACACGCATGACACTTACGGGTTTGTTCGGCCGTATGCAAACGCCGTTAGCACTTTTTCTACACCTGTAGTTATGAGGCTTAGTTGGTGAACTTGTGACTAAAGTTACGTAACTTTCATTTGTGACACATATCCTTTGGGGTGGGGGGGAGCCATTCTATTACAGAAGTGGCCTGGTGTGGTCGGTTCCCCCACCTTTGCTGTCAATCTATGTGTTTGTTATAACGGTGATGACATTGTGTACTAGTGTATTGGAATTATTTTGTGCTAGTTATACATAAAGAGTTGGCTTACTTTTAAGCTCGCATACAAACATATATCTGACTTGTGTTTTCAGCAAACTAGCCACGTCTCTGTTTCACAAATTTAGATGGTAGCGTTGTCCCGCATAAAAACACCTTTTGAATGAAACTCAAAAGGCATTTATGTGGGCAACAAAACCAGAGCTTATATTCGGGTGTATACGGTAAACAGATTAGGACGCTGACAAGCTCAGTGTCCAGCCTCTCTTTCGATAGTTCTCGAGTTTGAAAGGGTAAATATTGATTTGCTCTCGATTGTTGTTAAACAATTATGTTACGAGGTTCCGTTTATTGCGACATTTATCATTCACGTCTCTGTGTCACAAATTTAGATGGTAGCGTTGTCCCGCATAAATATATATATATATATATATATATATATATATATATATATATATATATATATATATATATATATATATACATATATATATATATATACATATATATATATATATATATATATATATATATATATATATATATATATATATATATATATATATATATATATATATATATATATATATATATATATATATATATATACTCCTAAAGGCAGCTTATGTCGACCGATTAAGCATATAGGACGGGCTTATGTAGACCGCTGTTTTATGTAGACCAAAACTGGTCTACATAAGGATTCGACGTGTTAGTTCACAACTAACACAATTTAATTTATCAGTACCATTGCTTGTGCACACAGTTCATATGACAGTGAAGTACTGTGCGTAATTAATTTTTAAATGAACAACAATTTAAGTGATTTTGAGCATGTTTTTTCCAGCGTCGTGCATATTTTTGAGTATATTGTGTGCGGGCATATGTAGACCGGCTCAAAGTTCTTATAAATCTATATTTATGGTATATACCGAACGAAGGGTTGGAGTTTTGTGTTCTGTGTATGATATACTTCATACTGATGCAAAATGCTATATTATTATGTGTAAATTAGTAAAACTTGCATTTTGTCTTTGTTGCGAACCGATAAATCCCTCGAATATTGGCTTTGCCGTTGGTACTCGGCAACTCATTTTACAGCATTCACTAAATTGTTAAATACAATGTACACACATTCACCATCAAAAACCTGTTAACGTAATCACATGTATGCATTGCTTTTGTTAATATGTAGTTAGATAATCATGTGAAATTTAATGAAGTTTTACGTGATGTGCCGTAAAGCGGCAACCACTTTTCGTTGGCGTTGGCGGTGCCGGTGGCGTTGAAGTTTTTCTTCATCAGACAAGTTATTGAAGTGCAGTACATCTTTCTCAGAAAGTAAGTACTTTGAAAATTACTAATGCATAATTACAACAACTAGTAGGCCTACATAGTATGTTGTGTGGATATTCCAAAAAACAGTATAATTGCTTAACAATGAGAGACGTCTGGGATATTCGGCGTCACATGCTAGAATTGGGGGCACAGGTATTTCGTGTTGTACTTTAAGCAATTAATCTTTCATAACAGCTTAAACATGTGATGCAATTTTTTAGACAATACGCCTTACATATAAAGCCCACACTTATCTTACGGACGAATTTGATAAGCGTTTAGCAAATATTGAAAATTAATTGGACTTCACGAATGACACGATTATTGGCTATACCAGTACCGATAGCCGCCTTCAAGCCTTAGGCATTAGACTTGAAATGTCATGAGCCGTGCAAGTCGTCGTCGGTGATGCAAACCGGTGCATCTTTTAGGCATCGAATGTGCGCTAAGATACATTATGTTGTAACATTAAATTTTTATATTGATTGATGAATATTAAAACGCACTGAGCTTTCAAACAACAGCATAGGAGCATATAAGCCTAAAAAGGCTGCCTAAGGCTAAGGAAGGTATACACCTACTCACAAAAGTCACATGTCACTGGGTTACAACAAAATTAAATTTAACCCACAACAATATATTTTGTGTATACAATTAAGATATTTATGGAAATTTGTCTTGCATATGTTACAGAGGCACCAGTACTGAACGTAACCATGTCAGATACAAAGAAGACAGTGCCTCTGAGAAGAGGCCAAGAGATGGTACGGTTACTGTCACCAATAAAGTTATAGTATATTTCAGTGAAAGCATTCTGAAGAAATGTTGCGACCGATGCCCATAGACATAATTTCATTCCATGGAAATAAATAACCAGGCTACAGTGTCATTTTGAATCACTGGACATGTAGATTTGCATTCAACATGGATGAATCTATATCACTACACATTTTTTGGCAATTTACTAAACGAGTTTGAGATCAAATAAAATTCAGCAACTTTAAAACAAAATGTTAAATATGTTTATGCTGGATTGCTGGTGTTGTATGACCGTAAGACTACTGTGGAATAATAATATGATGTGTCTCAGTAATCCAGTGTGATGTTGGTCTTCATTTTATATCTCCATGTTTTTCTTTCAGTCCTCTGTTATTTACCCCATTGAGCCCTGCTCTCTACAATATACTTTTCCACTCCCTCTAAAAATTATTAATGCTTAACACTAGTTTAATAAATAAAATGACTTCTATCGTTTCTTTTACAGCTGAAAACAAGTTTAATGTCACGATTAACAACTCAAAAGGTAAGGGTGTTGCATCATTATTAGTCTAATGTATTACAGTGGCAAAGTTCTGCTAGATGTGATGGATGTTTGAAATGAAAATTGTCAGCACATTGATAATATACGTAATTTACACATTTTATATATCTAATATGCATAATTTGTTATTTATGAGAACTAAATTGTAAAATTATTTATTTTCGAAGACGTCCAGTTCGGATGGTTTGGAATTTGTTTAATTTGACATACATTATAACGTTATATTAATTAGTATTTTATTAAAAACATGTATGCATGTGATAATTAGAATTGATACAATGATGCTAGTAATAATAAAATTGAGGTAACAGCATACTAAATACAACATAATATAATGCAATATAATAATATAGTAATGCAAGCCTGATACAGATGCTTTGAAAACCACTAACCCTGAAACCAGAACAAATAAACAACTAATATAAACTTCACTCCTTAAATACAATACATGCACCAATTATGTTAACTTCGGAACTAATATAAATTATAAACAAAGTTTTAGCCCCTGTATTAGTAGATTATAAAATTACTTGTATAATGTGTACCAACATTAATTATATGCAAAACGTATTGCAAACAATCATTCGCCTTTCGTTTAAATGCATTCCAGGCACTAGTTCACCAATGTCCTCCACTCCAAACAAAGAATTGTCCAGGAAGTCAATTGCTACATTCCAGGCACCAATATAATACTTACGTTAACTTTAGGCTTTGAAATGCACCAATAATCAACAACCGGGTACTACATAAGAATGCTACAGGAATTAGTTCTGACCATCTATGTTCTCACCATTACATTACGTGCATAATGTACGGCAAACAATGAATCATCTTTTGTCTAAATTCATTGCAGGCACCAATGCTTCCACTTCTGGAGTCCCGCTTGAACATATCACAAGAAAGAGAGGTAACTTTGCATTTTGATTAAAAGAAACTAATGATCCTTCAAAAAAGCAGTTGATTTATTGATGACACACACATACATACACGCACACACACACACACACACACACACAATTTAAGAAGTCTTGCAAATTCACAAATAACATTCTTGCATAAGATCACATTATAAGTAATTTGATGACAAATGAGTGCATTAATTGTTTTATATATAAAATAGTATTTTTTACAATTTTGTCTGATGTTTTGTCTATACATAATAATCAGTGATACACCAGGTAATCAGAACTAATGTTTCCATTATTTATCTTCAATGCATATGAAGATCACTGTTTATTTTGCATTAATTATGAACAAAAAGACAAAGAATCACAAAATATAAAAATGTAACCAAGAATGATATATTTAGTAATTGATAAATACACAATTTGGTGACAAATTTGATTTACAGATATGTTTTTGATATAAATGTGAACTGTGTTAACAGTAAAAAAGATATATGTCAAACCACAGCAGACATATTTTAAAGTGTATTTTTTCAAAAGACCGTTTTCATGGGTAGCTTTAACGTTAACAGTTATGTTACACTGTGTTTGTATTAGTTTTCATTTTTCTTTTCAGATAAAGTGCAAATCATGGACTTCCTGAAAAGCGCAACACCACCACGTTTACGGCATCTTGTTAACTACAGTGCTTATGTGAAATGTAGGGCGCAATTATTTAATAGGCGCAAAACAAACAAAAAACATATCAACAAATGCATGGTAACAAAGGCACTGTAAATTTGCAAGTAATGGCAGCCATTTGTATGAATGAAATGACGTATAAATTCGCTTGCACTGCCAGGGTACAGTTTGCGAGGGTTGTAATCTGATGGGTATGTTTGTTCCAGGTTATATCTGTGGTGATGCATCTCCTAGACAGGGATGACAGTCTGTTTCCTGTAGTGTTGTATTTCCTAGAGAATAACTAAAACGTTTTACATTTCTTGCACATGTATTAGTCTTAGCACAAAGCATTTTTGGCTTAAAATGCATTTGCCAGTCATGACCCCATTTTGTTAATTCATCTAGGTCTTTCTGTAGTTCTTGTAGGTCTGATTGTTTGTTGATTTCTCTGTATTAGGCACAGGCATCTGCAAAGAGGTGGACTGTGGAGTTGAAAGTGTTAGGTTTGTCGTTGATATAAATAAATAGGAGAGCCGTCCGTGATTTTTCTTTGATCTAAATATATAATATTGCAAAAAGTAAAGATAAATATACAGACACTTTGAAGATAGACAATGTAAATGTTGAGTCAAGTTATATCGCTCCTTAGTAGTGCCACACATTAATTATTGCATTATGACATGGGGTTTTCAATCAAACAGAATATTAAAACTTAAAAAAAACCTGAAAAGTATTACCTTATTATATTTCCCACAGAAACACTTTAAAAAAATACACTTTTAAAAAATATGATATCCTTAAGTTTCAACAATTTTAATTTTATAATTTTTTTTTCACAATGACCTACCATTTTAGTTCCCAAACTGGAGAATAATGTTTTACTAGGTACATAATCATGATACAAGAGTCGAGCACAAACTGTACAAGAAAAGCACTACACAGTTCACGAGGATTTTGAAATTATGTGAAATTGTAACGTTTGCAAACCTAGTAATACATACAAGACAAAATGGCTTGTATGCAAAATTAAGAACTAACAACCACATGTTAACTTGATTTTAACCTTACACAACACAAATTGTATCATAAAGTCAAACTCATTAATTATATACACTACGCTACATACCGGGGTACTTGCTAACCTTCATTTATGTTTTGGTAAATATTTTATCAAATGCTTGATATTGGTAGTTATTTTTATAAGGATGGTCCCTTGATAGCGACTATTACAGACTTAGAGGAGTCTCCTGAACCTTTGTTGTTATTTCAATGTCATATATTATGCAATTTTACAATACGTTTACATATAGTTTGTATCATTGTTGTAATTTTTGACACGGATATATTGTATTAAGTATTGGTCAAATAAAAGCAAATTCTTCTTGAATCATATGTGAATATTGTTTACTGAAATACACTGTTTTGTGTTAAGTAAATTAAATTATTGAAAGTGGTAATTTCTTAGATAACTTTCTGAAATAATTCACACCATTAAAAATTACACCAGAAACATCAGGTGCTTAGTTAGTCTTAATGTTTTTCTGTGAATAAATAGTGAGAGGTTTGCTGCAAAATAGGTGAGAGATGAGATGTTGAGACCCCTGCTACAACTCTTCAAGACCACTTAGTGAAGACATGTAATACCCAATTGTGTACACATGTAATACATTTCCTACATGATTACATTTGTGAAATCAAAACTAAACATACTATAGTAGTTTTATTTTGATGATTTATTAAAACAACTTTACATAGTATAACTACTATCACCGTGGGTTCTCATGTTATACAATAATTATCCTTAACATACCATTGGCTATGCCATTCTGGTATACATGTTAACATACATAATTGTGAGAAACCCCACTAGCTTACTAACTAGATAAATTAGTATGTATTAAAAGGTAAGGTCTTCTATGTCGCATTATCCAATCCTCAGGATTGCTCAAAGCAACTACACTTTACTCTCTGGTAGACCTGTTCAATGGAACAATCTTGACTTCTCTTTGAAACACCTAATGATGCTGCAAATAATGCATGAATACTATTCGTAACAAATATCCACCCCTGTTTATAGCCAGGTACTCATTCATACAACTCGAAGAACTAGAGCAATGTAGAGTGAAAATAAATGCCAACACTTTGACACAATAGCACAGGATTCAAACCTAGGTTCTCTTAGTTGAGGGTGTGAAGCTCTAGCCACTGTGCTACTACATTATTACACTACTTGATTCTTAGTCTTAATGGATGGTTCCCAGACACAGGTAACTTATTGGATCTTAAGGATTATAGGTGAAAGTCCAAATGGTGTAGGCCAATGCAACTAGAGGCATCTGGTGAGCGTGGAATCTCTTGGATTTCGAAACATACATTAGTAGATATACTACGGATTATTGCTATAGGGAATATACACCCTTATATACGTAATCGTCGACATCCATATGTGTGTGTAATTCTCGTTAGGCTGACTTTTAATATCACCCGTAAACACAACCTCTTAAGAACTGTGAAAACTTTTCATACAATTTGTAGCTCTGGGATTTCCAAGCTCAGACGTAGGCAAATACACTAGTCACTACGGATTATTGCTATAGCCAGGGATGTAACCGTTGTATACTACAATATATGTGTATGTAACTGTCACATAGCTGACTTGTAATATAGCCTGATAACACCAACTCTAACGATCTAAAAAACATAAATTATAAAGGTATGGATGGAACGCTCCTACACTGAGCGATGTCATAGTAGGCAGCCGAATTCATTCATATCGAAGAATCAATCAACAAACTGACGCAGCCGCAAGACAAGAGTAAACGGGGAGAACAGCCACTCGCTTGAAATATCAGGCATCGCATATACCAAATATTTTCGCTTATTTTAATTGTGTTCATAAAATGCAGACTTACTAAATACTGTCCACAATAATGTCGATAGTATAAAGAGTCCGAATAATTTGTATCACCTTTGGGTGTTATAAATGTTTACTATTCAATTGATAGATCGGTGTCGTCCGATTCGGCTCGCGAATAAATGATCGTTCTCGCATGACATACACCCCCGTCGGCAATGCTATAAAATGTTGTCTTTGTTGTTATCGCATCGATACATTCCCTGATCAAACATAACTTTGCTGGTATTGGGATTCAATTTAGTTTACATTTCGCAACAGTGTTTTACTGTTTACTAGACTCGGCAGTCTACCGCAAAAAAGGCTAAATAAATATATGCAGCTTCCGGCGTTGCTCCGGTCTACATAAACCGCATCTATGCATACGCGGTTTTATGTAGACCGATTTTTTTTGCATATACCTTATTTATTGAAATATCTTGATGAACTTTCATTATGTGTTAAACATTAGTATTAGAAACAATGTTCCAGTTTTACATCTTTGGAAAATGTATTAAATAAAAATATATGCCTGGTCTACATAAGCCCGTCCTCTAGGCACTGGTCTACATAAGCTGCACTTAGACTTATATATATATATACATATATATATATATATATATATACATATATATACATATATATATATGTATATATATATGTATATATATGTATATATATATATATATATATATATATATATATATATATATATATACATATATATATATATATATATACATATATGTATATATATATATTTATACATATATATTTATATAAAATATATATATATATATATATTTCACGATTAATCGGTTTGTGACAGTTACACTGTGCAACAAAGCATTAACCATGTTTTGTTTTAGTTGGCAGACATGTCACGAACTCTGAGACGTGCGAGACCGCTGGGAGCCATCGCAGCCATCAGCTTGGTCGTGTCGGCATTCGTGTATATACGCACAAATCGTATCAGTCAACAGACGCCGCCGCAAGTCTCTGAGAAGATCGTCAAACTGGTGCAAGCTGTTCCAACGGTAGGAGCCAGTCATAGCGGGGGCTCGGACGTGATTAAAATTCTATACGCCTCCGGGTGTTTCAGCCTCCCCGACTGGGGTTGGGGGGTCGGATCAGCCCCGCTCAAGACCTGTCCGCACTTGATTGGGCGATGCGAATTCACGCGCAATATGGCGCTGGCTAACGAGAGTCACGCGCTGCTGTTCCACATGCGCGATCCGATCCGGTTCCCCAAGTTCCGCCCGCCGCAGCAGAAGTGGATATTCTCCGTCAGGGAGTCACCCGCGCACACCATGGGCAGCAAGGCTTTGAAACGCTTCCAGAACGTCTTCAATCTGACCATGACATACCGCTACTTGGCCGAGAACAACGTAGACTGGACGCTCGGCAGCTGCTTGTCGAAGACCGACAACTCTCGGTTGCAATGGGACGGACGTCTTAACGCCCGACCAAGCGACGCCACCAGCGCTGCACCGCTTGACCGTAACTACGCTCGCGGGAAGAAACACCTCATAGCGTGGTTCGTCTCGAATTGCAAGGCGTCAAGTCGGAGAGAAATGTATGTAAAGGAGATGCAAAAACACGCTGATGTCCACATATACGGCTGCGGCCCATACAAGTGTCCCAAATCGAAGGGCGACTTTTGCTACAACAAACTACTACAGAACGATTACAAATTCTACCTGTCGTTCGAAAACAGTTTCTGCAAAGGCTACGTCACGAAGAAACTGTGGCGCGTGATGTCCGTCGACATTGTGCCGGTGGTGCTGGGTTATGCCAACTACAGCCACATGCTGCCGGCACACTCGTACATCGACGTGCGAGACTTCGCCTCGCCCAGACTTCTCGTCGAATACATGAAACGTCTTGACGCCAATGACACGCTTTACAATGAGTATTTCCGTTGGAAAGCTCGATACCGTTGTGGCATCAGAGACTTCAACAACGCGTGCGATTTGTGTCAGTATCTTCACGACACGAACGGACGACAACAGCGTGTCGACGACGTTGTTAGTCGTTGGGGCCCGCACGAAAACTGCCTTTCGGCTGAAGTCTTCTACAGGACGTTGGGTCTCGACACAGTGGTGAAAAAAGCGAGACCAAAACGGAAAGCCAAGCAGAATTAAGAACAACGAATGAGGGCACAAGAGAAAGTACAACGCGTAATAGTGATACAGTGCAACACGCCTATAACGAACTATTTGGGGTGGTGTGGTTGTGTGTGTGCTTCTTAAAAGCAGTGTTTAATTTATTTTAAATTAACTTATATAATTTACATACAAAGGTTTACTAGTACATCTTAAAACAAAAAATGTATATGATCTTTATTAATTTATACAATTTACATTTATATCTATTAAATCACATTTAGTACATTTCTTGTGCAGCGCATCGATCCGCCATTCGGGAATTAGCACTATATAAAACCTGTATTATTATTATATGTCGTGTAGGACATTCGCCGGTCAACCATAACAAGCAGAGAATCGAGACACATGCCGACAGATAAACTAACTTTCTTAACAATCTAGTCAAGCCTTCGAGCATTATGCTTCGCTATATTACCTGCAAAACTAACACGGGCATACAACAGATACTATTACACTGTAATAACACGTGTACATCATCTTCTGACAAACATTAAATGATTTCCTGAGGGAAACATCCGTTGTAGTGATTTTTCCTCTACAGAACATGTGTGCTTTCTTTCCAGTTTAGTTAGTTTGTAGTTGGTGACCTCTCATAAGTACGTGTATGATCTACCTACCTCTACATCTTGGCATTTCATCACAATAGGTACAAGGTGTGTGTGTGTGTGTTTGTGTGTGCGGGCGCGCGTGTTCACACAATAGTTATTATCTACCCTATTACAGGTGTTGCATCCGACTCTGGACGTTGGTATTGTACGTTGAGCTTCCGTTCCCATATTGATGTGGACACGGACTATTGTCGTGGTCCAATAAGATAAACGTTCATATCCGGGTTAATGTCGGGGATGGTCTCCGGATTTGTCTATCCAAAACGGTATTTCGAATGGAATATTTCAATTTGACAAGCAGTCTATCCCGCGCGCGTGTAACTAAGTACCGTTATAAATTCAACGTCCAGTTACGTTCATCTCATAAAATAGAAAAATTTGCTATGAATTTGGTGAATCGAATGTCGACTAAATTGCTAAAATAGGGTAGACTTTTTTTAAAGATTGGACGTACACAGACGATTTCCTCAGGCCTCATGAAGTAGGAGCCACTTGCCTAGGCAAATAAGCAATAATAATTGCTTTGTCCTATGCCTATGTATGCAAAATACAACCATGTGAAATAGTGGACCGTCTGTTGCAAGTAATCTCAAAATATGAACCCCATTCATCAAAATTCGGCTACGCACCTGTGATGGCATTTTTAATCCCCTCACACCAGCTTGGGGAGAGTGGGTCTGCATTTTTGACTACTCTTTCCCCAGGCGGGTGAGGGGCTTAAAAGTGCTGCCACCTCACGGAGCATGGGTAACCAAGGCTACAGACGGGAAGCTAAGTGCTGCCACCTTACGGCATCTGGGTCAGGGTTCATACAGAAAGTGTGTAATCAAATTCAAGAACATTTGCGGGGGAAAATAGGACTTTTTCAAGAACATTTTCTGTACAATAAAAAATTCAAACATGTCAGGTACAAACAGCAGTTTATTGAAAGAAAACAGAAAAATAACGGGTACTGTCTACACTGACTACAGAATTACTGGTCGCTCTGTGTGACTTCCAAGTCCCAACAGACACTTCACACTCCCTTCAGTGTGATAAGTTTATTCTCGAGTTCCTTCTGCACCACTTGTCATTATAACTGTATATTTGCCTATGTTGGATAACTCTCATCCTAAACATAATCAATCAGGATTCCCAGGCATATTTATGTTTCATAAATATTGCATTTTGAGACCCAAATAGCGCTCCAATTTGTGCCAGTCGCAAGTGCAGCGGTGCATGCGTCATGACGCCGTGCACATAGAATGAGCGATAAACAGTTTGTTCATGCCGGCCGCGCTGTCTTTTCGACCGCGAAAGTATGTTAAGATGCGCTATTTAAAAACATAAATATGCACAAGATGATGTTAAATGAATAAATTAACAAAATCAAATGTTGGCAAACATACAGTTATAATGGCAAAACTGAGGTGGGTCCGAATTCTGCATAAGTGCCCATGTTCGTCTTGTTCGTTTCTTGCAAACATTGCATACTGCAACCTTGCCATCAGCGCGATCTTTAACCATCAAATCTTTAAATTTGGTACCAGCCACTAATCCCGAAACTTGCAATTTCCATGTTGGCGAGGCATGATTTAAAACGTTCCAACTTCCAAGTAACTTCCAACATGCGCGCGAATTAAAAATCATAAAAAGCAAACGGCGTCGCGTAGAAAATAAAAAGCAAACACGGCCCTAATTGGTCATTCGCTCTTGAATGAACCAATAGAAAACGGTGTAGCATTAGCCTATATCAGGTGACGCCATCTACTGAATCAAACTACCACTAATTCATCAACTCCCAACTTTCCGCCATTTTGTTTGACACAATTCGCCGATTTTGTTCATACATTAGTAATGATTATTTGATACAATGCCAATAAATATTATCCCCTCATACAAATTGTTAGTTATGTGCATGAAAAATCATTCGAGGGTACTCGAATAAAAAAATCAAATTCAAGAACATTCGAGACTTTCGGCGCCCTGTGCGAACCCTGATCTGGGTAACAAAAATATTTCGTAACGTGAATTGTGGTCCACCTTTTTCTCCAAACACATCTTTTGCGTCTGGCATATCATAGTTATACCACATAACATAACAAACGAAAGCACCTTTTAATAGTGAATTTCAATTATCACAACAGTACACTGAATTAAAACTTGAAAAATATGTATTTAACAAAGCAGACACACATTGCTTTCATAAACAGTAAATTTTATTACAAAAGATACCATCACTTACAAACAGGAACTGAGCATTATGAACTTGTGCACCCAGTCCTCTCAAGTTGTAAGTAATCAAATCATATGGTGCATGTTAACTGGACAAATCACCGACAGACAGAAGAATCTCAAAGAAAACACTGGGCCAAATTCTTAAATAAATATCCCCATAAATTCGCTACAGGAATCAACAGCATTTTTCGGTGGGCAATTCTCGACAGCACCTATTAATTACCTACGCACTGGAATGATCATGCTCAACATTTCAACAGCTTCGTGCCCTCTATGTGTATATAGGTGCGGGCCACTTTCCCATTGTGTTAGACTACTACAAGTGGCACCACGTATGCGCCGATGTTTAGTAATAACAAAACACAAAATGTTCATCTTTTGAAACGGACGCTGGTACAGGACCATTTTACTGCAGGAGAAAACGATTATGGGTTCCCTTGGTGAAAGGTAATTTGTTTGCTAAGATACACTTGTGTCAAATAAGAACCATTATTATGCGATATCAGGTTACTTGGATACTGAACGGAACACATGACTTAGTTACAAGCGCTAACTGTGCAGTTACAAGCGCTAACTGTGCAGCTATAAACAAAATTAAACCATCAGAAATATTGTATCTGACGAAACCAACCACCAATGGAACCCGATGCTGGTTTAACAAAGTATTTACATCACAGACTGACTGACATTCTGTAGCAACTACCAAGTGTCAAACTGCACGTTCGTTTTGATCACGTCAAACTACCGTTATTAGGCGACTTGACCCTGCAATCCAGCAACAGGACGTGTCTTTGAGGCAGCTGTTTACCCTGTTGACATGTATAGCAGGGAAGGGTTCACATTGCAGGAGGAGAAAATTCTACGACAGGTTTTTGAGGACAAGCTTTCCGTATGGACCACTATGGGAGGTTTAGGGGTTACATTTCAGTAACACTGTCTGTATGCAACGAAGGATGGTTCATGCACCTGTCTGCAGTTGATTTGAGGTCGTTTGAAGCGATTTCACAGTCGACGACGCCAATGCATACATACAGACACGAACTCTTGTCGGGGACAATGAAACAGGAATCTCTCAACAAGTGGTGCAAACTCATTCTAAGTCAGGTAATTCTGCAACAGATAAAATGTCCAGCAATGTTACTAACCTAACAAATGCATAATATTTTAGTTGATAAAACAAAACCAGAATTGTACTATTATCATAAACATGGCCACACAAAAAG
This sequence comes from Oasisia sp. SBJ-2009, assembly GCA_964017155.1. Lineage (NCBI taxonomy): Eukaryota > Metazoa > Annelida > Polychaeta > Sabellida > Siboglinidae > Oasisia > Oasisia sp. SBJ-2009. The sequence goes on from OZ024854.1 coordinate 45,511,233, forward strand.
TCTACCACAAAAACTCATTCTACCCCTTACGTCATCTGTGACTTTGTAAATTTATGACACCGCCCCTTACGTCATCTGTGACTTTGTAAACTTATGAAACCACCCCTTACGTCACCTGTGACTTTGTAAACTTATGAAACCACCCGTTAAATCCTCTGTGACTTGTGAACTTATGACACATCCTCAGTGACTTCTCATTGTTTTTTGTTATTATGTCAACTTTAGACTTCCTCTTTTGCCTTTTAAGATTACTCCTTGCATCCTCAATGACTCTGTCAACTAACAGGGCCTCTCCTTACCCTCATCATCACTGTCTTCCTCCTCCTCTGGAGGTGGCTGAAAACACAACATTATGAAATCAACCATCATAAAGATGAACGTGTCACTTCAGTGGACATAGTCTCGTTGCTTCCTTCTCTGTCTAGACACATGTGTGATTGCCACAAGTTCCATATCAGTATCACAGGAACTACTTGATGCCAAAACAGTACAAATGTAAGCGAGTTAATGGAAAGAGCAGTTACAGGGTTTGAAAATAAAGAATCCACTATTGTTCTAAACGTCTTTACTTCCAGCAAGCATAAGACCTTCAGTATCCGATAAGTAGTAATACGCAATGGTAACAATTACAAATCTTGAATAGTAACAGGCTGAGCAAGAAGCCAAGAACAGTGTAAATGTAATACTAATATGAAGCAATGTATTAGCAATAAACTTATTACTTTTAATATTACTTGACAATATGAATTGCACTATATCTGAGGAATTAAATACTCAAATAAACATTGGACGAAGCATTGTTGGTAGTTTCAGATTTGACAGCAACTGTGATTTTAATGATGATGCCTAAAATCAGAAAGATTCGCTTCGGCAGGTTTGAACATCTATGTTCTCGCTACAACCACATGACCCGCTAGAGCCAATCAGGAGTGAGAACACTAAAACTCGGCCTTTTAGGTCATCATGTTTTAGACATCATTTTCCTCCCTTAATGCCACTTTGTCTACCAAAAGGTACAAACCACTTATTTTATTACTAAATGAACCATTTCTTAAACTTGTCACTCACAGTATACTTATATATATGCAGATAAATAACAATGTTTGAAGTTACAAGTTCATTGCATGTGAACCAAATACTACACTGATAATATGAAATGACCTATATCTGAGGAACGCAGAACTTAAATAAACATTGAGCAGAGTTTTACTCTACAGCAACTGTGATTTTAATGATGTCTAAAATCAGAAACATTCGCTTCGGCAGGTTTGAACATCTATGTTCTCGCTACAACCACATGACCCGCTAGAGCCAATCAGGAGCAAAGAACACTAAAACTCGGCCTTTTAGGTCATCATGTTTTAGACATCATTTTCCACTCTTATTCCCACCTTGTCAGCCAAAAGATACAAATAACTTATTATTACAACAACAACAAATTAAACTTGTTGCCCACAATATATTTATATTAGCAGACGTTTGAAGTTATTCGATTGTGGATCAATTACTATATTCACAAAGTTGTAGCCAACTCCCTCACCACATTAAAAAATACGCTACCAGGAGTCCTGGGTGAGGGCTACCTGTACTTACACTGACAGCAACAAGGGTTAACAACAAAGAGGTAGTGAAAAGAAGACTTACTCCCTCGCCCATATCTGGACCGCCACCGTTAAAGTTTCCCATTGATCGCATCATCTGAAGACACAAAACCACATACAAATAGACTGAACAAATGTAGTATGCTATTCCTGAGACAAATCTCGCAATGTTGCATTTACGACTTCCCCACTGAGCAGGCTACGACTTCCCCACTGAGCAGGCTACGACTTCCCCACTGAGCAGGCTATGACTTCCCCACTGAGTAGGCTACGACTTCCCCACTGAGTAGGCTACGACTTCCCCACTGAGCAGGCTACGACTTCCCCACTGAGCAGGCTACGACTTCCCCACTGAGCAGGCTACGACTTCCCCACTGAGCAGGCTACGACTTCCCCACTGAGCAGGCTGCACGTCCAGTTCCCTCAATAGACAAAACTCTCGGTCAGTTTTCAAACAACTTGCAAGTTTACATACTCAAGAAAACAGACCTATGGAATATTTTTGCAGAGTAATGTGGACAAATATCTAACAAGAAACAACCCAACAAACACGTCCATCGAGTCATATTGTACAGCTCACTCTGTGAGATCAGGAGACCGTTATAAGCTGTACATTTCCAGGCACAGCTCACAGAAAGCACCCGCCATAGCACCAGAGACACCATTCCAGTGACACACCAGCAAAACATGTCCAAATATCATATTCTGGCTTTGAGTTGACACTTTTCATTCAGTACACAGGTCCACTGGCTAGAGACAAAATAACAATTTTACAGGCCACAAGCGCCGTACTACAAGTTTACAACAATGTCAGTGAAACTGTCACTGGTTAAAGAGAGTGGATGTTTTGTACAGTAATTAGTATGTGGCTGAATTCTTCCCAGAGAAGTGTGCCATGGAGTGAAGTCTAAGTAGCGTTTGAGCAGTCACATGAACTTGATATTGTGCTACATCAGAACTTAACAGTACTTGTGTCGCTCTAATGTTCTAATGCTCTAATCAACGTACCACCAGCGTGGTGTTGACACATCAAGTGACTCACCTCCTCTAGTTGCATGTCCTGCCCCTCCTCAGCATCTGAGTCATCCTCATCCCTCCACTTGTCAAAGTCTGTCTTCAGCCAGTGTGCCTTCACAACATAACACACAACCTCAATGGCTGCCCAACTCTGCAACTTTCTCTTCTTTATAAGATGGTTTCAACAGCATCAAAATCAATACGCCACTTGTCTGTGCTGCCAAGTCAAGCCGTAAGTTTCCATTAAAAAAAACTTTATTCATCCGTGTTTCTGATAACCTTTTCATGGGTTTTTTTAATCATTTACCTGGATCTGATGATATACCATTATTTTCCATATACCTACAACCAGAGAATGGGTTGTAAATTAGGGTATTTCTTGTGCTACATTTACAGTTCATTGAATATTCCACTGACGTCGATAAAAAGCAAAATAAACAACTTCCATTAGAATGCTCTTTTACAGCAAGATAAGAATGAATTATACGTAAGAATGTATGAAGTCTGCCATATCAGACCAACATTTCATTGGTTTGGATAGTCGCAAACATCAAACTTCAATCTAGCAGGCATAAAAATTGAACTGAGACATGGCAAAGTCCCAACACAGAGTGTTAGCCTGCGTGATCACAGTTACACTCACTCTCCTTGTGCGTACTTCTTCCACGCAATATGTAATAATTTATTTTTCTTCTGTTTCACAGCTTTCTAGAGAAGGAAACCAAGTTTTAGGAAACACGGATAAACCCATTTTCAAACAGAAACACCAACCAGCCAATCAATATATTACTTATGTCAGAATAATTGTATCAAGTTATCTGCGTTTTATAATGTACCTGTCCAGTGACACCACCATTACCACTGTTTATGAAGTATTTTTATACTCACCTTTGATTGTTTCATTAAATGAGGCCAGTACGGTCCGTCTTCCTTCTTCTTTACCATAATTGGTATATGCCGGGGCAACACTACGTATTTTGACTCCTGCAATAGAATAACACATGAGCCACACATTGATTTGCCCAGAAGTATGTGGGTCTAAGACTCCTGATTTCATTCTCGAATTTTTACAACTGAGCTTAAAATATTTACATACATTTAATATGGTACATACTTGTGTATATGGCATTATCTATGTTTGGTAGCATATACAGCAGCATACTTTATTATAACTGGCATTTTTCTGTGCTAATCAAACTTCAGGCATAAATATTGTTAAATCTCCACACCACGTACCTCTGGATTTACTTCCTTATAGAATTCCATTGTCATTTCATATTCCTTCTGTTCTGGACCACCTTTGCCACTGAAAACAAAATAAAATAGGATGTTGCACATCACACCCAATGCCATAAATATAAGACAGTCAACTTCATACAACTTGAAATATGATGAGGACCAACACTTCAACTTCAAGATAAAGAGCAAAACTTCAACTGCACATGTAGCACAATAAGAATGAATTATAAATTGCATTGTGTGAAATCTGCCATATCAGACCAATGTAACTTTGGGCTGAATAGTGGCAAACCTCAAACTTCAATCTAGCAGGCATAAAAATTGAACTGGGACACGGCAAAGTCCCAACACAGAGTGTTAGCCTGCATGATCTACTTGTGTGTAACTGCATGTGCATGCCTGTTATATTGCCTTTCACACGCTTGATAACATCAACAAAATTTCAACTTTGTTACTGTTCCGTAAAACAGTTCCATACCCATGTGCATTATGAGAAAGAAAAATCTCAAGAAATTTGATATAACTTAATAATTAAAAGTATAAATAGCTAACATCCAACTTCTGGGAAACAGGGTTTTATGCAGGACCACATTTTGCCAGTCACACATGTTTTGGTGGACACATGCATTTTAACTGTTAAGCCAGTTTACAAACTTTAAATGTGTCTGATGACCGGAGATGGACTACAAACACACGTGACACCATTTACACTAACTTTTGAGGCATAACTGACAATATCTGTTTTGGAAGACCTTTTTACTCCTTCTTTATTTTACCTGACCACCCATATTTATACCTGTCCAAATGACGGGTGGACCGGTCTGCATAAAGCTATGCTGGGAAAGATATACTTGTGAAAGATAATAACAAAAACAACCAAATCAACATGATGGCGAATAAAGCAAGTGTATGTTATAAAAAGCATGCACTGTGACCTATGTCAGAATAGCTGTAACAACTTACAAGAAATAAAGTTTGTCTTCTTCAAGCTTTATTGTTGGGTTACTGCAATCTGGTAAGCATATTGTCACGTAGACTTTGTCATTGCGCTGTGCCCATATCACCGGTGGTGGTATCCTGAAACAGTAACCATGCATCTAGGTTATATGGTGACATTATACACATCTAGGTTATACGGTGACATTATACACTACATCTAGGTTATATGGTGATAAATTTTCTAACACAGCTTACATTGGCATCCCTTAAATTCACCAAAACGAAACTGGAAGCTCAGACTTCATATATGCCTGAACAGGGTCAAATGCAGGTTGCAACAGTTATGAATTGGTGCCACTTCAGTAATACTAATACTCTACAATTACAACTTGCACGCACGCATATTTACATTTCATGCATTCCTTCACAAGCCTGGTGTAGTTGATCAGTCAGACTATAAATTGTCGATAAATTCATGAAATGGAACGTTCTAGAACGTTCAACTCGGTCTCAGATAACAGCAGCTCGGACGTCGGCAAAACAGTTACCCAACAGTAACACTAGCAGGTAATATTGCAGTTACGACTGGTACAGCAATACTCCATGTTCAATGGCATGGAGACAGCATAGCCTGCATCATCAGCATACATACAGTCAACATTATGTGAACGATGATCTCAACCATTCATTCGATTTGGCTTCGAGACGCATGGCCCGGGACCAAGCTGAAGTTCACTGACCGAATTGAACAATAATTCTTAGACCCTATCCATTGACAACAGTTACACTATCATATTTTCAACATCTTAAATATACCTACAATGTTCTGCTTTTAACTGTAATAAAACTACATCGTGATATCGCATAATACTACTGTTCTCAACATTAAAAAGCGATCGCCGGTTCGATTTCAACATGTGCTCGCCTCGCTGCCTGATAGGACTTGTTCGGTGGTATTTGATCATAATTTATCTTCGTTCGCAAGCATTGTGAAGGCCCATACACATACTACCACGAAAACATGTACCAATAAACATAATGCAGTAAAAGGAAGCTGTATATTGTAGAAATGACGAATGTTTCTTTGATATATCATAATTAACAAACCTGTGAGGTTCGCCAGCCATCTTTACTCATGTACAAGTTCAACTGCGTCGCACTCGATGACGCTCAGTGTTCTCATTGGCTGAAATGCTTTCGCGAGCGGTTCTACTTACGGGGAGCCAACCAGTGCAATATTACTTATTGTATTAGTTCTGATTGCATTGGTGGGTTGTGACTTTAAAGAGAAAACTTGATGGGTCTTCGAAGATAGGACATATATATTCATGGTCAGGTTAATTGTTTAATGAAATATGTAACTAGATCGATCTATAGGTTGTAATTTCAGAAAGAAATTGTTTGCATATATAAACAGGTTGTGGCTTCACACAAGGAGTTGTGACTTCATAACCAAAGCGGCTGTGACGCCACAGCCAAGTTATGGCTATAGTGAGTGAGTGAGTTTATTTGGTAAAACATTATAATACATATAAATATAATATTTACCGAGGATAGACACATTAAAGCACACAATTACACACTTGTTTCCAATGTGGTCCTCCAAAAAATACTAAGAATGAATTTAAGAAAATATAAAATAAATACATAAATAAATAAACATAGTAATACAATAATTAAAATGTAAATATTTTCAAAGGCATGTAAACAAATGTCATCAATAAGACAATGTGCTAACATAAAAGGTGTTCTATTAAAATATAATAACATGATAGTACGTAATAAGATTAAATAAAAAAAAGTATTTAAAATAGTGCGTAGTAAGATTAAATTAACAAAAAAGTATTTAAAATGCCAATATATACATATAACATATACACGATGAGATAGATCATGACTACTGTTTTGCTACCTTAGTCTCACTTAATTTATGAATAAAATATTATATATTTTATACAAAGGTCATAGTTACAATTGTATCAATAATTTTGTATTTTATTTGTGTATTTTTATGTATACACAATTTATATTGTTTGTAGATTATTATGCAGTGTGTACATATTTTTGAACAGAGATATACTCTGGAGACTAGTATAGTAGCTCCACACCTCAACGCTCCACGCCACGAACAGTTAATCTGCCACTTTCCATGCGTGCCACAAACTGTTTCAGTTCTTTCTAAAAGCAACTGAACACAGAAATATCTGCTTAAAACAGCGTTTTCACTTTGAATGAATAACTGAATCTGAATATTTTAATATATGCTATTTATCAATTAATTTATTGTTATTTATTTGTTTATTTATTTTAACTTGAAATATAATTAACCCGTAATTTATTGCTATTAGTATTGTAGTACTGTTTTTTATTAATGTTATTTATTTATATTGAAAAATGTATACTACTCAATTTATTTTACAACTGCATTTCTATTTTTTTAGTCCAGTAATGCGCCCCTGAATGGTTTTAATTGCCAGATTTATGGCGCAGACAAATGTTGTTATATTATTATTATTATTATTATTATTGTTACTTCACAGACATGTAACTTGATTTTTGCACACACACATATAGGTTGTGATTCCACATATGTTGTGATTAATCCAATTGTATCATTTGCGAAGTGCAGTAGTATGTGTGTTACTGCGACAGCCGTAGAACGTTTCATATACAGCTATCGGATTAATATCGTTTTTCAGGGCGACAACGCGTGTACCATTGCAAATATGAATGAATCCTACTGGGCATAAAAGTCGTTGAATCGAATACAGTCAATTGCTGCGTGCTACGTACACGAAGAACTATACGCAACATACTTGTGCAGAGCCGCAGTGACTTGACGCAGAAAGGTCGACGAGACAGTTTCTTCCAAGAGGGGTTCTAACAATCTAGGCGGCGCCTGTTCAGTCTGGTGCATGCGATAAGTTACACTATTTATGCAATTTGACAATGTACGTAATACATATTCAAATATTATTGTGCGTGCGACAAGTGTACACGAAAGCATGCACGTACACTCACGTACACACGTGAAGACGTTCGCACACACGTATTGAGTAATATATTGGTTGCTTGTGTACGTGAAAGTTCATAATACAATTATGTTTCTGGGTGTTGACTTAGGGCACAGATAGTCGACAGGCAAAGACAAGTCTGTCGACAAGACACACAGGTACATCGACAGAACGAGACAACGCACCTTGACATACAGAAAAAGAAATATACGTCGACAGAACAAAACAAGTACGTCGACAGAATAAGACAAGTACGTTGACATACAGAACAAGACAAATCCATCGACAGAACAAGACAACTACGTTGGCATGCAGAACAAGACAAGTACGTTGACAAAAAGTATTGCTACGCCCATATATATGTTGACAGAACAAGACAAGCATGTCCATAGAACAAGACAACCGCGTCGAAAGAACAAGCCAAATATATTGACTTTAGCCCGAATTGGAAATGCTACCAATAGTACCTCGCATTCCGACTCCTCCTCCATCTGCGTCTGAACCAGCCGACCCTCAGGCCCAACTAGTTAACACCGTGGAATCTCCCGCGAAGTCTGCGAAGTCGCTGCTGAGATTGCACCTGTTTGAGTATAGACGAAACCGGCGCGCGGCGCCACGCAGTACAAGGAACATATGCGGTAGTTTACTACCCGACTCATTTCATATATGCGTAGTTCCATACTGCACATCCGCCGAGGTTTTATCTTTGCGTGTGCGTGTTAGAGAGAGACAGACATACAGAGCAATGAACGTCGCAATCAATTACAATTATTTTTGAGCAAGAATTAAAATTATATGTTAATAGTTTGGCTGATTATTTGGGCAAAACTATATAGAAACAGTTGTACAAATTAATTAAGATATCGTAGTAGACAGAGTGTAAATTTGCTTTAACGCTAAATTGTTTTGAAATATGGACAGCGAAATCGAATGAGGAAGCGCCTGTAATATTGACGAATTATTTTGCAATAGTGCGCGCTCCATAAGCGGTGGCGGGGAAAATCGTGTTTCGCGCTGTTGTTGTTATGATAGAATAGTAAATAATACAGGGACTAAAATAGTGTAATATAATTAGTTATCACATTTTAATATATGTATATTATCAGCCACTGTTTTGATAATTAATAATGTGTTTTGCGCTGGAAAATAATAACCTATCGCAACCGTCTCAGCGAACAGGTAGCTACAGTGCGTTCATCGAAATGTTGTTAACGGATATGATAATTCTATAACAATAAAATTTAATAAGATGTGTTTATTTACTGAACTATGTAAACGTGTAATAACAAATCCTGCTAATACAACTGTGTGATTTAAGTTAACATGTATCACTACTGTTGGGTAAACAACACGACTTTGTAATTTTGCAAAAGGGTATAGATGCCTGTGGTTGACACTGTCACAGTTAGGCGACATCAACGATGGTCGTCGCTCACGTAGTGATTGTTAAAAGTCGACATTTCTAGGTGGAAATACCTGATTCTGAATTGTGTCGCTAGCTCAGGTCGGCTGTCAAGATGTTCAAAGACTCTTTCTGGGTAAGCGATGTTTCTGTTGTGTTCTCGCTAATAAGGAAAAATGTAAAATCGAGTCGGCTGTCTTCGTCGATATGTTCATGTTGAGTTACGGGGGTACCACCAGCAGCCCTCACCCGACACGCTCCACTGATTCCGTCACAGTACACGGGAACTTGTTTGTGACGATGTTTCTGTTGTGTCGGAATTCGGTTAAATATTGACGAATCTGTAATATTAAAATTAATGGGATTTCAGGCTAGTGCCATATGATATAACATAGCCTAACATATAGCCCTGGGCCTGGACCTAGCGAAATCAAATGACATCATTGTCATTCAATGACAATGTCAATATACCGCAACAAATGACTCAAACAGTCACAGGCAAATACCTTGGGTACACTGGAAGAAGGAAATGATACTTGAGTCATTCACGACATAAACAAAATACATGATAGGAAAAGTGATCACATAAAGTTTATAGTTTCCATGATATACGATGACACTTAATACGCTGCTGTTTCATAATAATTTATAATCATATTATGTCAGTGGACAGAGTTTTTGTTAAGCCTGATTATTGCAAGTATAGTCAGGTTTTTTTTTAAGCATGGTTTTAGAAGGATTAGTCACAGTTTTATGTATTACATTGTTTGCATGCACCTATGAATGGGCTGACCCCGGAGATACACCGTTGTATAAATTCTGGATATAATAATAATAATATTCATGGAACAGCAAATACCTCAGAGTAAAGTACAAGAGATTTGTTCTGCTAATTATGTAATTATGTTAAGATTATTACAAATATCCAACACTATCCTGACACTGTAGCTCTATCTCCTCACACACATACAATTTGTGTCACTAGCTGTCACACACTATCACACGTCTTGTTGGAAAGTATATTTTAAACAAATCTGACAAATGGCTAAATCTGTATGCGAAGAAGTTATTTATCCTGGACGTATGATTTAAATTGGTCTAAGGCATTCCAGTCTCTGTGTGGATAACCAGATATGACGGGTTACATTTGGTTCTGCTGTGAATGAACATACAGCCGTAGCCACTCTCCCACTGGACACGTCTCTTGATAACACTAATGACTGTAAGTTGATCAAACTAGACCACCCCCTGGAAGCAAGTCATGTGATATGCTGCATTTGTTCTGTGGCATAGTTAGTATTAGTTACACATAAGTGTGTTGTTCAGTGTGTAACGTAGTTGTTTTAACATGACGTTATTTTGTGCAAGTAAAATTATCTGTTGCGTGGTTATAATATATATATTCTCAGTATGAAACTGCAGACTGGTCTAGACCGTCTAGTTAAGAAAATCAGATGGTTCTTTATAAATCTGCTAATTGGTTATATGAAATTATAAAAAAATACACAGAGAACACAAATTTAATTACATTTAGTAACTTTGTGTCTGACTGATAATAGTTCTGATACCTAGTTTCTGGCAATTAGTACTTAAAATACAATTCAGACACTAGTGTCTGACAATTTGTGTCTGACACTACTCATATGTAGGATGATAAACCAAAAGATTGAAACCCAATTTCAGGTTTCCATGTATGGATTCTGTGATAGCCGTGTTGATTAAGAAGAACATGCACCAGCTCTGTTGGGATTTAGACATACGTGTACATAAACCTTGTAACCAAACTCACATTGGGTGTCTTAGTTTTGCTTCTAACGTAGTCACTAAAATTATTGTAGTCTAATTTTCTAAAATGCCAGCTATTTCGTCAAGAACATAAATCAAATTGTACAAATTAAATAATTTATGATAAAGATGATTGATACTGATGAGTGTTGTGTGGATAATTTGTAAATTAAAATATCGATTGGGGCAGAAGGGATGTACTATGTATGTCCCAGAACACGTTCTTTTACTGCTAGGTGTGAACTGAACTATGTGTAATGTAAGTTATGTAACACCTGCACTTCACAGTGACCACATCAATATTTATGACAACCACATTGTACGATCGTGATTCGTGACTGTATTGATTCAATCACTGATGGTTCTATAACAGGTGACTTTCAATCAGCTGTCACAAGTAGATTGGTCTCATGATTCTCATCCTATACATACGATAACGGGTTTTAATAATGAATTGGATAATCTTGAAGATGATCAAATTGGACTGATATGTTCTTGTATTTGCCATCAGGGCAGCAGAGTTATGGTAGATTTTGGAAGGGGGGTCGTCTTTCTGGGCCTGTCACATTAGGTGCTATCATGTTGTTCTTTTCGTGACTTATCACTGCATTCTTTGCCACACCAGTGGGGTCTGTTGATTACTCTGCCGTGTGCTATCAATGTTTACATGATATCTCTGTTGTGGCTTATAAACTTGTTTACCAACGAATTGCTTTTTGGTGCCTGTGGTGGAAGGGGCTTGGATGGAAGGACCTCGACTTGTGTGTACAGTCAGTACAGATGTATGTTAATTTAGACCCAATGTTAGATAATCAGGTGTAGCAATAGATATACGACCTATGTCTTGGGTATTTCTTGTATAATATATAAATGTTTTCTTGTATATAAATGTATATACTAAATATCTAAAATATATATTATATATGCCAACTAATTACCTTTTTTCATAAAATAAAATTGTCATTATTTTAACAAACAAATGATACCGTATAGTACACTAACAGGTTGTACAGCCTAATGTATATGTACATCATCGTCTCATTATTTTAACACATCAGAAATTAAATTGATCCAAATCTCCGTTCTTTTCTAGCTAGAGAAGTCATTAGTAACAGGTGTAGAGGTGTTTATTAGCCTGTATCTCTAACCCAGGTGTAAAATTTCCACCCACTGAAGGCTCTGATAAGTGGCGCATCCATTAAGGATAAATACCAGAGCTGAGCCTCTTGTCACATTCCTTCAGTTGAAGGTATGTCTGTCTCCATTGTGTCAGACCTGCTCTCAATCACACAGTGGGCGGTATTGGTGGTACGGCTGATGAACAGTGGAGGCATTCAAGCATGAGCAGTGCATCGTGGGTAACGCACCGGGCTAAGGGGTCAAGAGTACAGACCAGATATGTTTTGGTCAGACTTTGAGTGGAAATGTCCTGTAAATCATTTGATGGTATAAAATGTTAGTTCTGGTAAATGGTAATTGTCTTTGTGATTTATTTTTAATAATGGAAGTCATCCAAATTGGTCTTGATGCAAGTTGATCAATTTACTGTTTAACTTTTAAGTTAACATCTGTACTAGCCTTTCCCAGGCTTTTGTCAATGAAAATATAAACACATTATATATCCCTGTCTAAGGTAAAAAAAATGTCTCTGGGAAAACACCATTGACACCTCCCCTATTTCTACCAAGACTCCTTTATAAATAACCACAGCCCTTCCTGGCCAATCAGAATGCTCTCCAGACGTGACCTATGACCCCACCTGGATATATAGGCTCCCCCTGGCCTGTTGGGCCAGCTTCCAGGCTATCGAATGTCAGCCAGAGGCCAGATATAACAGCCTACCAGATATAACAGTGTCGATAATAATGTCGTTCCCCATGCGGGATTCCTGGCAACTTTTGGATGGTGCGGCGACTTACGGCACTATCAGTTGTGTCTGAGAATAGCCCTGACGTGGCAGGGAGACAGAGAGTGGGAGCTTATCCCTGATGGGTTCAAAGCCGGAGTAGGGAAGACAGATATAATGACACTTAGGAGACTTCAGACGAATCTCGGGATCGGCTTGTACGGAAATCCCACATGCAAGGGAATCATAAGGAAGGCAAGTGTCCCACTGTCAGTCTGTTGTGTTTACGTATACCCGGGTAGGTTTGGTTTCAGTTTTCCTTTATAGTGCTTTGGATGTCCTTCTATGCTGTGTCGGAGAAATGCAGAAATCCAGTTGTGTAGTTACAGCGTGATGTATTTGGAGAAAGGGAGATAATGTACTAACTGACAGAGATAACCCACTTTTTAAATCTAAGAAACTTCTGTGATGTCCTGATATAGGGGCCCATGAGAACCTTGTGATGTCCTGATATAGGGGCCCATGAGAACCTTGTGATGTCCTGATATAGGGGCCCATGAGAACCTTGTGATGTCCTGATATAGGGGCCCATGAGAACCTTGTGATGTCCTGATATAGGGGCCCATGAGAACCTTGTGATGTCCTGATATAGGGGCCCATGAGAACCTTGTGATGTCATGATATAGGGGCCCATGAGAACCTTGTGATGTCATGAGCAGCAGTTCAGTTTCCTTGGGAAGTTATGCAATTATTAGTCAGTCCCTTGGGTTTACGCAGGTCCACCCATCATTTGAATGGGTAAAACCCCTTGTTGGGGGGTAAATATCACTGGACGGGTGGTGGGCGGGTAAAAAAGTAAAAAATAAAGGACAAAAAAGGTTTCAAAAAATCATAGATATTGTCAATAATGCCTTGAAAATAAATGGGTGCCATATGTGTTTGTAGTTTGTTTCAAGTCATAAAACAAGTCTCAACTGGCTTGTATGTATATATATATATATATGTATATATATATATGTATATATATATATATATATATATACAGCTGTATATATATAAGCTATTATCAGTTATTATCAATGCGTCCACAAAAGAATGACGTGTCTGGCAACATTTTCATCCTGCATAAGGCCTGCATGGTGAGACCATGAAATGACAGCGAAGACAGAGCTGTGTAGACAGTGGTGCACTATTACTTGTGACACGACCTCTTGAGAAATGAAAACACATTATTCCTCAGATAACAGGGTTTGCATGCTCAGTGAAAGGCAACAGCCTACCAATGCGGGGATGTCAAACAAGGGAAGTGGGATTTCAAGTTTGGTGTACAAGCTCATACGGATGCACCCACTTGACAGTGCTAACTTTGAGTGATTGTAAGAGCATCACCTCCTGGGCTCCGAGCTAGGTTGATCACTTCTCTCCTCCACTCACTCTGATTGGTTGTAGATGATGCCACTATGGTAGGGTTCATTATAAGTTATCTATATTAATGAATATTATACTAATTAAAGTACAGATGGCAGTGTCAGATACAGCTGGGACTTCTACTCCCCTGGCAGGAGATTAGAAAGTTGACTGTATTGGTCATTAGTGGTTTGGGGGATGGCTGGGCACTGTAGTTGGCAGGAAGATTAACAAGATTGAACAAGATTTAACAAGATTCCCACCTAGAGAAACAACTCTAGATGGCAGGTGGACAAGGAAGCCGTTTGGCTTATCGAGAGTTCAACCTATCTATCTATGTATACCCCGCCCGTCTTAGGTATATGTTGATTTTATTTTTAAATATATTAACACTATTAGCACCTACACAATCAGCTGATAATCTGTTCCATTCGTTTACTATTCTTTGTGAAAATGAAAATTTTCTAATATCTAGTCTACACTGCTTCTTTGCTAATGTAACTCCATGTCCTCTAGTCCTTCTCTCTTCCTTGACAGTGAAAACAATATTTCTGTCAATATTTTCATACCCATTCAATATTTTAAAAACCTCAATCTGATCTCCTCTCAATCTTCTGGTTTCTAGTGTTGTTAGACCAGTCACATTCTTTTAGACGCATTTCATAACTAATATTCTTGACTTTTCAGTTTTGGTATAATTTTTGTTGCTCTCCTTTGTACCTTTTTAGTGTATCAATATCCTTCTTGCGATATGGCCTCCATGCTTGTATACAATATTCTAAATGAGGCCTAACTATTGTTTTATACAGCCCATTAATCTTAGGAGGCCTTTTTGCAGTATCAAAAAACCTACCCAGTCCAGATGTGTGTTTAAAACTACTATATAACATACTATAATCCATGAATACACACGTGTGACATCCATTTTCCCAGAATAATTTATATCATATGCTTTCTGAAGACGTTTTGCTCTTTATTTTTTACCTGTCCACTGAATTTTCAGCCCGACCAAGACAGGGTGGCTAGATATCTAGTCTCTACAGAAAGATAGGAATCTCAGAACGATTTTGCCATATATCTTCTTCTTCCATTAAATGACCTTGGTTAACTTGCTGACCATTATTGTGATTGGTTTTTAGAGTTGTCCTTCTCTAGAATTAGTCAGTCCACTACAGGTTACACATTTACCCTCAGAGCCTCTGTGTGGGATCTTTTACTTCCCCTGGCATAGACAGCAGATAGAAGGGACCACCAACTTTTAGCGTCTCTTGCGAAAGACACAGGCAAATGTAGGGTTACGAAATTGCCTAAGTTTTGAAATGGCAGCAGATGGGATTGAACCACCGTCCCCTCGATTGACAGTCTGGCGCTCTACCAATATGCATCCAATTCAGCCAAAGAGACTACCGGTATGTTAGTGCTTTATCATGTGTTCTTGCTGAATAAAATCCATTATTCATTGGCATCAACACTTGTTCCTGTCAATCTACAGCCTGTAAAGAATACAACTGGGCTAATTAGACTTTGTTTGTTTATCTATCTAGGCATGTAAAACCAACAGTGCCCTGGCACCTATTCACCTAGTTGAGTGTACCAAGGCGCACTAACTACACGGTGCCTTGGCACTCCCCACAGGGCCAATCAGTGCACATTCTTTAATTTGTGCAATAACATCTTAGACTTCATGAACTTTACACTTACCGGTAATATAAAAACTACACAAAAGCTCAGGTTAAAATCTATATGTTTGAAAAGTACTGGCTTCCATTTTGTTCTGATCACTCCCTGTGCTTGATATTAAATTGTCCCAAATGCTAACATGAAACGAGCAACTAATTTGACCTGTATAAGCAACTTGCCAAAACCTTGAATTCACACAGTACGTTGTACTATGAATTGTAATGGTGCCATGAGTCTACTCTTTGCCATATGGAATACCATTTGAGCAAGTTCACACGGAATACTGAAGTTCTGTATGAGTGAAATAATATATTAAATACTGAATATGTGGATATTTGTTACACTACATTATAATAAAACGGCCAAAATTTGAGAACAAGTGCATAAAATCTGTGTTGAGTTAACTTGACAGTTATTGAGATTGGTGCTTCATTCTTCCAATGTCTGCAGGGTCTAGTTCTAGTGTTACCCTGTCACCCCCAGGGTAGCTGTCTGACACCAGTAACAGGTGTCAAAGCTGCGTATTGGATAAGTAGGTCAAGGACTGTGTTTGTTGTGAATTGGGATAATCAGCTGCTCACATTGTGGAAACGCTTTTGTGTTTCTTATAAAATGGATGAAATGGTGAAGTGAAGCATCTGTAAACAATAACTACAAAATGTTAATGTATACTACAGGTGCTTATAAAACTATGCCAAGACTAATAAAAATTGACTTATATTTACAGTAGTTAAATAAATTAAATAAAAATTAAATATGTAACTAAAGATCAGAATTAAGACTGATTTGAGATAAGTAATCAAACCCATTAAACCATTGTTATGACTTAAAAATATCATTAGTGAAAATCCATAAAAAAAAATATATAAATTCATGATAAACCTGATATAATAAACATGGATTTATAAATAAAGCATTGGATTCCTGAATGCCAAACAGACAACAATAAACAGCTGTGAGTGAAATAGTCTAAGATTAACACTCGGCAGTGCCTGTGGTTTAGGATAAGCACGGATCAGTGCAAACACGGACCACTGTTATGTAGAGGAAAATGCAAAGAAGCACAGAGAAGTGTTGATTGACCAAACATTCTCTGAGACCACACCATGGTCTGGTCAGTTGATATGTTGACCTTATTTTAAGGAAGTTGCCAAATGAATTGACTCTGTAGATAGTGTAATCTCGAGTAGGGACTGTGTGACTTGTCAGTCGTGTTAACACAGTCAGTCGTGGGTTTATTAGGGTATCACTGTCAGAGGCAGGCAGTGTCGTAGTTGCTAGTTGGACCTACATGTACACTGTAGTCATGTGGCCTGGGTGTAGGGTGCACACACTCGAATCAAAAACTGAAGTGAGTATTGCCATGTTCCAAAACAGTTAGAGGCACAATGGTAGGTATACATAATGAATTAATCGTTTTTGTGTAGACATTGCAGTGTGGCTAAATGGTTCCTGGACAAGTAAAGATGATGCTTAGTTGAACAGTGCGTCAAGAGGCAAGTTCTATAAGAGAACTTGTCTTTATAGTTGTTATGTTTACAACGGCTACAAGTAGACCTGTTGATGTTGCCAAATACAGAATAGTACTAAGTGTAAAGATTTGATGTAGTTATAAGAATAAATGTAATTTATCATTGTATATAGCTGTGTTATAAGAATTAAATATACATATATACATGTGTGTGTATATATATATATATATATATATATATATATATATATATTACAGGTTGCATGTTTGTGTTGACTAAAGAGTAGAATTAGGCCCACTGGTAGTTGTACAGCATGTTTGTTGTCTGTTCTCGCACGCCCAGTATGTTTATTATGTTCCTTTCATGGTAGAATTAATTAACACCATTGTTCATAGGATTCATTCATGTATGACATGACTTAGGGAAAGTCAATTCAAATAACCATCACCGATCCCATTTTTTATCATCAAGATCAAACATAGTCACCATTCACTCGTGATGTGAGTCAATTTAGATCTAAAGAAAAGAATCTGTTTGATGAAAAGATCAAGCACACCCAGAATGGATTGGGAGATCAGTGATCTGTAGGATCCTAGGACCACTGGAATCAGATTGACTCTACACAGTATAATTTATGCACTGGTTGACCTGATTAATTATACTGGACCACTGGTACATACCTTGACAAACAGCAGACCAAACTCAGGTGTGCTATTAGGAATGTCCTTTCCATCTGCTTAATACTAGCACGAGACTCCGCACAAACACGAGTTCACATAAACTATATAGAACAAATTGCAATTGTGTTCTACATGGCTATAAAGAAGTATAAGCATGATGTCATGCATGGCTGAACACGATCTTCTTGCTGTAACATTTTGTTTGGTTACACCCCCACCCTGAGTACTGAGTTATGATTGCTGCAACAAGTCTTCTTATTGTTAGTTTTATTGCACAGCAATTTGTACGGATGTTAACACAATGTTTTTCATTATAGGACAACCTATAAATAATGTTTTGAAATGTAATGGTATAGTAATAACTAATGTGTCTGTACATCAATGCAAAATTGTCAGATGACATGATAATTTTTTTTATGAATTATCTTGATATATATTTGTGTGAGAAATGCAAAACTTTTAAAACTGTTAATCAACTTGGTTTTTTACACTTTTGTCTCTTTCTTTCAGGGTCTCAATGGTTTCGACGAACTCAGGAAATACATCAAACAGGGCAATGAATTCTGCCGTGAAGTGTCTGCCATTATGCAAGAGAGGTGAGTTGTATTGTAGTTTAATACAGTGTACGTCATTTTACGATTTTGTGGAATATTGTAATTTGCTGGTTTTGCTGCATTAAAAATAAAAGACAATCTCATAACACAACTATGAAATAATTCAAACATTTTACAGTGTCAGTCATTTGAAATATTGGGTTTGGTTCATTTCATGCATTAACATTTTCACACTTTTTATTAATATGAATCAACATATACGAAGTTTATATGAACAAGATCCATGCTACTATTGATTGATATTGATCCTCTGCCCCAAATGATCAATCAATTTGATTATATGCAATACAAATTTAATGGTAGGATTTCATTTGTTTATCATTTGAGTGAGCTAAAATACTGGTTGAATTAATACAACAATCTGGCCGTATCATATATATCTGTCATTTTATAATACTCACGTATTATAAAATGACATACATATATATATGATAAGGCCAGGTAAACATGAGAAATGTTTGGACTGTTGATAAGACAAAAACTTCCTTGTCCACATTCAATCTGGATTATCTGGTACTTGTCCTGATCTCATTTCAAAAGTTTAGTTAACCAACCAAGCAAGTTTGCCCATGTACCTGGGTAGATCAAGATATTCTGGGACTCGAGGATAAATTATGGGATGGTCATTGAGGATACATTATGGGAGAGTTTAGTGTATTGACTGAACCAAGAATCTCCAAGTACTCATAGAGCTGACAATAAGTGGATGACAATAATGGTCACCACAATGTCTTTGTCACTTTCTCTCATTTTCTCTGTCAGTCCAGTTCACTGTAGTAACGTTTTCTGTTGTTGCCCTGTAGTCACATGGTTTTCATAGTGATCAGAACCAACTCCCAGCCCTGTGAACAGGATTTGCGTGCAACCTAGTTTCAGTTGTCTGTTTTTTTCTGCAGTACTTTACTCTCCAGCAGTGGCTGTGCCAAACACGCTTGGGAAGTTGGCAATGGAACCCGCTAAAAAGGGGTTACTCAAATGTAGGCCGTCTGGGTTTGTTTACATGTCTTTGTAGTGATGTTCTTGCACTCATGCATACGTGTCAATCATGCGTATTCAGGTGGTACTAATTCAAAGCACTATACCTTCTGCTGCCTACCAATTTTACACATAGCCAGCCAGTGATACAAAGTCACTGGAAGGATTATTCACACATCGTCATCAGCTGGATTGTTGGGAAGATTTAGCTTAATTAATTATAGTTTGTGTGTCCAGATGGGCTGGGTTACAGTAGGTGATGTTAATTAAAGTCTCACACACCATCTGCTGTAGTCATTGCAATTTGACCATTTTTTATTGATTTAAATTAGCAGGACAGATTCCCAAATGTCTATGTGCAGTGACATTGCAGAATGTTACCGTGATATCGTAATTATGAATGATGGCTAAGAATTGTCATGAAATTAACAATAAGAAGAATTGTACCAGCAGTCATAACTCAGTAGGGTGGGGGTGTAGCCACGTGTTACAGAAAGTTGCAGCAGGGAGACCGTGTTCGGCCGCGCGTGACATCTGTGTTCGGCCGCACGTGACATGATGCTTAGATGGTTTATAGTCATGTAGAACACGGTTGCAGCTAGTTTTATATAGTTGATGCCAACTGACATATTTAGGCACAGGCTCGTGTTAGCATTAAACAGATGGTAAAGACATTCCTACTGTCGCAAGTCATGATGTGTTTATTCTACACTATATCAAGTAATTATTCTTTGGATGACTGCTGGAAACAGCATTCAACATGGATGCTCAGGGGGACTCAATATTGTGTAGTCACTTTATTTGAAAAAACACATATAAAGTAGAATGTTAACTTCAAGGCTGCAATGAATCTATAGCCAACATATATCCACATTGGAACTGTAAACATGCATGTGTGTATGCTGTATGCACATTCGGCCATGTGTGACATACTGCATGTTTGCATACTGTGTACATGGTAATTGATGAACATTATCAAAAATATGGTGTTATGCATGATTTTCGTCTATGTAAAGGTGATTAATGCCTTACTGAATTTGTTGAGTGTTGTGTTCATGTTTCAATGTCAACTAATTTGGTTTACATTTTTTTAAAGAATTATCATCGGATGTAACCTGCTAGATAAAAACATTTATCCTGCTCAGACAACACATCCAATATACAATTTCTGTAAATATAAAACTGTTCGTTCGTAAGTGTGGTATTACCAGCAGGTTGACAGATGACAACTTTGAGTGGAAATGTTACATTATATCCAGGTGTGTAAAGATTGGCTTCCATTTAACAGGAAATGCCCCAGAGCAGTGTGACACAGAACGCTATTTCTGCTGGTCGCAACAGGAAACTTGATGTTTGCAGGTCGACATATTTGCTGCCACAGTTCTGCGATGACATGTTAATGTTTACCAACCACCATTGATGTAATTTGTATGTTTAATATTGATGTGTATTTAATGCAGCTCGGCTCACCTGTTTATTCATAGGCGCAGTCAGCTACATGAAGCTGTATATTGTCACGACACCTGACTAGTTAGATTTATGCACAATAGGGGGATGTTTTCCGAGAATACTGTACACGTAGCAAAACATTTAACTACTGCCTTGCCTTTTGTAACACCTAATTGAGTCTGTAAACATAATAAAAAGACAGTAACCAATTGAGAGTTTAATTGTTAACTAAATAGTTTGTAAACATGAATTATAAAAAGTACAGTCAACATATATGCAGGTATATATTTGAAGTAACGAGTTTTGATGTGATGCGTATAAAATCATTTAGGAAAGAAATAACACAGTATTAACTTCATGCTGTGTATTTTCAGTTGTCCATTGAATAGAAATGTGTATTTTTACCAGATATTTGAACAGTATTAAAGTTGTTGTTTAATTGTTTAGTTGTTCACTTGTTTATATTCCTACTGTTTGTTCCAGATCGGAGGCAGAGATTACCTACGCGAAGGCACTCGCAAAAATCAGTGCAAAACTGTCAAAGGTTTCCAGCAACTGTTTAGGGTGGGTAGAGAATATGTCAGTTCATTGCTGTATCAACAGCGATAACCAGTCATTGATCTAGTTTTGTGGTAAAACCATTAATTTTGGTAGAGAAACTAATAAAACAAAACCAGATTTCAGCAGACTTATGTGATAATAATAGTAATATAAGTATTAAGTATTTAAACACTTTGTAAACAGCAGCAACATTCTCGTACACCTGTACTCAAACTTGAAGTATCCACTTTCATTGTTTATGTCAGCTTTGTGGCCCGTTACAGTGCTACGTGAACAACCACGCCCTGTTGTGAGATCTCATGTACTACCCTGGTAATTATATATAAGCTTATTTTAAATAGAAAATTTTAAGTGGTAGGTTTGTATTGTAAATCAGTCAATTTCCAGACATTAGCACCAGTGTGATTTTTAAGCTGGTGCTACAGGGTTTCCTGTGCCTCAGGCACTTGTTTGGCACTGGTCATTGTCTTGACCCCAGGCCAGTTGTCACACATTGGGCTCTGTTCAACCTATTTGACATATGACCTTTATTTGTCACTGTAAAGTTTCAGATATAATAATATGTTTGAACATTTAATGTGTCATTACTTCCCATGCTAAGCAGTAGCTAAATATAGCATCTCTGGATCTGCGTGTATAATAAAGAGCAAAGTACCATAACTATATATATTTGTTAAGGCTTTCTGTGAGTCATGGCAACCCAGATATGGTGAACATTGTTAGTTTGTATACCTATGTTGGTCTCCTGGCTCAATTTCAGAACAACTCCTAAATGCTTCATTTACCAAAAAGTCCTGGTTAATGTTATTATCATGTCTGCCATATACATTTGTAGAGAGTACTGTAATGGTCGGTTATTACCACTTGCCCTTGTTTTTATTGTTCAATCACCCTTGCATTTAATCACCTGCTATTATTTCTTCTCAACGATACAAGTTGCATGATTGTTATATCCTAAGCCACTTGCCTGCAATTAGTGAATTATTATGATGTGTGAGTGTGTGAGTGTGTGAGTGTGTGAGTGAGTGTGTGAGTGAGTGAGTGAGTGAGTGAGTGAGTACGTACGTACGTACGTACGTACGTACGTACGTACGTGCGTGCATGTGTGCATGTGTGTGTGTGACTGAATCTCAGTTTCTCATGGAAACATCCAACCATGCTACAAAAAGTCCACAATTAAGGCATGAAGACTATTCGTACACAAATATCCAGCACCCATTCCTGCAGCTGAGTAAACTGGAGCAATATAGAGTGAAAAAACTTCCCCAAGTGTGACACGACCCTGACAACAGTCAGGATTTGAACCCGGCTTTTCTTAGTTGAGAATCCGAAGCTCTAGCCCCTGCATCACTGGGCTACTAAACCTGAATGCATCTATTCATTTGCCACGAGTCTACTGTTTTTTGTTTTCTCTCAGTTTTTGCTGTACAGCAATATGTATTGTATTCCCATCCTCAAAAGCTCTGAGGCTTGTAAAGACCAAAGGGTTAGGCTGTCTCAGATCAGTAAAACATTGTGTTCAAATTAGAAAGAGATGGGTCAAAATGTAAGGGTATGTAAATAAGGTTGAAATGATACGTGTGACAGCGAAATGTTTATTTACTTCTAAATGAATGCTAACACTCTAGTAACAGAGGTGAACGTTTCATTGAAGCAACCTAGAAAGCTGTAATTCCGTGGTTAATTTCAACACTGGCTCACAAAGTAGGCCAGACCAACAAGATTGGATCTGTTTGGGCCTTCTTACGTGAGTGAGCTTTGAAGATGGTTTATCAGATCTACTTGTAATCTGCAGTTATCTGACAGGACAAACAATGCACTCCCCGACTGTGGGTTGTCCTGAGGGTCCACTGTCTGTGGGTATGTCTCAGGTATTAGGGTCGTCTGTGGTCAGTACTGAATGACCCAATTACAAATGACCCAGTCACAGATGTTGAATCACACACCTTTTCACAACAGGGCTCTGACATGGGGGCGGTGACAGTGACACTGACGGGGGTAGCAATGACACTGACGGGTAGCAATGACACTGACGGGGTAGCAATGACACTGACGGGGTAGCAATGACACTGACGGGTAGCAATGACACTGACGGGTAGCAATGACACTGACGGGGTAGCAATGACACTGACGGGGTAGGAATGACACTGACGGGTAGCAATGACACTGGAGTAGTAACGCAGGGTGCCAGTGACACTGGGCATTGACACTGTGGGGGGTGTAAACTGGGGATCCTGAAGCCAATAGAGGGGGGTTGACACTATGGGGGTGTCAGTGACATGGGGTGTATTGTTCTGAGCACTTACAGGAGCTATAACTAGAGTAAGTTCCTTAGAGTAGATTACAGACGATACGTAGAGGACAACTAGACGTGTGTTTGTGTCTCCACAGAAGTCCCCTGTGATGGTGTCGTTGGCTGTGTTAGTGGTGGTGGTTCACAGAAGTCCCCTGTGATGGTGTCGTTGGCTGTGTTAGTGGTGGTGGTTCACAGAAGTCCCCTGTGATGGTGTCGTTGGCTGTGTTAGTGGTGGTGTCTGGATGTTGACAGATGTCCAAATGACAGTCATCATACACAAGGTTGTGAGTTTTATACCGACACGCCAACAAGACATTCCCCTTCAATTACTACATGCTCACAGATGATATATATCATTTCCCAAACCCAAATGTTGGATTAATTTTCTTTCTCACATATGATTAACATATACCGTGTATAGGTTCACTTACTGGTAAATACAATTATGCACATTTGTTTGGCACAACAAGCATTCATATGTTGGCAATTTTGCACTGTAAATGATGACTGTGTTATCATCACTGTGTTATCATCACTGTGTTATCATCACTGTGTTATCATCACTGTGTTATCATCACTGTGTTATCATCACTGTGTTATCATCACTGTGTTATCATCACTGTGTTATCATCACTGTGTTATCATCACTGTGTTATCATCACTGTGTTTCTTCAGGACTTTGTCGTCATCCTGGGCTCTCGTGGCGACAGAGATGGAGGCAGAATCGGAGGCACACAAGTAGGGTTTTTTATTTATTTAATTCCTGTATGCATTTTGTCCTGTCTCTGAAGGAAGTTTGCTTGTAATTTATATCTTACATTCTGTTTAGAAACACTTTTACCAGCTCTGCCAGGCGGGGGTGAGTGGTCTCTGAAACATATGGTCGTGTCAAATACATGAAAGGTGTCAGTAGTTTGAATATTCAGTCTGTCAAATCAAGTCAAGCTAAATATATATATATATATATATATATATATATATATATATATATATATATGTATATTATATATATGTATATATATAAAATTATATATATGTATATTATATATATATATATTTATATATATATATATATATATATATTTATATATATATATATATATATATATATATATATATAAATCATTGTTTAATTATGCATATTACTTTTTCCTGAACATTTGAAGAATAGACGTTAATTGTTTTCTATGTTGGTCTGAGTAAAAAAAAAACATTTCGATCAAGACAATTCTGTGCATTTTCAGGCAGCTTTCTCAAGCGCTTCGAGATGACCTTCATAAGCCAATGAAAAACCTCGCCGACACCCAACAGAAGATCCGCAAACCTGTGAGTATTGGCATTTAACAAAATGGAATGAAAAGCGTAAAATATGTAAAACCAAAAAAATTTCTGTGATGCCAAGATGGGTTAAATGATGTGTTTTTGCAACAAGAACGTTAATGTGGAAATAGAGGAAATATATAACCACTGAAGAGTGAAGACCAATAATTTGCTGTGGCTCATTAAATATGTGTGGTGATCAACTGATGATGATGCCACGGTGGGAATATATCAGAGGTGACATCTGGTGTATTTAATCGTAACCACTTTGATGAGCAGTTTTACGGGATTTGGCAAAGCGTGCACACTCTCGGACTGATTTACACTAAATCCTTTAATCCTTTCATTTTGATGATCCTTTTAACTAAAATTGCCAGGATTTAACCAGAGTAGGTATATTCTATTACTATTACAGATGTTACTAAATAATTACTGATTTATTTCAGATTGAGTCAATGGTTGAGAAGTCATTGAAGACATTAACAGATCGACGGAACGAAGAATCCAAGGTAGAACAGCGTGTGTTCATAATTAGATGTTTTAATTTAAAGGACAAAAAATGGCAAAAGTTTCTTGTCATAGACCTAATAGAGTTTATACAAAGTAACAATTTCCACATATACTCAATTTTTTAACGTGAGCGGTTTACTCAGAATGTGACCTTAAAGTGTAAAATTCTACCGAAATCCACTATGGCCTAGACGCCGCCATCGGTGACGGGTTAACTTGGCTTGGCCAATAAGGGCGCGGCATTCCAGCTTCCTGCGACGTCGTTAAGGGTAAACAACTTCAAGTCTTCGTTCAGTTGGCGTGACATGTAGCAGCTGCTTAGACGTGTATCTAAATCTGTGGTCAAATCTATGGTATAAACTTTAGTAATTATGCCTTACTGTTCGGCATACGGTTGCTGTACTAGTTCCGTGAGAAATTTTGATCTATCTTTTTTTTCTTTCCCGTTGAAACAACCGGTAGTACTGAACATTGGTCGGATTCACAATTGCGGGTACTTTTGCAGTTTAGGCCCGCACCTCGAAAAAACCATCAAAATGATCCCCTACGATGACCAAACTTCGCAGGGCATATCTACTACACCTGTACTATGCGTATACAGTACACTTGTCACGTGATCCAAAAAAATTATTAATGCCTGAAATCGATCAAAATGTGTAAGTAAATAACGCCTCGCCGGGTCGCTACTGCAACAGTAAACTCCGTCAGGTGGCGCCACCATCTTGCTGCGTTAAACCGTGGGGTCAGATCGTATTGACTTACACATTTTGATCGATTTCAGGCATTAATTATAATTTTTTTGATTACGTAACAAGTGCATACGCGTAGTTCAGGTGTAGTAGATAGGCCCTGTGAAGTTTGGTCATCGTAGGTGATAATTTTGATGGGTTTTTTCGAGGTGCGGGCCTAAACTGCGCACGCACAGCGCATCTAGACGGATTTATAAATAACTAATTTGCAGGGAATCTGTCGAGAGCGCTGAAGCTTCGTGACGTCATTCTTCGTCTAACATGGAGTAGCTGATAGTATTCTGATGGCTGGGTGTTCAAAAATATGTTTCTGGTAAACCGCTGGCGTTAAAAAATTTAGTATATGTGGAAATTGTTACTTTATATTAACTCTATTAGGTGTATGCCACGAAACCGTTGCCATTTGGTGTCCTTTAATTCATTGTGTCGTACATTTTTATTTATTCATTTAAATTTTCTAGTCAACAGTTTTACATTTTTTTCTAGTTAATATTGAGAGGGTATTAATTGAATGGAGTGGATAATTATTCAGATATATAATATATATCCTCGTGAATGCATTTTATGCTGGCTTGTGGTTGGCAGAGTGTTAATATAATTCACAGTTCCACGCAACAAGGAAGGGTTTTGGTGTTTTGATCTACATCACTGTTTGAGTTCTTCGTTGGCTTATCAAGCCTATCAAGCACTCTCATCTACACAACCAGCATATCTAAATTCAATGCTAACTCCAGCAAGAAATTCCAGACAGCTACGCTCAACCAGTAGTAACCCTCTTTACACCCCTCGGGTGAAAACGAAAGCCGGGACCCGAGCTTTCTCGGTTGCCGCACCAACGGTGTGGAATTCGCTTCCTGTCAGTGTTAAATCAGAAGATAATATAGTTTGATTCCGCCGACGTCTAAAAACCTATCTCTTTAATGCTGTCTATCCTCCTTAGCCTCCTAGCTTCTTCATCCATCCATTGACGACTCGCGCATTGTTTTCGATTACGAGTTTGCTTAATCCCTTGGTTTTGTAGCGCCACTGAACTTGATCTTCGAGGATATTGGCGCAAACGAAGTCATTATTATTACTGTTGGTGTTTTCAGTTGAAGAAGGCAGCGTTCATGTGTGCGAAGGAAGCGGAGAAGATTGAAGAACAGCTCTCCAATGGCCGCAGTGCTACGGGAAGGACAAAGGTCACGGAGAAAGACCTCTCAAAGGTAGACAACATATTCGGTGTCGTCATTCCTCATTTTCAAACCCTCACTGGATTAATTCAAGTGAAATCTGGGTGCTGCTTATGTTCATAACTAATAGTTACATTTAACTTATTGTATTACTTGTTTTACGTTCTGCCTAATTTGTTTGTTCTGTAATATGTTATTGTATTTTATCTTTCATGTTGTTAATGTTTATATCTAGATGTCCATCTCAATTCTTTAAATATAAAACATAGTGTATATATATGTATATGTATATGTATATGTATATGTATATGTATATGTATATGTATATGTATATGTATATGTATATGTATATGTATATGTATATGTATATGTATATGTATATATATATATATATATATATATATATATATAAATATATATATATATATATATATATATATATCCTTCAAGGAATACTTTAAAGTACTGCTTAATGGTAATATATTTACAAGAGTTTAATGTTCATTAAACACACTACATAATTATGTTTTGCATACTAACCATAACAAAGATGTCAAATAAACATGATTACTATGAGTCATGCCTAAATCAGGTTGTTCCACTGTGAATTGTGTGTGGCACTGTTCAAAATAAACATTACAATTGTAGTGTACCCGAACTTATTTATTGTAGAAACACAACAATTTATGTTAAAAAATTTATAAATGTGTTGACTCCCCCTGGTGGGCAGTTGGACAAGCGGGCGCGGAACTTGAGTCTGACGATGCAGAAGACGGACACGGACTACCACGACGCCTGCCTCAAGGCCGAGTCAGAGAGACAGGAGTGGGAGTCGACTGTCTACAAGGTACAGATGGCACGGGGTGGTAGTTAGGTGTCAATCTCTGAGTTAGATTGATGTACATTCGGTTATGCCCATCTGAGTCTTACATCACAGTTATAATTATGTGTGGTCTTCGGGCCTTAACATCTGCTTTAATTTCTTCATAAGACAATGTATATCATAATAATTAAAAATTTAAATCACAGAGATCCATAGAATAACTTTATTAACATATTAATATAAATTTTGTTTTTATATTAACTGTTTTAAGAGAGCATACACTGCCCCCCCCCAAGCGCACAAGCTTCGATTGGTCTTTTAACGCCTGGACAGCGCCCAGTCCAGTATATGGAAGAAGAAGAAGAAGAACCTCCATCAGGGTGTCCGTTAGCAGTCATATTTACACGTATAGGCAAGAGTTTTTGGCAAACTGAAAAATTAAAATGTTGTCTAATTGTATAAAGTGATGGAACCCAGCATGGTGTAATTTGTATATCGACTGTGTGGTCGTGACGTGTTGTTTGTTCTGTAGGGTTGTAGCAGTCTTCAGACCCTAGAAGAGGACCGCATCAGTCAGATGCAGGAACTCATGAACAAATACAACAGTTTCCTCTCCGTCATAGGACCACAGCTGGTTCGGGTCAGTCATGTGCTCATTATTTTTATGAGCTCATATTTTTTATCTTTAAAACTGGTTTCTCTCATTACCAGTGATTTTGTATGCGACAATCGTCAACACCAGGTTGCGCCACTGAGACACTCACTGTTGTGTCACAGAAATTGTGTCCTCTATGACACAACAGTGAACTTTGGATTTTTGAAAACACTTCTTAAATTAATGGTGGACCTTACGTTTTGTGAAATGTCAGCTGTAATAGGAGCACGCTAATAATTGATTCATTTATGTCCACACTTTTGTCATTGTTTGTATTATCATTCAAAGTTTGCCAGAATTACAACCAAAAGGAGAAAATAACAGACGTAACAATTAGACAAAAGATGTATAGGAAACTGTGACTATGATGTCCGTGTGTACTTTATGAAGCAATAACACATTCCCAAACATTTCCATTGAGGCTACAAAGCCAGAATTTGAAGTAAAAATATACAGTTGTTTCCATGACTTTTCAAGTGTTCATTATTCCATGCTTCATTGTCTTGTGCAGAGTTGTGACAAAGTCGGAGAAGCTGTTATCAGCATCGACGTGAACTCTGACCTTAGAAGTATTGTCGATAAGAAGGGGACGGGACCAAACCAACCAGAACAGATTCTCCTGGACTATTACGTACGTATCTCAGCCATCAACCTGTCGCCAAGGAGGCCAAGTGAGACAGGGATAGACCTTGGATGTTTAGTTCACCAATAAACAAAGAGATTTCTGATCATAAATTTGGTCTCAAGAGTAGGTCTCATCACAGAGTGATTGCAGAATCTTTACGTTATTGGTTCGTGCATTTTTCAAATAAATTTTATTTCAAAAATGTTTGGGAAATCACCACATGATACTGTTCAATTATCAACTGATATACTGTAGTTTGATTACCTAAAATACACCGTGGAACGTGTTTGAATTCAACTGTTTGTTGTTTTATATTGAATTTGTCACGGAGAAGACATTGCAGTTTTGGAAACGTTAATCTTTAAAAACTCAAAAACTGGTCAGTTCGAAATCACGGTGTGAATATTGACTTGAAAGAGAAGTTGCTTTGTCAGCCATTTTGTCTACAACTACTGCCAGTGATGGCAGTCAGAGAGGAAATATTTTCATAGAGTGTAATTAATTCCTGTCACGTATTTTTGTGGATTGAAACATAATCCTCACATTGAGATTTCATCTTGTATAAGCTTTGCACTGTATAAATATTGACATTATTAATTTCTCTTGGCATCTATTACCTACAAAGTCAACACAGACAATTTCTGTAACTAGCCCTAAATTACTTGTTAACTTCAATTTTATATCAGCGTTTAATATTTACTATCAACCCAGACTTGGTTTGAGGGAATACTTTTTAGCCCAGTGAAATTCTCAGTAGATATTTACTGCGGATCATTTTGGTTGACAGGCGGAGGACATGACAAATGGTATGGAGAAGGAACGGAGGAGACAGGTGCTCCAGAACTACGCTCTCCATCTACAGCAGGACGTCGAGAAGGAATACAAGAGTCGGGAAGGTGGGTGCTTCCCTAATCTCCCCTCTTCTTCCCTCTTCCTCCCAGGTGGTGGGGAAGTCCTTGAAGTACCTGACTCGTGGTCATAAGTTCTCGGCTGTTTTTGACCTTGGACGATTTTATCGCCCTGTATGTGGCTCCACAGCACCGCGACCTAATTAGGTCAATTCTACGTCTATGTTTTAACGTGAACACTATTTAAAGTGGTCTCATGAAACTGGCTGTAAGCTACGCTGAATAGTCCCTGTTAGCTGGGACCAGTAGACCGCATAATTGCTTGTAAAGTTACACGGCTTTATGAAACTGGGTCCTGACTTGTTGTCAATGTAGGTGGTTTAAAGGTGTGACGTTGCTATTGGCAGGTGTGGAGAAGTTGGTTGAGGTGTACCAGAATCGACCGAGCTTCGCAGACGCAGAAGCCCAGGAGGACGCGAGACAGAGGCTGGGACATGTAAGTGGGCGGTAGAGTCCAGAATGGCTGGCTGTCTGGCTCTGGTTGGTAGATTCGCACCACGAAGGAAACAATAACACCATTCGTTGGGCAGCACTCTTGCATGGCAGGCTGTTTCTTAATTCTGTGTGACTCGCCATCTGTCTTAGTTAGTAGTTACATCATTTTCAGTACGGTCCTTCTTTACAAATATCCCCAGTTAAAGTTAATTATCGGTAAATACCTTCCTCGGAAAATGTTTCACTAATACGGTGTTTGGCTTCGCTTTGTTTTGGTTGTTCCTTTGTGTTTTTGTCACCAATTTTTATATATATTGTCATTCATTCGTGAGATGTTTGTAATTTTGAAGCAGTTACAAATATCTCATGTTTTCATTGCTGAATGCTCAGTGGTCACCCACATTTTCTGTTACATATGTCGTAATCAATAAATTAGTTGGGCAAGTTTTCCATTTCAAATCCACACTTACTGCACTTACTCAATGCACGACAGCTTCACACTCACTAATCTGACACATGCACAGTTAACAACGCTGCCAAATGATCAAGTCAGTGTGCCGCAAAAACAAATTCTGATTGGTCAAATATATAGCCGCAGAAAACAAATTCTGATGCTTCTGATTGGTCAAATATCTAAGTGGACATGTAGTAAAGAACAAATGGAGTAACCATGTGCGTACTGCCTGTATAGGATGGCACAGGGATCCTCGTGAAGGTAAGTCACACTCAAGTTAGCAACATTCAGAAGCATTCAACATCATGCTTGTTGTGCTTCAAACCGCTTATGGAAGGAGCAGTGGTCGCGCGGTAGAGCGCCGGACTGTCAATCGAGGGCACGGTGGTTTAATCCCACCTACCGCCACTTTGAAACTTAGGCAATTTTGTTCATCCCACATTTGCCTGTATGTTTTGGAAGAGAAACTAAAAGCCGGTGGTCGCTTCTATCTGGTGTCTATGCCAGGGGAAGTAAAAGTTCCCACACGGGGTAAATGTAACCTGTAGTGGACTCAGTAATTCTAGAGAAGGACAACTCTGAAAACAAGGATCGATTCTAGCCACAGACACGTGACTAACGTAGAGTGATGAGCTAACCATAAGAAGTAGAACAACAGGAAACTGACACAGAAAACTTGCCCTTCTGCTGAAATCATGTAATATTTTGATCTTGTGGAAAATTGACCACAATGGTCAGTAACATGAATGTGTACATAAAGGTTTTTTATCCACCATAAGAAAATGACAAACATACACCTCATTTATAATGCTACATTTTTTTAAATAATAGAACAAACACTGTCCTGTATAATTTATTTATCTTTGTTTTGCTGTTACAGTTAAGTATTTTACAAACAAAATGTTCATATGACTTAATAGATTTGGAATGCCATTTTAAAATATTCATTTATTTAAAAATAGTATTCTGTGTTATATATTTCCAAAAAATGTAAGCCAGTTATAATACTAAAAAAAAGGTAAGTTTTTATATAGCGCACTATCCAGTCCATAGGACTGCTCAAAGCGCTTTTACACATTACGCACTAAGCACCAAAGAAGCCAGACCATTATCCTTCAAGTACATGACAACTAATCTCAGCCTGATTATAATATGCGTTTGATCCAACTGTTGTGCATTTTAATAGACGTAACCAACAAACTAAAATACCAACAAATGGAGAAGTTTATTTAAAAAAAACAAAGGTTAACTTTTCCACAGGGAGTTTAAATATCTCCCTGTTGCTCAGATCACCCTCCTGACAGCAATATTCTGCTTAACCCAGGCGAGCATGCTTTCTCTAGCTGTGACCTTTGCTTGACCTACATTCTTGGTGGCCACTTGTTAGGGTGACGTCTCTTGTGCGATGTCTACCTCCTGTACTCTTGTTCCATTACCCAGGTTCCCGGTGGTGTAGGCACCTTAGATGTTTGATAATTATTAGACGAAATATCGTGTCAAATATAGGTCACATTGTTCTATTTATGTCAGAATACTACCCATGCCATGCTTGACCGGGTAGTAGCCACTTAGATGCCCGCTTACACTTCTGGAACGTGATGGTCCATGCTTTTTTTGTTCACGTCGTAATGCCATAGATGTCATTTTTGTGTGGAAAAGTTGGAGTTCAAACTGCTACACTCAGCTTTCAAATTTGGTTATTTCACCTAACAGTGTCGATTTACGGCTTTACATTTGTGTTTCTCCTGATTCACACTAAGAGCATTCACACTTTAAACGTGAAATCATGCAATTAAGACCTTAAAACTGGTACGTTCCTAGAATGGCCTTCTATGGTGCATATCGATTGAGTTTACCATAAATATTGACTGCTAAAAATTGGCAAAATAGCAACATTTCATTGAAAATCTGGAGATCAGAAATGCCATGTTTAAGATAAGTTAACATTCATTGTATCAACTTTCCACCCAAAGCACTAACGTTGACACCTATCGAATAATATTGTGCAAATTTATTTTGAATTCAGCTTTTACTATAATGTTTATAGACAACAGGAAATTGGCTTTGATTTCATATCTCATTCTGTGGCCATCACATTGATGACAACGGGTTGCGGACTTTCTAAAACGGGGACTTTCTAAAACACGAGGACAAGAACCTATGTGCTGCCACCTGTACATATGCAGTAGATGTAGAATAACTGTTTTGAGTCCACTTCATATTGTGGGGATTCAGGGTTTAATTTTAACTTTGCTTGATAATTAGGAGCCGGTGTGAATGCTTGGTTTCAACTAATAGAAACATCCACGGGAACACTTTGTTTTGTATATACACTTTGTACAGAGTGTGCATTATAATAACCATTTAAATAGTTTTTTTTTAATTTAAATGAGCAAGTTATGTTTTTGTTTTAATTATACTGAAACTCGTGTAATGAAACTCATATAAGTTTATATAATAGTTACATTTCGTAAATTATTATCAAAAGGTTAACTATATGACTGGTTTGACCAAAATGATTGCCTGGGGATAAAACCAAAAATGGCATAGATGACATGACCTCTTAGCAGCAAATATTGTTTTTATTAGTAGGTTTAAAATACAAAAAACAATTATTGGTGGTTTAATTAACGTGATGTAGTTCTGACAGATTGTGAAGTGAGATAGTTTCATTATTATTTAACGTACACACGCACACGCACACGCACACGCACACGCACACGCACAGACACACACAGACACAGACACACACACACACACACACACACACACACACACACACACACACACACAGACAGACACACACACACACCACAGACACACACACACACACACACACACACACACACACACACACCACAGACACACACACAGAGACACACACACACACACACACCACAGACACACACACACACCACACACACACCACAAACACACACACACACATACCACAAACACACACACAAACACACACACACACACACACACACACACACAACAAACACACACACACACACAACAAACACACACACACACACACACACACACACACACAAACAAGCACACATGCACAATACACAGACACATTCACTTACTCACAACAACCCCACACTCACACACTAACACACCTTCAATGAACCAAACAAACAGTCTCACAAAAAGAATTGTCTTCCATTCCTCCCTGTACTAGCAGATGTCCGCCTGTGTTATTATCCTCTGTGTGCTGTGTTTGTTCAGGTGAATGCGATGGTGAACTTTGTGGAGGCGATCCAGTACAAGATCTCGTGTGCCGTGGCTGAGCTGGACGGCCGCCCAAAGCCCCTGGACAGTCGCTACGCCCCCTACCTGGAGCGTAGCAAGGACAAGCTGGTGAGATAGGTGGTTTTAATAAAGGATTTTGAAGTTATCATAGGTCTATGGTCATTAATGTGCATAGATAGGTCCTGTGTTGGTTGTTATGAGAATGTCCCGCCATGCTGTGCTTCACTGCTTGGCACAACAATGTCACATCACGTTCTTGTCACTATGACAATTCATTACAACAATGTCACCATCATGCTCTAAGTGACCGTCATTATGTCCCAGATTGCTTTATGTCACCACGACAATATCTCATCATGCTCTAAGTCACCATGACAATATCCCATCATGCTCTAGGTTGCCATGACAATATCCCATTATGTTCTAGGTCGCCATGACAATATCCCATCATGCTCTATGTCACCATGACAATGTCCCATCATGCTCTAGGTTGCCATGACAATATCCCATCATGCTCTAGGTCACCATGACAGTATCCCATCTTGCTCTAGGTCACTGTGGTAATGACCATTATTTGTATATTTGCAGGGCATGACAACAAGTATTCTGCGGTTGCCGCTGTCAATGGCGTATCAGAGTTACGCAGCCACAGATGGTAGCGCCACCTGCAGGGCCCCAGCAGACGGTGGCCAGATCGACTCGCCGTTCGGTAAGGAGGGAGGACGGTGTGAACAAATGTAGTCGTGGGATTGATTAATGTTTCTGTTTCACCAGCAAAACTGACAAAGTTGGGATGATGTTCACACACATTAATCACCTATCCACTGGAGAGTAAGGGCAAAGTTCATGAACTTTGTGAATGTCAACATGTTAGTTTGCCATTGTCTACAAAAACAAATTAAAACGGGCAGAGGTGATAACGTGAATTTAAGAACTGATGGTGTACACACGTATGTCTAAAACCTATGCAAATTAGAAAATGGTGCCATTGTTGGTAAAACTCTTTGTCGTGTGTAGAACATCCTAGATTACACACTTGCAGATCCAGTTATAGCTTTTTAATGATTAGTGGGAAACCACTTGTCTGAAAGAATAACAGATCATGTGAGCTTTCAAACAATAAGCTTGCTGGCAGCTATTGAATTAAATGCTTTCAGCATTCTATGAGTTATAACAAAATTATAATTTCTCTCTCACTTCTATATCACTTCTCTATCATTTCTCCGTCACTTCTCCATCACTTCTCCATCACTTCTCTGTCATGTCTCTGTCACTTCTCTGTCATGTCTCTGTCACTTCTCTATCACACTCTATCACTTTTCTGTCACTTCTCTGTCACTTCTCTGTCACTTCTCTGTCACACTCTATCACTTTTTTGTCACTTTTCTGTCACTTCTCTGTCACTTCTTTAATCACTTATCTATCACTTCTGTCACTTCTGTGTCACTTCTCTATCACTTCTCTATCACTTCTCTATCACTTCTCTAATCACTTCTCTATCACTTCTCTGTCACTTCTCTGTCACTTCTCTAATCACTTCTCTATCACTTCTCTATCACTTCTCTATCACTTCTCTATCATTTCTCTGTCACTTCTCTGTCACTTCTCTGTCACTTCTCTATCATTTCTCTGTCACTTCTCTGTCACTTCTCTGTCACTTCTCTGTCATTTCTCTGTCACTTCTCTGTCACTTCTCTATCATTTCTCCGTCACTTCTCCATCACTTCTCTGTCATTTCTCTGTCACTTCTCTGTCACTTCTCTGTCACTTCTCTGTCACACTCTATCACTTTTCTGTCACTTCTCTATCACTTCTCTGTCACTTCTTTAATCACTTATCTATCACTTCTTTGTCACTTCTCTATCACTTCTCTGTCACTTCTCTAATCACTTCTCTATCACTCCTCTGTCACCTCTCTAATCACTTCTCTATCACTTCTCTATCACTTCTCTGTCACTTCTCTAATGACTTCTCTATCACTTCTCTGTCACTTCTCTATCACTTCTCTGTCACTTCTCTGTCACTTCTCTGTCACTTCTCTGTCACTTCTCTGTCACTTCTCTGTAAAAAAAAGTAAAGGCAGTTCTTATATAGCGCAGTATCCAGTCCTCAGGACCGCTCAAAGCGCTTTACACTTTACTTCACTGACAGACCTGTTCACTCAAATACCATCTCGGCTTCTCTGGGAAGCATCCAGCCATATGCTACAATTAATGCGCGAAGGCTGCTCGTACACATATCCACCACTGTCTATAGTCAGGTACTCATTTAAACAGCTGAGTGAACTGGAGCAATGTAGAGTGAAAAAACTTGCTCAAGGTTTTAACGCCGCAGCCAGGATTCGAACCCGGGTTCTCGTAGTCGAGAGTCTGAAGCTCTACCCCTGAGCCACTGCGCTCTACCCCTGAGCCACTACGCTCTATCTGTCACTTCTCTGTCACTTCTCTGTCACTTCTCTAACACTTCTCTGTCACTTCTCTCTCACTTCTCTATCACTTCTCTATCACTTCTCTATCACTTCTCTGTCACTTCTCTGTCACTTCTCTATCACTTCCCTATCACTTCCCTATTTCTCTCGTTGGGTCTGTCAGTGAGCATATGTTCCCATGTGGTTGATGTTCTTCCCTCACTGTTGGCACTTGTTGTAGATGACGATGAGTTTGACACAGAAGTCAGTCCACCGTCAAGTCCACTAGGGCAGTGTCGAGCCATCTACGACTACGCTGCACAACAGTACGATGAGCTGACCATCAAGTGTGGTAAGTGGACAAAGGATGGACTGTAGGTGGCCAGTAGGGTGGATAATATTGTGCACACAAGGATGGACAATACGTCAGAAAGTAGGGTGGATGATAGGGTGGACACAAGGATGGACAATACGTTGGAAACTTGGGTGGACAGTATGTGTGGACAATAGGATGGACAGTAGGGTGGACATTAGGTCTAGGAAAATAAATACCTTGTTTCCGATTTCATGCTTGGAAAAAATAGGGTCGGTAGGTCGGGAAATGTTTTTTTTATCTTAACTTTTTATGCTCTTCAAAATAGGGTAGGTCGGCATTTTTAACTTTTTTTAAATAAATTATGCTCTTCAAAATAGGGTAGGTAGGGATTTTGTAGTTTTTTAAAAAACCTAAATCGATCGAAGTCTTTGGCCTGACAACGAAACTCCACCGTGTTGATGCCAAAAACATCCAACTGATGGACGGACAGATCGAGAGAAATCTCGCCGAATGAAGAATTATGTGCCGTTTGCACATAATTATCTGGGTCCAGAGGTGGATGGTATGTCTGGAACAGTTCTTGCAGCGTACCACCGAAGGACGAGATGTTTTTTTAGCCGGAATGTGCGGGCACAAACTAAATCTCATGGCCAAAATACGTGCAGCCATTTTCCACGCTTAGTGCATGAAATCATGTCATTCGTGACGCGGCCACGCTCACAGCCAATGAGCGTCTTTGTAGCAAATGAATATCTCGAATTGACCCAATTGCGATTGAAACTACGGAAGCCGAACGGTGACATAAGTTTTTAAAAATAAAAAGATATAAATGTCGGTCGTCTTAGTCAGGGT
Source organism: Oasisia sp. SBJ-2009 (assembly GCA_964017155.1). NCBI lineage: Eukaryota > Metazoa > Annelida > Polychaeta > Sabellida > Siboglinidae > Oasisia > Oasisia sp. SBJ-2009. The sequence continues at coordinate 45,549,697 of OZ024854.1, forward strand.
CGGTCGGAGCTTTTTATTTTTATTTTAGTCAACCCATCAAAAGTTATTGGGTCGCATGCATTATGTAGGGTCGGTCTGGAAATCGGAAACAAGGTATTTATTTTTCTAGGCCTTACTTCAAGGCTTCAATGGACCATTGTCAACCTGGAAAATAATTGATTTTTAACGCATGTTCTAGAAAACTAGTTTATTAGAAATCATAGTATTATAAAGTGGTGTTTTGTTTTATCATGGAATTACTGCTATAGAAGCAAACAAGAAAGTGCCGTCCAGTAGTGGTGTGTGAAGATATTGCTGATCAACAAATTGGTAGTCGTGTTTGTTTGTCTTGGGCACAGACCCGCCAAAATAATTCCTGCTACTCTTATTTCATTGGAATGTAGTCATTAATCATTTTTATGTGGGTATCAGGTTGTTGCTGCAAGGTGTTTTACTTATAACAGTTTGTTAATATAAGTTTTCACAAAAAACAGACCATTATAATTCACTAATCACAAAAACATGACCATTACAATTCACTTATCACAAAAAATAGACCATTTCAGTTCAAAAAGTTCACAGGCAATTTAGATTACAAATTTATAATTCTCAGCAGTATCTTACAGTGTGTTCCAAGAACCTGCGTTTTGTATTTATTTTCTGGGTGAGACATTCTGAGATGATCGCTTATTTTCTGGGTGTTTTCCAGGTGACGTCATTACAATCTATGACAAACAGGAAGATGGATGGTGGCAGGGAGAGCTCCATGGGAAAGTGGGAATATTCCCAGCATCCTACGTCGCACAGACATGACACAATGTGACCTTGTGATTGAACAAATGCTGTGTCATAGCTGGTCTCTTGCCAAGATATCGGTGGCGTGTAAGTCGTCCTGTGAACACTTGTATCTGTGTGTAGTGCTGTATTGGCACTTCATGTGAATGTCTTGCCAGTGGGCCGGAGGACTCTAACCTCATTCTGCAGACACTTGTCTCTGTGTGTAATATTGCAGTTGGCACTTCATGCGAACATCTTGCCATGGTCTTGTAGGCTGTTCTGCTCATCATCATTCATAATCAATAACTCTATTATTTTGTACCTTGTAGACTTGACATGTTCTGAGGTCCACTATTATTATGTGTGTCACTGTACAGGCACTTCAAGCCAGTCTTGTCTGGGTCCAGTGTACCAGTATGCATTGTACTGTATTGGTACTTCAAGTTATACCCAAATGGACATTTTACCTGTTCAATGGACTTCTGCCTCTCTGTACAACACTGTGCTGGCACTTCGGTGCAGTTCACCAGAACTGCTGAATGTGGCGAGATGTTTGCCGATGGGCCAATAATACACAGGTAGACAGGGTGTTTATGTACAGGATTTTCACGTGTAATTTATAACTCACTGCCAATTAGTTTTAGCAATTTGCGGTTGTTATCAGATGCATTATATGACAACATATCCGCAGTGTTCAGCATGTCATTATTAACACATGTCGTATGTGTTAACAGCATTAATCTTATTAAAAAATAAATAGTTGGTGCCAGAATCTAGAACTTGTGTACATACAAACATTTTATCCATAATTGTTTTTGAAATTCGTTTTACTTTTTGTTGATCGGTACTATTCTCAAAACCTGCCATTGGTTGCCTGTAGAGTTGTCTTCTCGCAAAGTGGTGAAGCATTCCTGTTTGCAAATTGAGTGAATACATGTACATTTTACAGAGTAGTGTATGTTTTTTGTTGGTATGATTTGATGGTGTTAATGATTGTTGTAGTATACAATTTAAATGTAATGCTGAAATGGTAAAACTAAGAAAATACCACCGGTAGACAAAATGCAAGGGTAACAAGAATATTCAATAATATTTCTTTTTTAAATTTGTATTCGCTGCAGTTTTGACCAACTGCACTGCATACAGTTTTAGGATTATCATGTGTTTCTGTTCCCCCAATCGATAGCCAGAACACATGGCTCAACTTACATTGTCAACCAATTCCAAACTGACATAAAATGGTATTAGTGCTAATACGATGCACTCTGTGTTGTTTAGAAATAATGTAATTAACTGGTGAAAGTAATTGTGTGCAATGTTTCCATCTATCTTAGCTGTTCAGGTCGTATATGAACTCATGCTGTCTAATATACCCCAGGGGTAATCTACATTTATTCTAATGCATACTGATTTAAGATTAAAATGCTTGTTTACTCCTTTTTGTCAACTAAGTGAATACACGTACATATTTGTGACAAACAATATGTCAGTTCTGATATAGCGCATTATCCTGTTACGAGAATTGCTCAAAGGACTTTACACGTAACTCCAGGTTATCAAATGTGTTATCATTATTAAGCAGGCAAGGAAATGTTTCAAATGTGTATGTCTATCATGTATACAGCCCTTTACATGAATGTTGTATTATTTAAATAGACATACATAGAGCTGTTGCCACTCTCTTGGACGAGGCTTACTGTGAACTTTAACATGGAACTAATGTAGATAGTGTGAATAATAAATAAACTATTTTGGTATATATTGTTAACTGTTAGCTTTACATGGTCAGTGTAACTTAGCCTGACTTTGATTGAGCTACTCCAGTTACCCGCGTAACCCCAATGTGGTATCTTGTTTATGATAATTTACACTGCATGTGTAGTACTACGCACGTAATCCAACTGAACAGCAATGATCGTGATCACGGACATAAATCCCTTACGTAAAAATAAATAAAATAATATGTAAATTGTGACGTTCATCTTCTTGGTCTTAAATTATAATTCATAGAATGTGGTGATTTTAATTCATATTCAAAATGATTGTGTCGTGTAATGTCTAATTAATTTCTTGTGCAATAGGGGCCAACGTTCCCTATTGGCTGTCACTGCTAATGACGTAGTTATTCGAGCGAATCCTCTGCAAACCGTGATTGCCTCGGGTAACAGCCGTGAAGATTCACCTCTTGTTTATCTATGTCAAGAAGGGTCATGTGAGCAAGTGTTCTTGGATGTTCAATTGGCACTCGGGTTACTCGGGTTACTCGCGTAGCTCAATCGAAGTCAGCCTTAGAGTTGTGATGTAACTTGGGTAAAATGTAGTGATGTTCTGTTTGTGATTCTGTTACACTAAGCAATACTTGGTACTGTGTACTAGTGCTGTATATGTGCACTGCCTTGTGTAACTGTTAATGTGTCTGACACCTCGTCTGTAACATGATGAGCATTCTTCTGTATATCGGCTGTAGTGTGTTTATCAACAGTAGTTTAATTGATTACGGTTGATTTAGATATCTGCTCACGGTGCAGAATAACTGATGAAGTCTCACACTTATACTGTCTCATCAGTATTTAAAATAGGTTCAAACCATAACCGTTACCATACATATATCTGTTACCATTATATATATCGGTATATCTGATGCAGTGCGTTCCAACAACACAAATGAATCAACATAACAGATGTTGACATATTGAGGGATTTTACCCTACATTTGTCTGAGAAAATATATTAAGTGAAAACATGTTGAGCAATTAATTTGTTTAATGTGTCTCTTGTCAATCTCATGACAATATTGTTGGTTTCTTAAATCATGACATAGTGTTCACTAAATTGTTACAAATTACTGTCTTGAAGGACATTGTGCTGTTGAAGAATTAATACAAATGAAGTCCATTTTACCTCGCTGTTGCATGTGTTAGTTTTACTAACCTGACAATTCGAACAGAAAGTTCTATTGGCTTGTGCACTTCATCAGAGGCCATTATATGTAAAGTAACTGCAATTCTGTATTTTCACAAGTAATAACATGGGTGAAGATCATTATACGCTAACTTTGGGTAAGTGCATTTCCTACCAGATGTGAAGGTCGAATTGCGTCTTTTTATTTCATTTACTTCCTTGAACCACTGGCCTCTGATCTACCAATTGGCGGTATATTTAAGAAAACGCAATTATGGTTAGTTTACGTTTTTCAGTGTACAAACTGAATGCTTAACCATTGTGAGTGAGTGCCATGATACGTTGGCCCAAGGGACGAGTATGCTGGTTCATGCTGTGTACTAACTGAGACACAAAATGATATTCCATTGTTTTGACTTTACAACAGCAAGGATGACCAGTAATTATATAGCTGGGTGCTGTATCAGTGTACTTTAGCTGCCTTGCAATATTGTTGTTTCTAGTATATCATGTAGAGAATATTGAACTAGTCAGTATACAAAGGTGGCTTTGTCATATTGTCCTACCGTATGCTACAAGGAGATATTTGTCTTCATTAAAGAGTACAGCCAGCTGTATGGAAAGCTGAAAGAAGTGTTGACGTGTTCGATATGCTTGTGACAGTTTAGTGTGTGGCTGTCATGTTCAGTAAGGGTTATAATAACTATTTACATGTTTCCAACACTAGATTAATACATGCACAGTATACGTTTCTGGTAGATGTGCTTATGTATTCAACATTGCATTTAATTTGACCTGTATAAATGCTGCAATCCTATGAATTATTCAAATGATTTGATTTCTACAGCTGATGTCTGGTTTTCCTGCTTTGCTATCTGAATGGCAATCATATTTAATTTGTTAAAATGGTTCTCACCAATGCTAAGACCAATGTCACATTATCTCTTCCCCACCTCTTCACAAATATTTCTAATAATTATTTTATCTATACGTATAGTCATCTATACGTATAGTCAAGTTGTGTTAATCATTATGCTAATTTTGGAATATTGTAAATCTATTACCTCTCAGGTGCCAAGGTCGATTAGTCTCTTCCTTCATTCCTTCCCTTCATTGATATTAACTACCAACTGATGATTTATTTGAAGAAAAAACCTTTAATGCTCTTAGCCCCATAGTACACAATTTCCCATGTGGTGAAAGACATTTCAAATTATTGTCGACATGTGCCAATAGGTGTCAGCACATTTTTTCTCATTAGTTCCACAGTATTCAGACAGGGGATATACAGATTGTTTCTTTTGGTACCTGTATGCAATCATGTATGGTCTCAATGTGTAGAGAGACAGATATCGGCGAGTATATCGTACGGTTTTGGTTTTTGGTGCATGTGGCCTACCAGGGTGATACTAGCTCTGATCAAAGTCGCGGTTTGCGCAGTTTAACCTGTGTTCCTAGTCCGCTGAGTGGCGCCACTGTAATTATGCCATGGCGCGTAGTCAGTAGCGTAAATTGTGATAGACCGTAGCCTCGGTTACCCAGACTCCGTGAGGTGGCAGCACTTTTAAGCCCCTCAACTCCGCCTGGGCCAGTAATGGGTTTAAGTTTCTACATCCGGGTAGCCTTACCCCAGATTAGGGTAGAGACGCTGATTGGCTCTCAGGCCAACTATGAAATAAAAAGATAATAATAATAATAATAATAATTTACAAGATAATGATATCCTATGAAAACTTATATTAACACAAAAGTAAGTAAAAATTCAAATTTACAGTTGTTTATAAAACAAGAATTACGGCAGGATTAACCAGTATCCGTGAGGTGGCAGCATTGTCTATCCCCACACGGATAGCATACCAATTAAATAAGGATACCTTTTTATCAAATAATGCTGTATTATAAAAAACTATTCAGAATTAAACTTATATTAACACAAAATAAATAGAAATACAAATTTGCAGTTGTTTATAAAAAAATTTATTACGGCAGTGTCCGTGAGGTGGCAGCATTGAATAGATCACGCGGATACCAAACAAAAGCCGTTAATGTAGCCAGACTGTCTTCTCGGCGTAGTTCCGCAGCCGACCGACAGTCGGTTAAGCGAGACTAGATAGACCCTTCCCAGCAAACAACGACCCGTGATTTCACGTGTTCAGTAAGTGAATTCACGAGTTCAACTGGCTCAATTCACGTGTTTTCGGTACGTGAATTCACGGGATTCTGTCGACAAATTTGGTGTGTCGACACGTGTTTACTGCTCGTGAAATCACGAGTTTTTCCATTCGTGAAAAACACGTGTTTTCTGCACGTGTATTCACCTGATTGCCGTACGTGAATTCACGGGATTCTGTCGACAAATTTGGTGTGTCGACACGTGTTTACTGCTCGTGAAATCACGAGTTTTTCCATTCGTGAAAAACACGTGTTTTCTGCACGTGTATTCACCTGATTGCCGTACGTGACTTCACGGGATTCTGTCGACAAATTTGGTGTGTCGACACGTGTTTACTGCTCGTGAAATCACGAGTTTTTCCATTCGTGAAAAACACGTGTTTTCTGCACGTGTATTCACCTGATTGCCGTACGTGAATTCACGCGATTCTGTCAACAAATTTGGTGTGTCGACACGTGTTTACTGCTCGTGAAATCACGAGTTTTTCCATTCGTGAGAATCACGTGTTTTCTGTACGTGTATTCACCTGATTGCCGTACGTGAATTCACGCGATTCTGTCAAAAAATTTGGTGTGTCGACACGTGTTTACTGCTCGTGAAATCACGAGTTTTTCCATTCGTGAGAATCACGTGTTTTCTGTACGTGTATTCACCTGATTGTCGTACGTGAATTCACGGGATTCTGTGAACACATTTGGTGTATCGACACGTGATTACGTCACTAAAATCACGTGTTTCTGTACGTGTATTCACCCGATTGTCGTACGTGAATTCACAGGATTCTATGAACACATTTGGTGTGTAGACACGGTCCGACGCAGAAGTCAACTGATACCTAGTATAGATTAAGACAGACCAACTCGTTGGACACAACAATTTTTATTTAAAGCAAAGAATAGCTTATAATAGTTAAACATCACGTCCTCAGTATGCATAGCCAACTAAAATAGTCTACAAATAACTTTAAAACATGCACCTAACAACCAGGCTGCCATCAACTCTCATCTACACTAACAGTAGGGGAAGTCCAGAAGGGGTGTAGCCATATTATTCGCCGCTCGCATCACTGTCGACAACTACGTCATGGCCTAGGTCGAGTTCGCCACCACCTTGCAAGTCCGCTGCCACCTGCAAGTAACATATACGTTCAAATAATGTATTTAGTCATTTGGGAAACTAAAATTTCTGTCTGATATGATGAATCACGCATTTCTTTGACATCATGGTCAAGACGAATAATTCTAGCCATAAATCGTACCATTTGGTCAACTTTCAATTAATTAATTTTTAATTAAAATCTGGCGTATGTTCAATTGGGAATTAACACAGCAAGGCTTATTTGTATTTACCCAGAATAAAAAAAGATACACACACATATCCATATACACACACGCGCGCGCGCGCGCACACACACACCACTTTTGATATACAATTAACTATGGGTTATTAGCTAAATTTGAGATAGGTATAGCTGAAACATGTATTGAGGAATTCATATTATGTCTCTAAAATGTCTATTGTGTATCTACCTTAACGTCTTTCCTTTTTGAATAAGACTTCAGTACTTCTGCTGTGTCTCTGAACAAATCCCCACTGGCTATGTCGAGCCGTCGGCCGGCTCCTATAACAGAAGAACAAAGTTGCATTACAGATTGGAAGAATCACTTTCAATGTTATGCTAAACACGTAGGCGTGGTTGAAATGCCCCCCCCCCCCCCCCAAGCATGCCACTATGTTCAAGTCCCTCGACAGATTTCTTACGCTTTGTATGAAGTTAGCTGAAGTAAGCTCTAAACTGATTTCGCCGTACCACCGATATGTACAGTGCATACACCTCCTCCACTCGCGACAGAACCCACGAGCTTCAAGAATCACATATAACCACTCTTCCAACCATTCCGTAGAGCCGCTGATCTTGATGAGCATGGCGTGGACATTGAAATAGTTTACACATTTATTTAAGACTTTTTATTTCAGGCTGTGTGAGAGTTCAGTTCCCTGAGCAACACGTTGAATCCCTGGGGAGAGATTTAGTATGGGGTAAATACGTCACGTGAAGAATGTATCAATACAGAAAACTGTACCTACAATTTCCATATTAAATGTGCACATACATGGAGATTGTTGCTATCGGTTTTTATTAGTTTTTACAAAACTTATATTTATGTGAATGTTATAACTATTCGATAAAACTCACAATTGTACATATGATATTTGTAGTATATTTATATCCTATTTTTAATAATTAATTTAATAACATATTCAGAAAATATCACGACTTATTTATTCATTTATTTTATTTATTTATTTGTATTACCCACTTATTTATTCTTTTATTTGTACCCCATAATTGCTGTAATGGTATTTTATGTATTGCACTCAAGCCCATGTATTTCTATTCGCATAATGTTTACTTATGACCTGATCCAGTATCCGTTTATATAAACACACTATGCATACTCACTCGTTATACATGTGTACAGCGTCAGCGACACGAAGCATCGTTTTGTTTTATTCGTTGTGACGCCATTCAGGATGACCCGGCGTGACTGGCCACGAGCACTAAATAAATTTAGGACCTGCAGCACAGCCAGTTTTTCAAACATCGTTCTCACGATATTCCTGCTTTTCGTACTGGTGCCTGGCTGCACAGTCAGAAAATTTACCTAAACGAAGAGAAGGCAAAACATCATCCATCATAATTATCAGGTCCACATATAGCATGTGCGCATTAAAAACAGATTTTACATAAATTATAATTAAATAGCATGCACGTACTACATAATATTATCATCATCGCGCGCCTGGCACATCCCTATATAACTTCAGGTGATTTCAGCCACACGCGACTCCATAAAAATGACTACATACTTAAGAAAATAACAAAAATATACTTATTATTACTGATGTATAAGGCTATTCCTTCGGGGGCTGCATTAGGTCGTGCAGCTTGCCTCCATCGCAAAGGTGTCCGCTCATCTATGTCCTGGAGCTGTCATCCTAGTCTTAATAGAAACACAATAATAAATCCTATAACATGATTTAAGATTACTTGCCTATACCCTCATATATTCTAATTTACCTTTGTGTAATTGGCAACGGTTTGTCTTTACTTTATATGGTAAAGTTATTGTGCAAATAATACACACACACACACACACACACACACACACACACACACACACACACACACACACACACACACACACACACACACACACACACACACACACACACACACACACACACACACACACACACACACACACACACACACACACACACACACACACACACACACACACACACACACACACACACACACACACACACACACACACACACACACACACACACACACACACACACACACACACACACACACATATATATAATAAATTCATGCCACAAATATATCTTTGTTAAGCTAGAAATGTACAAAGGTTTACCACAAAATAAATGATTAAATAAACGTGACAGATCACGTGAATTCACGTGAAGACACGTACCAGTGAAACCGTACCAGTTCTGACCCAGTGCGACACGTGTCAAACTCGTGACAACAGACAGAACACGTGTATTCACGTGAATACACATGAAAACACGTACTGGTGGAGCGGTACCAATTATGAACCAGTATGACACGTGTCAACTGGTTCAGAAATGGTTCCTTGTTTGCTGGGTTAATTCCAATTGTGCGCGTCGAACACAGAGTCAGTTAATGACAACTCTGATGTGTGTTTACATTACGTTATCTCCACATAACTCCAAATCTCATCCATGTCGTCACCCGACTCTACAGATCTCTTTCGTGCTATCCTGCCACGTCCACATCAGTAAAGTCTGTAGTAACGTGGACGTCGCACGTCTTTGACTTTGGTAAAGATCTCTTCCGTGCTGTCATGCGACAATCAGTGTAATCGCTACCCAGGTTTCACGTACCCGACCTCCACGTCACTCCACATATCTTCCGTGGCGTCACCCGGCTTCCATATAACAAGATATATCTTATTTCCGTGCCATCAGTCAACTTTTACGGACGTAAGCGTGCACCAGAGAGGGAAAGAAAGAGAGGACAGGAGATGTGTGAGACACAAGGAGACAGGCAGAACGAAAACGAGTAAAGTTCTATTTAGTCAAGGACAAATCATATGTCTCACAATTAACCAAATCTGGGTACGTACATGAATCATTGCACATCACTCATAATAGACAACAAATCCCATATTTTATGTCTCTAACTAATAACTTCCATTAGCCTTAAATGTCCAGATTCTCTCCACGGTCCACGGTCCCCCGGCCTCAACCCAATTCACACGAGCTCCAAGTACCTCACTGCCTAATTAACCTAATTTATTGCACGTGACTGTGCTTACATGTTTACGTCTTTTTCTCATTTTGTTATCCATGTATCATTATTTGAATTATTATTGTTAGTGTACAATACGCTCAATGGTGTAGACGTAATCATGTCAACCTGCTGCAGGTTTATCTAATAATGTTCCATTTCATTTGTACATTGTCTCTTTATTTTGCATTTCTACCCCCCTCCCCATCTGTCTGTTAGAAATTCCATCGTTTCTAAAGAAATATGCCTTTCCAATAATTCCTGTGTTGTTGCTGTATGTAGCAGTGTTCCGCCATATAGCGCGATGTTCAATTTGCCCCTTATTAACCAAAACTGTTTAGCTAGCGTTCTGACATCGAGGGTTGCGACTGTTCCTAACCAAGACAAGACCCCTCTATGACCCGTCTGTGCCGTGCCGTGCCGTGCCGTGCCGTGCCGTGCCGTGCCGTGCCGTGCCGTGCCGTGCCGTGCCGTGCCGTGCCGTGCCGTGCCGTGCCGTGCCGTGCCGTGCCGTGCCGTGCCGTGCCGTGCCGTGCCGTGCCGTGCCGTGCCGTGCCGTGCCGTGCCGTGCCGTGCCGTGCCGTGCCGTGCCGTGCCGTGCCGTGCCGTGCCGTGCCGTGCCGTGCCGTGCCGTGCCGTGCCGTGCCGTGCCGTGCCGTGCCGTGCCGTGCCGTGCCGTGCCGTGCCGTGCCGTGCCGTGCCGTGCCGTGCCGTGCCGTGCCGTGCCGTGCCGTGCCGTGCCGTGCCGTGCCGTGCCGTGCCGTGCCGTGCCGTGCCGTGCCGTGCCGTGCCGTGCCGTGCCGTGCCGTGCCGTGCCGTGCCGGGCCGTGCCGTGCCGTGCCGTGCCGTGCCGTGCCGTGCCGTGCCGTGCCGTGCCGTGCCGTGCCGTGCCGTGCCGTGCCGTGCCGTGCCGGGCCGTGCCGTGCCGTGCCGTGCCGTGCCCCATTCACAATTATTATCTCTTTAACTATCTATTTTAACGTTATTTTTTAAGTTTCGTTCTACACCATATCCTAACTGTGTCTTTGTCCTTTGATTTAATTTAATTTAATTTAATTTGATTTAACCTAATTTAGTGAAGCTCGCGTGCAGTGGCAAGAGACCGTATTATCTGCTCGAGGCAGGGGTGTCGCCGGCTCCAGCCGGGTCGTTGTCGCCACTTCTGGCGAGATCTGGACCTAACAGATAAAGTATTACTTTGGAAGAAACCCGGGCGGCAGTCACGGAGTATCATCTTCATCATACTATTATTGTTACATGACTACTTTCTTCTAATTTCAATGACATTTTAATCCTGGATTATCATTACAATTCATAGCCAAACATGCTTGTAGGCAATACGTTGTGAATGTTCCATTCATTTTTTAGAATGAAACCTAATCACGTTGTCGATATCACACAGAACGAACGGATAAGTTATTCTTGATATTATTTTATACGGATAAATAAATCAGACTAATGTTCGCACGTGTTATGGTTGTGACGTCAATAGCGGACAACACTACATCCACTACATCCACTACATCCACTAAGAACAGGTTGTGTTAGTTGCTGGATGTTATCATCATTGGACGAATGGCATGTGACTAGCTATCCCATGGGAATTGGCTTCAAATGACCACTGAATGTGTAGTCATACTGTTCGAAGGTATCGATGGTAACATTCAACCAGACGGTGGTCGTATACCCTGGATAAAATATTTCCTTCAAAACGCATTCTTTAATCGCCGTGTTTATCGCGAGCGTTGACGCATTGACTTCAAATACAACGACTATATGCGAGTCCATTTCCGTTGTCGCCCTTTCAATCCTGATTACCAGACTATGGAGTATTTTTATTCATTTATGTCGTGTGCATTTTCCAGTCTATTATTAGAATGACACAAAATAGCACTGTCACTGTCATGATCTGACTCCATTCTCCGTGTTACTCGTTTTCGTTCAGTTATTTCACTTAGTTGCTGCTATTTTATTAATTCCATCTACCCCCTTGTCCATGACACTTTATGCATTCTTCTAAAAGATTTATAGTTTCGATGTTGCTCTGTTTTCGTTCTGACAGTTATAATTGAAACGACTCCAAACCAGGAAGAAAAAACGAATGTTAATGACGAAATGAAACTGCTTCTGAAATTTGGATTGACATAAACTAGTGCTCGTTACCTTATCATGAGACTTTGCACTACAAACGAACGTGATTATGTTCGCATTGTTGATAGTTGAATTTTCCTACTTCGTCATCGTTTGGCGGCCTTAATTTCTCTTCGTCTTTCATTTTCTCCAACGAATTCAGCACTAGACTATATAACCAAAACATACATAATTATAAACTATTACAACTAGACACACGAACGCACACACGCACACACCTACAGACATATTTACGCACACACGCAAGCATTCGTAGACAAACACCTCATGCCATACGCAAAACACAAAAAAACACCCATCCTACCATACACACCATGCACCACCCACTACGCACCACGCACGACGCATCACGCACCACGCACCACGCACCACGCACCACGCACCACGCACCACGCACCACGCACCACGCACCACGCACCACGCACCACGCACCACACCACCACTACCCATGCATATATGTACATACACATACGCACTTATGCACGTAGATGCGCATGGCACCCACACGCACGTAAGCATACGCGTAAAGCATGCGTGCGTACATATTGCATGAATGCACACACCCAAGCACACACACGCATGCACGCACGCTGGCTGGCTCTGGCCGCCTGCCTGCCTGCCTAGCTGGCTGCCTGGCTGGCCGCATGGCTGCCTGCCTGCCTGCCTGCCTGCCTGCCTGCCTGCCTGCCTGCCTGCCTGCCTGCCTGCCTGCCTGCCTGCCTGCCTGCCTGCCTGCCTGCCTGCCTGCCTGCCTGCCTGCCTGCCTGCCTGCCTGCCTGCCTGCCTGCCTGCCTGCCTGCCTGCCTGGCTGGCTGGCTGGCTGCCTGCCTGGCTGCCTGGCTGCCTGGCTGCCTGGCTGTCTGGCTGCCTGGCTGTCTGGCTGGCTGCCTGGCTGGCTGGCTGCCTGGCTGGCTGGCTGCCTGGCTGGCTGGCTGCCTGGCCGGCTGCCTGGCTGGTTGGCTGGCCGGCCGACTGCCTGGCTACCTGGCTGGCTGACTCATTTATTAGCTGCCCAAACTTAGCTGCCCAAACGTGCCAAACTTATCGACCGAGAAATCAAATTGCTGTCTGGCTGCCTGACTGACTGACTGGCTGGCTGCCTGGCTGTCTGTCTGGCTGGCTGGCTGGCTGGCTGCCTGGCTGCCTGGCTGGCTGCCTGGCTGGCTGGCTGGCTGGCTGGCTGGCTGGCTGGCTGGCTGCCATAATAGCTGGCTGCCTGGCTGGCCGCCTGGTTGGCTGCCTGGCTGTCTGGCTGCCTGGCTGGCTGGCTGGCTGGCTGGCTGGCTGGCTGGCTGGCTGGCTGCCTGGCTGGCTGGCTTACTCATTTATTAGCTGCCCTAACGTGCCACACTTAGCGACCGAGAAATCAAGTTGGTTGCATGCTTAACGCAACGACTGAACTGTGTTAACAGTCGTTGTCTTCTTCCTCTCTCCTCTCTCCTCTCTCCTCTCTCCTCTCTCCTCTCTCCTCTCTCCTCTCTCCTCTCTCCTCTCTCCTCTCTCCCAGCCTCGCTGCTGGTCTAGGACCAGTGTCTGCTCTCTGTTCTCCCCTCACTGTCACTCACGGCCGTTTCCACCTGTTGTATCCGCCCCCTCTCTCTCTCTCCCTCTCTCTCTCGCTCTTGCTCTCCTCCTCCACTCCTCTCCCGGATCACTCAACGCTGTCCTCAAGTCTCAGTTGTCATCCTCACGTTTGCTTTCCACTGTGGGGACATCGCCTTACTTCGCGAAACTTTGTCTGATTAAAGTAACATCTTTGTACATCCTCTCGCTCTAGCTCTCGTTCTCCATTCCTCTCCCTGCTCTCTCCACGCAGTCCTCACTTCTCAGTCTTCATCCTCACGTTCTGACGGAACATCGGCTTACTTCGCGAAACTTTGTCTGATTAAGGTAGCATCGTTATACATCGAATCTCATTTGAAATGCAGTGTGAAGACGCGTCATCCTACACTCCTGTACACTAAATACCGAGAATAATAAAAACAACAATTTCTATATCGATTTGCTAGAATGGAATACCTATGTCTTTCTGTGTGTAATAAGCAGCTATCATACACGAACAAATAGTGACGTTTTTTGATAATTGCATTAAATTGTGTTTACTCTAGGGCCTATACGTCCGTATTTGTAATTGGAATGTAATCACTAAGTTGTCGCAGCAATATTTCCCGATTGTTTACGTAGGTCTACTATTTCTCAACAACTCTGACTGGGGTCCAAAAAACATTTAATATATTTTATGATTTTGCTCAAGGACAAATTTGTCACATCCTGCCCCTATGCGGTGTAATTATACTCATCTGTTCAACCGTGGCTTCACTTCTGTGCTAGTTGTCTCGAGATATTCTAGCGTTTTCATTGAAAATGGCAGAGGTCGACCGATTCACTGTGCGCCGTTAGGTAACGTTTGTGACGTCATTTACGTGGGCCGTCAGTCACATACGTGAACTTGTATCCGCATGGTGGCGCTGCTATATTGCCAGGTACAGTTTAAAAATTCGAAATGCTTTAAATGTGGCGTTCACATCTAACGGGTTATTGATCGATTATCGAGTACTTAAGATTATTATATTTGTTATAGTGTAGTAGTAACACTTAGATGTGAACCAATCATCCACTTGCATGACTCTCCAACATTACGTTGATACACGTGTATAGGTAACACAGGCATTGATGTTTGCTTGTGTGTGTGTGTGTGTGTGTGTTTGTGTGTGCGCGCGTGCGTGCGTGCGGGTGCGTGCGTGCGGGTGCGTATGTGTGAGTGTGCATGCGTGCGTGCGTGCATGTGTGTGCGTGCGTGTATGTCACCAGGTTGGGTCCAGAGACTGTCGAAACTTTCCTTTATTGTCCCGACTGTCCGTATCAGACGCACGCGAAACTTGCACGAACATGAAACGCCCTGTGCAATAGCGTCACACCTCAGTTCAAATATTCACACGATAGTCTGTTGAATATTGGTAATCTCATGCATGCTTGTGGCTCGTGGTAATTTATACTGTAATGCCACCGCAAACGTGTCTTGTGCAAATTTGGCGCAAATCGGAGCCGATTGCGAATCTCCACTTCTCGGCACCTTCAATTTCGTTTTAAATCAGCACGCTACATTGTTTGTCAGTTTGTCTTCCTGTCCCATCAATGTGAAAGTTAGTTAGCACAACAACCCTTCATACGCTGTCAAACGCATACTGTCTTCCCGTCTTCTGCCACCTTTGCTTTCCATTTAGAAGAAGTGAGCTCATAATACGTTGATAGTCAAATAAACGGAGCTGATTTGGTAATTCCTCCATGGTTGGCAAATACTTTAAATAATGTTCTAATTTATTTATGTCTTACATTTGTGCTATTTGTGTCATGCTATTTAGGCTTATCAAAATTTAACACTTTGGGGTCATTGGCCACCAAACATGACTCGGGACCATAATTTGGGTTGCAGCCACAACCAATGCTGGGTACTGCCAAAACGAATGAAAAGCAAGGGTAATATGACACAAGAACACTGGTTATATTTGTTTATTGTTGGCACTTAATGCCTTCTATTCGTAGGTATGACGTTTGTTTTTACGACAATTTTTGCCTTGGCCAATTTGAGAACACCGCATTGAATTTCATAGGGCAATCTCTAGTTGAGGCATGTCAACTCGTTGACCGCAGTGGCGCTGAGAACAGACATTTGGAATGCCAATCCAAATAACCCGGGTTCGAATTATATTCTGTCGTTTCGGACTTTGGTTAAGTTCGTAAGTCCACATTGCTCCGGTTAATTCAGCTGTATAAATGAATACAAGGCTGTAGGCAGATAAGTCAATTCGCCTACGAATAGTCTTCACGAAACAATTGGAGCATGGCTGAATGGTTCCGGGAGAAATCAGGTCGGCCAGGGTCTGCCAGGGAGTAGAGCACAACATCATTACAACAGTCTTATAGACTGGATACTATTGTGCACGGGTCGACCCTACATATACACGCTGGTAGTTTTTTGAAGAGCTTTACCGCATAATCCAGCAGAAATCGCCAGCTATATGAAACCTATAGTCCACGCTCCCACTTTGCACGTGTGGGAAGCTATCCTCGGGGAGAGGACGGCATTAAGGCCACCTAATGAAAAAGCGAAATTCAGAACATCTTGTGACAACGGAAAAGAGCAGTGGAAAAAAGCAGATGTCTTCAAAAAATAGAAAAAAAATAAGAAAAATGTTGACGAAGTTGATTACTCTCCATGTTTCTTTACATACAATTAAAGTTTGTCACACGACTTGTTTAAGTATAAATACAATGTTGATATGATGATTTCTTCGCAGAACGTGTTCAGCAAGTCGGCGGGCACTGAATGAACTGGACAAGCGTTAGCCTCTTAATTAACATATAAAACGAAATTGTGCAGTGCGGTGACTTTTGAGAACAACTGCAAGTGGAGATAATATCATTCCAACGGGATCGCTACACAAGGATGAAAAATAATTATCCGTCCCGATTTTCAAATGTCTACGGTGGGTGACAACATTGACAGATCGCGTTGACAACGTGCGCCCCGTGTGTTGATCAATGCATGACGAATGTATGCTGAATATCGTAGACTTCCTTGCCAAGACAAACACCGTGAGAAACTTTGGTTAAAACACTCGTAAACCACATCCTGCGTTCCTTTAGCCACGAGGAACAGAGAAACCGCAGCGTAGTTTTGGGATGATCTTGGTTGCTTTGAGGGTTATATATATACGCGATGACTGGTCAGACCCCAAAGCACAGAACGCCCGCGCATAAAATATAAACAATGCCAGACGACCCACATACACGACCGGTACACACCGACAAAAGGAACTCGGTATAAGGAAATTGTATGTTCCTTATTAGCAGCAACTTCATTGGATCAGTTGTACATAGGGTAGGCCTATTTGTCCAGAGTCATAGAACTTCGAAACAACAAAATATATGAAGTGTCAATACCGGTCTACGCTTGGAATGATCCGTATTTGGTCAGTGGTCAGGAGAATGATCTAACTTCAAAACAAGAAGTGCCAATAAGTAATATCCGAAGTGTCAATAGAGGCTGTTTACAAATTGGATGTTTATTTACATGCAGGAAGACGGGTGCGACGGATGTGTACACAAATAAAATACGACGATTGCATCCTGCACACCGCTGATGTAAGAGTCCGCATGAAGAAACGTTTCAAAGGTCTTTACAGCGCCTTATGAGATCGAGGTTCTGTTTGTAGGTGTTGCTTTTTTCGGGAACTGTCGAAGACTGGAACAAGTCGACTTTTTTGATACAACAAAATTCTGAATGGGGAAGTTTGAGATGTAGAGTCTAAGAGGTGCAGTTGGACTTGTTTTGTGCATACCCCGTTGGGGTTCACAATCAAACTTCTCCCCTTTGGCTTTGAGGGTCACAAAACCTAACAAGTGTCTAATCAAGCAAAACTTTTCCCTCAAGCGGAACTCGTTTTTCTTAGGAAGGCGATGGCGGTGCTGATACACACACGTCACAGTTCCTGTCTACGAGGCTGATTTTAATTAGCACAATAGTTTCTAGTTTCACTTGTATAACGCTGTGGGGCGTAACCTTTTTGGCACGAAAGCTACAATGTCCACTCCTCGATCATTAAGTTACATTGCTAAAATAAATAGATGTATGTCAAAATTGTATTGCCCATAAAAACTTAATGTTATAATCCCGAAATAGTTAGTGGTAGGGCTATTTTCTAATGTATTTTTTACTTTTTAAAATATTTGATTTTACTCAAGTTTTAAATATCGCGCGACAAAATAATTGTCATTCCCTGTGATATAGAGTTGTACGTAGGTGGTGTATTATTGACTACAGGGTATTTAGTTCCATCATATAATTGTTCTATCCCACTATTAAGTGATGACTGTACAATTTACTTTTGTGAATGCTTAAAATCCCGGAAACCAAGCGTATGACCCACGTTTACATTGTAAACATTAGGCCTATAAACGCCTGCAAGAAAAGCGTTGAATGTTCTAGAAAATGTCAATAGCGAGCCGTATTACACCGCACGCCATATATTGCACAAATACACCTTTACTTGTAAATACAATGATTCCATATCCACTGACATCTCTTGAATCCGACGCCGATACGTGATACGTTTGGGCTGTTTTTGCGTTTCCGGATGAGCGGGACGTTGGTGACATCCGTCGCCGAAACATCAATGAACGTACCTGCCGCCCACCTTGTCTCAGGTATGAATCACTTTAATTAACCAATAAATGGCGTCGATGTGCGTCACCGCGGAGTACTCTATTCAGGTGCGCACTGACCCAATTTGCACCGCACATAGTCATAAATCTGCACATAGCAATGTCCACATGTGTTTTTCCGCTTTATCATCGACATTTTGCGGAGTACGATCGCCGAGCTCGTTTACCCCAGTAGACGCCACCTGATTTTAATTTCGAGTGCAATTTCGTTTCGCCGTTGTCCGTAAGGGGGTGCGAGCGGGTTGGTTGGAGCGGTGACGAGCCAACGTCGGCCAGGCGAGCGACTCTGTTGACGATATTGTCAACCGTCGACCAGTCACGGCCAGCGCTTGACATCTGCGACTCGGATAATTCGTAACGGTAACGTGACTACTGCCAGCGTCGCTAACAATGCGCAGACGGGACACGATTTCGCTGAGTATAGTAACACGATAAAGAGCGACTGAGTTTACCACTACGTGTTGGCAATCAGCGAATAACGTAACGGCGAAACCGCAGACGATATTTCGCATCAAGTTTAGGATACCGTTTCCGCTCGACGCGGCACGCACTGGATTTACATTTGGATATACGATCGACTAGAGCCGTTTCGGTGTCACCGGCGTGATTTTGAAGTATGATGCCAGGTTCGACAGGTTGTTTTACGCCGACATGAAAGTGACAGTTTGCTTCGGTAGTGTTCGGGTTGTTGTACCCTGCGGAAGCGGCAACTTCCTCGTCGGAGAGCTGATCGACCGAGCGATAACGCGGTACAGGAAGGCAATATGCAAGGTAGGTTACGTGCAAGTTGTGTAATTGCAGTCCCTTGGTCTGCACCAACTATATCGTCCAGTTTTTGTCTCCCAAACAACATGTGGCTGCGATGTAAACTTGCGTAAATGGCGTCGAATGTTTGTGTATTGACTTGCGAGACGGCCCGGTGTATGGTGGGATCATAGCCACATAGGTGAATAGTTTCCAGCCACGAGATTGACAAGGTTGTAAACTGTATATTAGGTTGTCAGAAAAGCCTGGGTTGGCTGAAAGCTTCACCTGCTTCGATCATGTAACAATTTACGGCATAAGTGAGCGTGGAATACGATCGCCGACTGACATGTTACACGCACACTTGCATAGGTCAAAGGTGGAACGGGGCGCTCGTTGGTTGTCTAGACAGCATAGCAGTGGTTGATTATGTTATGGAACTTTGTTTTGTGCACTACACCAACTTCAATCCACAACTTGAGCTGAACAAAAGTTAAAGTTGTGACCCTGTATTAAGCAGATTTCTGTTAACAGGATCCATATCATATGATATGGTCTCCCGTCAAGTTGATCACACCTTAAGACTAATACAGAGATTTATACATGTTAAACATTAATTTAATTATTTCGTTGCGACTAATGACTACCATGTCATATTGTCAATCTGCATAAATATGTTCAAACTGCGTATCTTAATTTTTCTTCCCTTCAAATATGAGATGTTTTTACATTCATTTGGACATACGATTGACTAGAACCATTTCGGTGTCACCGGCGTGATTTTGAAGTATGATGTCAGATTCGACAATTCACTGCTGAATTGCTGTAGTATGTAGGTTTGTATCATGACACAGGCTGGGTGGAGAACGAACCACTATCAACAGTATTTAGTTCAGAGGTTAATGTTAGATCTTGTGGTTCGACATGGCCGGGTACATACACCAGATCCTGTAGTGTCAAGATTCCTCAGTGACACTTGACAGATGTGTACTCCTGGAGCTGAGGGGGTCTGTCAAATGTCACTCACCCTTCATCAAGAACCAGCGTGTTTGACATTCTTTGTACCCAGTTCCGACATCAAGCTCAATTATTATTTCCGGAATAATGAAGTAGATGGGACAAGCTTGTTGATGTTGAACATGCTTTGCAAGATTTGCATTGGGTTTTGTAGCATTGGTTGTAAACATGTATGTAAACAAGTCAGACAATGCACTGCTTATGTTCTCCAAATTGACCACCTTCTGATGCTGTTCACTTATTTTTAGTCAAGTTAACTCAATGTCAGTGTTATTGGACCAGGTCATGTTTGGAGTATATTTACATCCATGATTATTGCACAGTTAAATTTTAATTCATTTTTGAATTAATTAAATGTACTATACTTGTATGTTTTTTTACTTTAAACAAGTTGTCACACACAGTGTCAACTTAGTCACTCTGACACATACATGATCAATATATCTTCTTTGTTTCTATCAGTGTCACACATCAATTCATAGTACATAATTCAGTCAGTCAGTCAGTCAGTCAGTCAGTCAGTCAGTCAGTCAGTCAGTCAGTCAGTCAGTCAGTCAGTCAGTTAATCAGACACACACACACACACACACACACACACACACACACACACACACCACACACACACACACACACACACACACACAGCAGTTCTAAGCAGTTTTAGTATATTTTAAGAGTTATTTTAACAGACACAGAGTGTGAGTCACCTTTGATACTTTTCTTCCAATTTTGGGTTCTGACCCTGGATTGCACCCTAATTACCCCCAACCTGTGCTAGTACACATTTAGTTATAATTCAAAGCACCTGACACCAATTAGTAGGCTGGCATACTCACTGGTAGGAATTTCAGTGGGTACTAGAACCTAGCTGTAGGCTGGCTAGATACTAAACTCTCAGGAGTATTGCTCAGCAGTCAAGCATCCGCAGCAGGATGCTCTGTGGTCCGACCCTTTGGGGGTATTACCCCAGGGTATCTTCTGTCAGCTAGCAGGGTTTCAATGTATTTGGCCTAAGCAGTTTGGTGGTTTCTGGGTTATTGTTTCAGGGTTCATTGGGTGCAGGAGTCAGTTCAAGGTTTAGAAACGATGTCGGTAAATTGTTTATCCAATACGAAAACCATAAATTGTCCAGTACAGTAGATTGTCAGTGTCAGCTTGATATCACAGAAAGCACAGAGAAAACCACATCAGTAGATCTTGAAAAGTTTAAGGGCACGCATGTCAGTTAATAAATCTATACAAACTTACAATCAACCAAATTTATACTTTCTATGTTTATGGAGATGTGGTTTACCACAATCACAGCTGCCTATCAATGAATAGGACAGTCAGAATTATCTGTGCCAGACACCTGTCAACACATCTGTTGTCTTCAGATGACATGACTTATCCATGTTATGCTTGCAAACTTCTGTTGACCTAAGATTTATAAATCTACAATTTAGAACGTCCTGATAGGCCAACCAACATTCTCTGAACACATTTATGGTTTGTATCGAATGTGGTCCATTGATAAATTGAAATTGCTCATGGGTTAGCCAATTTACTATTATAAGTTATATTTACAATAGTGTAGCATAGCTAACTAGTAACTGTAACTGCGACATCAGGACTGTAAAGGTACATTGCAATGCAGAATTCACTCCAGTCACCTGGTCTTTCTGATCAGTCAGATAATTTGTTTATTGTTGTAAAGACAATCAGCGGTTTACCAGTATCTTCCACAGTTCTGTTCGTTGTTTACCTATCACTGGGAGTATCAACTGAGAGCTGCACCTGCAGCATCTAGGGGTTGTTTACAGCAATTTATATTATTCTAATGGATCATCGCTAAAATAAATAGTTTCATTTCAAGTGGTATTGGACTGAAGGAGCTTGAAGTGAGAATACATGTTTGATATCAACTTGGCTTCTTGCAATCTACCTACCAGGTAGTCAGGGAACCTCATGTTTACACAGGTGCATAATGATGTTGAAGAACACTTGATGCCTGGAGGGTATAAGTGCTACAGGGTAATATAAGTGGGGCATACATATCTATAATTAGGGTGCAAGTTGAAGTGTTTATAAATAAGCAAATTTAGCACACAGATTGCTTGCTGACATGATAAATACTATGACTAAAACTTAAAGATGTAGCCTTTAATCAGTCCGGATTACTCTCGTGTACTTTTTTAACCAAATAATGATGATTATTGTAATCATAGAATGAAGCAAGATTATGGCAGCATTATGAAGACAAACTATTTACTTATTTTATGATAATTATGACACA
Source organism: Oasisia sp. SBJ-2009 (assembly GCA_964017155.1). Classification (NCBI taxonomy): domain Eukaryota; kingdom Metazoa; phylum Annelida; class Polychaeta; order Sabellida; family Siboglinidae; genus Oasisia; species Oasisia sp. SBJ-2009. The sequence continues at coordinate 45,572,287 of OZ024854.1, forward strand.
AGATAATGACTGCATAAAAAAGTTGGTGATATTTAAAAACCTTGGGTTGTCTAGGACTGTCTGAGATTGTCTATGAAGAAATTACACAGATCTACACACCCCAGTAGTATTACTCTACCTATTTTATGTCTGATTTAGGTTACAATGAGATAATTCTACTTGCGTGTCTGTATTCGTCACCATCAGTTTGTATTGTAAGACCGTGGTAAAAACGAATATGACACAACACTGGAAGTTACAGCCATGTGAGGAAGACAATTCAAGACATTCTGTTGAAACTGCAAGCTAAACTACAAGGACTGGTGTACTATTTACATTACTTGTCACTACTTCAACACATAACCTCTCATTTGAAATATATACTTAACATTTGACACTGCATCATTAACTAATAACATATTAATAGTAAACAGATACATGCACTGTATTTGTAGGTGGTTATCAGAAACATCATTGGACATTTTATCACTTACACAGTCAACATTAAAGATATGCAGTGTATGGAATCATTGCTCTTTGTGTTATTTGCTACAAAGCAGATCTAAATGTGGCACGACAGCTGTTTTCCAACTGGTTACCATTCATAAACCATGGTACCACAGTTATTATATAAGATCTCTGAGTATTAAACACTGTGAGTTCTATTGTGACTTCACAGTGATGTTTCATGATTCAGTCATTTGGCCTCTCAAGTATGTCTCCTGTCTTGTATACTGTAGTTTTTACAACATGTGTGTAGTTACATGATTACAAAGCCAGATGATTCATAAAGACAGTCTGTCTGTTACCATGACATACAACTGTAAAAAGACACAAGATACATGTTTTGATAAAACAAACACTGAAATATAACAGTAATGCATTGTCTGAAAAAGGCTCTTTTTACTAAAAAGAGCTGTTTCAAGACAAACCGTTACTGTTATTATTTCAGTGTTTGTGCTGTTTTGAAACAGGATGAAAGACAAGTGATCAATTAGCACATGTGGTTGTAGTAATAGAACTAGTAACTGTAGACGACTTTGTAGCATCCGCCATTTGATTTATATGACAACCTGTTGAGTTTGTCTCCAGCAACCATGGAGTTCATCCTCAGCCCTTTCTCATATAAACCAAGTCTCAGACTGTCAACCATCTTCCTGTTGCTGTTCTTTTATGTGGCCAACACAGAGCAAGCAATGTATAAGAGCTCATCTGTTAAGAAGTTCTTCAGAACTGAAAACTATTCCATTGATGTCTGTCTGGCAAGTTCTGTAGCCTAACATATATCCCTGACATGAACAGTTCCTACGGGTGTACAATTTGATGTCTGATTCTGTCTGGATTTGTCAAGCTGTAATTGATAAAGCATCTACCTACAGTTGTCTTTGTTTGCATTCAGTAGCATCTCATGTATTTAGTGTTTCCATTTATACATCTCTGGATATGTTAACTGCTTTACATTAATAATTAATTATTATACTCTAGTAGCAATGCGATACTCCTGCAACATGTGCTACTGCCTTCCTCTACTGAACAAACCTCAACTTTGGGTCTCTGCACATAGCGATGTTGTTGGCAGAATGTTGATTCAAATAATTGGGGTTAGGCAATTTTGCTGCTCCACACACAATGGCGAACTGATCAAACTTTTCCTTGAGCAGTCCTTTTGTGATTTCCATGTTTTTTGTGTGTCTAGCTGGTTTAAAGAACAGGTTTTGATTGATAGATTCTATGGTGAACTCGCAATGGAGCACAGCGTGATTCATTCCTAATTCAGAGAGAAAGTTAAAAAATCTGAACTCACTTTTTACCAATTTCAAAAACCTCAAGTCCTCAATAATGTCTTAAATTAATGTATTTTAAACACATCTTCCTGTGAATAAATGTAAAAAAAATATTAAATCACAGTGCCAAAATCATATGTTAATAATATTAGTAACATTATGTTATTGTAATCTTCCTTGTTTTATATTTTATGGTCACTAAAACATGTTTTAAAATACATGCAAGTATAAATCTCACATGTATTTCATGAAATCAGATGGCTGGCAATTCAGTTTGTCACAACTGATTATGCATGGCTTCTGAGCAATGCAGAATAAACATTGTGAAGATATGTGAATATGGTGAATGAACTGGTTTGACATTTGGAACTTGAACAGTTTACCTAAAAGAAACCCTGTAACTATTACATAGTACTTAACCAAAATGGGCAGGTTTATTTTGATTCTGCAATCACACAAACATTCAGATAATATTTGGTAAATTTTTGCCAAACTCTAAAACAATTATTTTTAATAAAACAGTAAATTCAACCCTTAAAGTTATGAAATAATAAGTAAAAGTATGTATACACTTGATAATAATGACATAAATATAAAATACAATTAATGTTAAATATTTACTTTGTTTACTGGTAAATTGCATTGGCCCTACCTTTTACAATTAAACATGTTGACATTTGCTTATAATTAGCATTTTATTGATACATATTTCCACATCCAATGTTAAGAAATCTGGCACTCCTGCATTGGACCATTCAGGGTCTTTGAGTTGTAACCGGGCATATTGGCACTACGTTGCATATTATGTGCAGTTTCCTGAACGTTGGTGGTGAAAGAAGAAGCAGCTTATGGCATTCATAAACAACATCAAAGAAATGCCTGCTCCCTGTAGGCTCTGTGGGAGTTGTATTGGTTTGTATTGTACATAATACATTGTGAATACAAACTACTCCCAACTCTCCCACTGGTGGACCGTCCAGCTCTCAAAGAAAATCAGATGATCAGAAATCAGATTGTCAATTAATGGCCAGCCATTTGCACCAATTGGGGCTTGAGGTATTCCTTTGAACCATTGTGCTATTTAAGTCACCTTAGCAGGCTAGTTAAAACTATATGTGGTGGTTATTATCTAACTTCAGCAGTTCTGGAACTGTGCTGTGTGGTGGAACTGCGGAGATTGGGGACATTGTTTGCTAATTGCCAGGGTATTCTAGCCTACTGTGGACGAATGCCGTCTGTGGATGAAACTGCATGTTCTGTTCCATCGTAGTGGCAGTCAGGCTGGTTGTGGAGTGGAGTATACACCTACTTGGAATGTTTGTGTGAGTGATAAACCTTCTCATAACCACGCAGCCGTTGCATCACTTGTGCCAGCAATAACTTAGATAAGCAATACACTTGAGTTGATCTCGTCTGTCAGTATCTGGGCCAACGCTAAGATTAAGACAGTTACCGGTAAACTAATGTTTATAGACACTCTGTGGTCTACGCTGCTTGTATCCGGTAGCTATGGTAGTGCCTGGGAAATAGGAGTCGTCACTTGATCCGACTTGATGAGGATGAGGAAGATTCACCGGATGTTGCCCGTGGCTGCAGATAGCCTTGATCTGGTGAAGCTGTAGACACGTTTGGTGGACGACTTTGGATGCAGAATTGCACTGTGTAGATCAGCTTAGATTCACCATGATACTATGATGATAGTAGATTAAAAGACGCAGAAGGACATTTGGAATTACTTGGCTATCATCACCATGATTACTGCCAATATTGCTGGTGTTGTTAATTGTGACAATAGACATTTATAAACAGTTGCAGCTTCATCAATTTGTTAATACCTTGTTCATGGAGTCTTTGTCAAACTATTATTGTTTGAAGTAATACATTTTTGTAGTGTTATTATTACTACTACTAACTACAATAAATATGCGCCTAAAATCTGTTTACAATTGTAAACATTGTTGACTAATTATGCATAAAACACAAAGTATCATTGTGTTAATGCAATTTCAGTTGAATGGATTTGACATAGCATATTATTACAAACCACAGATAATCTGCTTATAAAGGTGATTTCACAAATATATTCTTCAATTAATATAGGTGTTGTATACACAAATCCCTGTGATGTAACATTCAATTACAGGCTGCATAATCCACCTTCAACCCCTGGGGTATTACACAAGTCAGGTCAGGCTGCTATGTTGTCACAGCCTTGAATACACCCATTTCAGCTCATGGGGGAAATCCAGTTCCCGTTGCCATGGAGACACTTGAACTGGTCATGACTGTTCAATGAGGCATTGTTAATCTGCCCCAGATGTAACCTGTCTTGGAGGGGTGGGGGTTGTTAATGATGGACTCCACAACAGTTAATGGGCTAAGGGTGGAATATTAAAGTGCATTAATATTGAAGGGGCGGGGTAACATTTTAATGACGTTTCTACATGCCTAATTTAACATGCCTGATGTGAGGGTGGAACTTGCAGACAATGGATCAGACTGTTTTCTTTCCCCACTGTGGGTTGTCGCTGGTAAATGGGCCACTTTGGTGTAGAATTTTCTACCTGCTCAGGTGTGAATGCTGTACATACATAGTCATATAATTTGTGATATTTTTGCTATTTTAACAATGATAATATTAATAATAGCATATAAAAACTATTGTAAATTATGTAATGGTTATTAAAAGTATATTTGTTATAATATTCTTGTAAGCGTAAATTATTGATTAATGAGAACACATATCTGTATATAATATATATATATATATATATATATATATATATATATATATATATATGTGTGTATGTATATGTGTTTATATGTATATATGTGTTTATATATATATATATATATATATATATATATATATATATATATATATATATATATATGTGTTATATATATATATATATATATATATATATATATATATATATATATATATATATATATATATATATATATATATATATTAGGGTAGAGGTTACATAGGACAGACTTTGTAGTAAATGTAAAAATCACAAAATGAAATTGGTCAAATGTTAATATTTTTACTTTTTTTGGGTAGCTAACAAACTCCTGCAATGTAGAAAAAACATGGTAAGTAGTAATATAAATATATATTTGAAAGTCCATTCTGGTTAGAAGCACCAGTATGGAAATGCTATACTAGATATACTTACATAGGTTATTGTGTCAAATAAATATTTGTGTTACGATTCTGTTTTAAAGCAAATCTTGGTAAATATTATTGTTTGAAAAGGCAAAACAAATAACCACAACAATGTGAAGAATGTGATTCTGACAAAGCTGGTTTATAGGTATATTAATGTGAAAGCAGTAAAAACTGAAATTTAGTAGTCAGACTTGAAAACAGTGATGTATCACGATGATTCATTGGGATTGTGAAATCCAGACCAGATTTCATACCGTGGAGTTGCATCCATTAATATCAATCATTTAATATGAGTGAGTGCACGTGTAAAATGATATTGTTTTATGACTCATATATATCTTAAAATAAATATGAAGGACTATTAATTTTGTTTGGGGCTGTTCCATCAACTTCTATTTCCCCATTGTTCTTCCTACACAGACACATATCTTTGCCTTTCCATGCCACCCGTCTTTGTTACACTGCGTCCTACCTTACACCTGTATCTCCATCTTACCCTTCTCTTTCTCAAAGCTCTCCCTTCTTTCATACTTTCTGCTTTTTCCCCTCTCCCAATGTTCATTTCTTCTTTAGCCTGTTTCCCTCTTCCCTCCACTCTCCTACTTGTCCCACACGGGCAGTTTATTGCCTCACCCCATCACTTCCACCATCATGAAGTCATCCTTCCTTTTTTCAGCATAATTCCACCCATTTGCAATCAGTTGATTACACCATTTCCCTACTTCCTTATCACCTTCTTATCAGTATCCCACTCCTCCCAGGGGTAATTTATCTCTCTCCTAATGTAAGCTGTACTGATAAGTGCATCAGGCCAATATATCAAAACAGACTTTCCATCATGGCCATTGAGGAAATAATGAGTACAGTGACAGCTACCCTAAAGGTTTGTCTTCTTCAAAAGGCTATGCAAAATCCCAGTTTCATAAGCACAGATGCATATTTCACAATAGTGTGTAACAAAACAGATTTTAGCTTTGTTTTAAACAATTATCTATAATATTATGTTTGTAGAGCCACAGACAATGGCTATGGTCTAGATCATGTTATTTATGAACATATTTACTTCTGACGTAGTTGATGGTTGATAACGTCTTGATCTGTTCATAAAACCTGGATCCTTTAGAATTTTCATTTTAAATGTTTATATGCGATATCCTGATTGCTCCCAAGGATTGGGAATCCAGTGTCTGTTCTATAAAATGTAACTTGAAATCAAGGAAACCTGGTGAACACAGTACTTAGCTTAATTATTTAAATTTGTCATTAGTGAATGTTGAAGAATCACAACTACTCGTTAGAATCAAATCCGTGCAGCAGTGGAGCAGCCACCTCGAGGAAGGAGAAATGCCAGTGACTAGTAACCAAATCCGCCTGCTGCCTCTTGACAGTTCAGTGACACCACTGCAAATCAGGTTCATTGATCGATTGTCTGATACATAATTATACAGCTGGTTTAATAAAAGATTATATTTTAAATTTATTTTGATCTTGACCAGGTCAGGTGCCTTGTGAACGTGTAGTGGCCATATTTGCAGGTCTATTTTCACAGTTGTAATTTTGCCTTTTTTATTCAGTCGGACCAAATAAACAATTTCGAATGAGTAATCCAACAATTACATTTTAACAAATGAGCTTTATGTTGTGGCTAATTCTAAATATGTTTAAATTTTTACCATTACATTTTACTAATGAACATGAAACTAGACAGCTTTATTAAAATGTAATTGATGATGCAGTTTTCATTCATCTTTATTTTCAAGACTCAACCATAATAATATTATTTCTGGTTTAACCGATCTGTAGCCAGAAAAACACTAGTAACTTTCATAATTATTGTCATTGTTTTTATCACTGAGTCAGTACGGTGTCAAAGGCCTGACAACTTGTGACATTCTGCATGTGTCCTTGTCATGTGCTTGACATGAGTTGTGGGATAATTTTAGCAATTTTAAACTGCTCTATTTTTGTTTAAAATATGCGTGTTTCGGTTTGCTAGAAAATGCAAATAAGCTCACTCCAGTGTTTACATGACTTAACGAAGACAGAAGGTTGTTCTGTATTGTGAGTATGCCTGCCTCCAACGATGGCGACTTGCTGAGGAATAAAATGAGTAACCTGAGTAACATGAGTAACATGAGTAACATGGGCCTCTCCTTTTCTAGTGAGTGTCCAAAGTAAAGCACAACGTTTGTATGTGTCACTCTGTTGACGTCATTTCATGTTTTTTGTTATTGACTCACTCATTTGTAACTAGTTGGATACCTGAAACCTAAATGTGTTCACAGTGTAAATAATGGTAGTCCTAAATTCCAGCTGGTGATTTTGAGTGCAAATGTTAAAGATTGAGTATATTATTATTAATTTACAAAATATGAAGACGAGAAAGTGTTCAAACAAAAAGTTTTTAAATAGCCAAAATATACTTTTATGTGCCAGCAGAATGGCATAAACCTGGAATTGAAATTGTCTTCTATCCCCACATTGTCTGAGTTTGAGAAATGCCTTTATACGTTGTCACAAAGTGACCACAAAATTATTTGTTTATAAATGCCATCATAGGGTTGATGACTTCACTGCATCATTGCACTGTTGCCTGATGACATTGTACATAGTGTGTAAACATGGTTTAAGTTGCCCAGTAAATGTTGACTTTCCCATGTACGTTCAGTGGCCAAATAACTTACATACCAGACTCAGTTTTCTTACAACTTGTGAATCATGACATCTGGTGATCTTGATTTTGGCTTCCGAAATTGTTGGATTCAGAATAAGTTTGTACTAGATTTGGGAATCTGTAAAATTGTCATAATCGATCATTGCTGGTATGAAAACAGTGAGTTTAGACAAATTGATATCATAGGTATGAATTTGTTTAGAAACTCAATATGACATCACCTCTCAATAAGTTGCTTGGGATCTAATGTAAACATAATATATGTCTAGAGAGAATGTCTAGAGTCTGTGTCTAGAGAACGATGTTGTGAATCTAAAATGACTTGCTATCAAATAACATTGAACATAAAATAACTATAAAATAATGCAGTCAACTTATGGTAGTGAGTTGGCAACATGCTGGTATTAATGCTACGCACACACCGCGCACACACCAACCCGACTAGTTGGCGTAAAGCAGTCGGCTGACTGCAGTCGGTTTGGTGTGTGCGCAAATTACGCTGACGGTCGGCGTTATTGCGTCGATTAACGCAGATTCAAATGTTGAATCGCCGTTGACCCATTACCGTATTTTATTTATGCCGGAGCAACAAATAAATGTAATTTTGCCTTTGTTTCCCGCTTCCAGTCGGATTCTCCATTTTATCTTGTGAAAAGCACTACCACTGGTGGCGCTGCTACCGGGGCCATAAATCAAAAGCCTTACAAACGGTGATATTTTGAGTAAACACAAAATGAGTAAACATGTGAATTAATATTGGGTTTGAAGATACCGCTAGCGCCGATGGTCGATGTTAGTCGGTTGGTGTGTGCGGCTGGTGTGTGCGGGCAGCAGTCGACGTTAGTCGGCGGAACTAATTGGCGTCTACCATGGACCACTGCTAACGCCAACTGCCAACTGCAGTTAGCGTTAGTTGGTTGGTGTGTGCGTAGCATAAAGCACCCATAATGAAATTACATCTCTAAGACTTACTGGAATAGCATCAAAGTGGCTCAGCAGATGCACTTTACATTGTACAGGTTTCATCTGCTGACCAGTGCTGACACCTTGTGTTGCAATGTGAGTGCGGCCGCATGGAGACTGAGTAGTTTTTGCACAGTCTGATCCATGCTCACTTGATTTACGCATTGTCCACTTTGGAACACTGCACAGAGCGAGAGTTCAAACATTAGGGATCCCAGTTATAGATCAATTGGGAGTCTGCCCATCTCCGACAGGGCAAACAGTGGGAACTAATGATGTCAGCTGTCTTATTGGCTTCTCTGTGGTACTCTTGCCTCTGGGTAGTGTAGATACTTCACTGGGCTGTTTGTAAGACGCCACCACAGAATATCCTTTCGGTTGTCTGCGGTTGCCGTGTTGGAGCCTCAATTGTGAGTCCCAGGGTTTTAATCCACTGTGCTGCTGTTTCGAAGGCAACTTCATTCACGCCACGTTGCTGACCATCTTTGGGATGGGAGACTTAATGTTGGACACTGGTTTCTTCTACTATAAGTCCAAGAAGAGATACACATTTATCCTCTTAGACTTCATCTGGCATAGTCGTTAGGGTGAAGAAAACGCAAATAAAATACGACTCATTTGATTTTATTATAAAATGCTATCTCCAGTATCAAATGCTTTACAAAACTTTAAAATGTAATCTAAAACGTTAAATGTGATCTGCAAATGTATGATTAAGCAAATTTTCTTTTAAGTTGTCTTGTTCCCATACCCCACCACCTATTGTTCGCACACCCCACCACCTATTGTTCGCATACCCCACCCAAATCAAACTGAAATTTGAGTGGATTGATGATCTGGTTTCTTACAGGGTTTTATGCAGGATGAAATTATTGCCACATGTTTTGGTGGACATGTGGATGTTAACTGTTAAGCCAGTTCACAAACTTTAAATGTATTTTTTTTTACCTGAAAAGGACTACAAACACACATGTGACACCATTTACGCTCACTTTCAAGGTATAACTAACAATATCTATGGTTTTGGAAGACCTTTTTTGCTCCTTTTTTTGCTCCTTTTTTTACCCATCCACCCATATTTCTGCCCGTCCATATTCGTTTTTACCCATCCAAATGACAGGTGGACGAGTCTCTGCATAAAGCTATGGACCATAGTTATAACTGGGACAACTTCTCACAGATGGAGCAGATGACCTCTCAAACGTTAACATAGTCAAACTGTTCCGACTTGAAGTGATTCATTCTGTTAGGCAAAGTCCAGTGTATTTCCAGCTTCCTATGTATACATGTGCTGTATGCCAGGTGTGAGGCAAGTTGTACTCAGTCTATGAACGCATTGGCGGGGTCGCAGGCCGGCCTAGGGGTCACACCTACACACAGTGCCTCCTGGTCAGTGGCAAACATCACACCAACTGAACCACTGCACTCACTACGCACAGACCAGCCCTGCAACCCTCCCTCCCACCAAAGCCGACCACACCTTCCCGGAGGGGTAAAGGGTGCGCATTTTGGGCGCAACCCTAGCAGGCAGTAACAAACAGGCAGATGTAGTTAGACAGTTCTGTAATCCAACCCTGTCACCTATCTGACACTGTGTGTACTTAGCGCTAGCCTACCACCACACCAACCCTATCCCTGCTTTCACACTTCATGCTGTAATGGAGCTGCGCTTGCATCAGTACTCCGAAAGATGCCTAAACATTATTTATTCACAGCGTATGCAACACAGGATGAATAATTAATTTCTTTCCCGCTACCACCAGATTGCTGGCTCACGTAATCCGCCGCGATAGAGGCACAAATCACCAAAGACGCAGAGCTCTGAAAAAATCACTAACGAGATAGCGACTTTGTCGTGGAGAATTTAAATCACTCCAGTTTTTTATCTGCAGTGAAAACTTCCTGGAATCTGTGTGGAAGATAATTCTTGGGTCTGGTAAAACTCAGTGCTTGATTTGTCACTCACACCCAGGACCAGGAGACCATGAAACTATTTAGCATTGTTTAGATACAGCAAATATTTGAGATACACAGCATGGGTCATGCTCCCTGTGTTATTTACGGGTGTTTACTAGAGAAGAATGTTTGTTGTTGATTGTTCTGGATGATCTACAGTCAGGGCTCATTTTCTGGTCCACTGAATCATAATATATTTGATATAACATAACAGTTAAATGTTGGCAGTTTCTTTATAAACAACCATAGGCGTGAAACATAATGTGATTCATGTCGGGCGACATTACCGAAGTCAGTGTATTGCAGTTCTTATTGAATTTATCCATAGTCTTGTGTTAAATGTCCGATGACTGACATTCAGCAGATGTTTCATCGGCGAAAGTCATAGAGGTGTGTAGCCAAAGGGGAACTGTTTCTGGGCTGGTACGTGGCTGTGGGTTTGAAAATGCACGGAATGTGTGTTGAAGGTGTAAGGATAACTGGGTCTGGGTGCTGCGGTGACGTGACGTTTCCACAAGCTCGTTGGCACCAGCGGTCCCGCCCGCTGGTTCTGCCGCACAAGACAGGGTCTGCCCTGCCCCCTGTGGCAACCAGTGGCACTACTAGCCAATGGTGCAACCTCACCTTGCAACAGATCTCGAAGCGAAACCTTGTAATAAATTAGTGGCACGACCCGGCAACAGTTACATGAAGCCATGCAACAAGCGGGTGGAATTCTGCAACTAATGTTTGACACATTGCAGCGGAGTAGTGAAACTAAAACAGTCGTGTGAAACGCAACAACAGATGTGAAATTACAGTATGTCGCTGCCGAAACGTTTGCGTTAATTACTGATATCTTTCTTCTGCTGGTATGCCTGCAGTATTGCTGGGAATTGATATTTGATATTCATAACTGATCATCAATTTTGGAAAACTGGTCGATGATTGGTGGCATTTGTAGACATTCAACATATTAATTTGACAAAGACGACAACAAATGTGGCATGTGACTGAAATAATAATGTTTTGATACTTAAAAAATGACACAATTAGATATGCTGTGCTATTTTCATCAATGGTTATCTAAACATTTTTAGGTTCTAGCAAGGAGGGGCAAGTCACTGATTAGTTTCCAACATCGTTTCCAACCCCTGGAGCAACAAACTAAGGGCGTCAACTATCACCTTCCTGTGTTTCCCTTGGGTACAATGATGGGCGAGGTGGTAGGGTGGGCTGAGCAAGCACCGAAGGCACCATGTGACACTATGTGGATCCAGATGCATAACTACAAGGTAGCAGCATGTAAACATATTTATACAGAGAAATAGCTACAAGGTGGTAATTTAAGCATATTTTGATTGAGGTGGCTTAGAAAAACAGCGAGATGTCAGGCCCACCTCGCTCGTCATATAGCGGGGGAAACACTGCCCTCACGGGCAAGAATTTTTTATCTCAGACTTGTTACAGGTAGAGCCTTCTTCTTCTCAGTTGTAATACAGGTCTGATAACTGGAGTTTAGTGTTTCTCCAACAGTGAAAAGAGCATATTGAGTGGAGTAAAGGAATTAGTGTTAAGTGACATTGTACATTGCAAGCTGGTAGATCAGGAGAGAATCAGGGGAGAGTGAGAGGAGAGAAGACAGAGGAGAGACAGAGAGAGAAAGGAGGGAGAAACATGAGAGAGGACAGAGAAAGGAGAGAGAAAGACAGAGTGAGAGAGAGAGAGAGAGATGTAAGGATTAAACTGCTAAAGAAGGACCAAGTAAGTATTAAACTGCTAAAGAGGGACCATGTAAGGATTAAACTGCTAAAGAGGGACCATGTATATTGTAAGGATTAAACTGCTAAAGAGGGACCATGTAAGGATTAAACTGCTAAAGAAGGACCAAGTAAGTATTAAACTGCTAAAGAGGGACCATGTAAGGATTAAACTGCTAAAGAGGGACCATGTATATTGTAAGGATTAAACTGCTAAAGAGGGACCATGTAAGGATTAAACTGCTAAAGAGGGACCATGTAAGGATTAAACTGCTAAAGAGGGACCATGTAAGGATTAAACTGCTAAAGAGGGACCATGTAAGGATTAAACTGCTAAAGAGGGACCATGTAAGGATTCAACTGCTAAACAGGGACCATGTAAGGATTCAACTGCTAAAGAGGGACCATGTAAGGATTAAACTGCTAAAGAGGGACCATGTAAGGATTAAACTGCTAAAGAGGGACCATGTAAGGATTAAACTGCTAAAGAGGGACCATGTAAGGATTAAACTGCTAAAGAGGGACCATGTAAGGATTAAACTGCTAAAGAGGGACCATGTAAGGATTCAACTGCTAAAGAGGGACCATGTAAGGATTCAACTGCTAAAGAGGGACCATGTAAGGATTCAACTGCTAAAGAGGGACCATGTAAGGATTAAACTGCTAAAGAGGGACCATGTAAGGATTCAACTGCTAAAGAGGGACCATGTAAGGATTCAACTGCTAAAGAGGGACCATGTAAGGATTCAACTGCTAAAGAGGGACCATGTAAGGATTAAACTGCTAAAGAGGGACCATGTAAGGATTCAACTGCTAAAGAGGGACCATGTAAGGATTCAACTGCTAAAGAGGGACCATGTAAGGATTCAACTGCTAAAGAGGGACCATGTAAGGATTAAACTGCTAAAGAGGGACCATGTAAGGATTCAACTGCTAAAGAGGGACCATGTAAGGATTCAACTGCTAAAGAGGGACCATGTAAGGATTCAACTGCTAAAGAGGGACCATGTAAGGATTAAACTGCTAAAGAGGGACCATGTAAGGATTAAACTGCTAAAGAGGGACCATGTAAGGATTCAACTGCTAAACAGGGACCATGTAAGGATTCAACTGCTAAAGAGGGACCATGTAAGGATTCAACTGCTAAAGAGGGACCATGTAAGGATTCAACTGCTAAAGAGGGACCATGTAAGGATTAAATTGCTAAAGAGGGACCATGTAAGGATTAAACTGCTAAAGAGGGACCATGTGTCATCCAAATGCTCCAGTTAAGTTGTTGTGCTCTTCATTGGCATCCCTGAAATTGCTATACAGGTGCTTTGGTTTTGTTGCGATGACACACGATTACACGGTTAATCAGTACCATCAGTCTTGCATACCATGCCTTCAGCCCTCCTGCCACGCACAACTCAGAACATCTGGAACTAAGCAACGTACTATTAGCGCTAAATACTGTGAGTCCTTGTAGTGCAAGAGATACACTCAGCTGGCTCCACATCAAGCACATGGAAGACAAGGCTGGTAACACCTTGGCATGTCTATCGAGGATCAAGGCACGCAATGGCCATACATTCAGATGTCTAACTCCAGATGTCAGCGTGGTGCAATTGCCATTTCTGATCTTCCATCTAAGAACGGTTTGGTCAAAATGTCTGTAATGTCTGAAAGCATGTACCGTATGTCTGTAGGACAGGGGTTTGTTTGTTCATGGACCCAAAATAATATGTGCGTATTACTGGAGGAAGGTGCCATATTGGTTTAGGGTTATAGATGGTGTGGATGTTGTTTTTACGGCCAGTGGCTCCAGGAGTTGCTCCAGGCCCGCTTGTGTTTGGATTTCTGGTTCCACGGCAGGTGCAGTTTATCTTTTTATTAAGATATGCCTGCTAGGAAAGTCACAACTAACTGACTCAATTCCCTTGAAAGGCTGCAGCTGTTGGCAAACATGTTTACTTTAATTCAAGTCAAAATCTGTGTGTCTAATTCTGTATATATGCAATCATGCATTGATGCACACGTGCATTAATGCACACATGCATGAACATATGTATGCCCCCATAGTCCTATACTGACTATAGGCCTACACACAACTGTATTTTATGCTATATATAGAGAACATGTTTATGTACATTCAGCAGAGGACAATAACTGGTTTGATATGAAAGCCTACATATGCAGGCACAGTGACATTCTTTGTATTTAACGAACAGAAGTTTGGCTGGAAGGGTGGGGTGGAATAGTGCATCACCAGTAAGGGGCCAGTGGGGTGGGTGCATCCCTGTCACTCACACGATGACTCAAAATCACCCCTTGACAAGACAAATTAGTTATGCTGCATATGACAGTATGTTTTGGACCACACATTAGTGAAGCAGCTGGTTCACGTTAGTGGCTTTACTATGGTATTTTCTTAGACTACGAGAAGGAAGTTCCACCAGCATTATGTTCCAAGAATAACCACACCATGAGGCATGTTCCAAGAAAGGTCCGGCCTGGAGGACTTGCATGGAATGTGTCACTAGCATCACTGTTTGTTTGGAAGGGCATTGGACACAGGAATAACTGCCCCATGAGACATACCAGGTAGATGTTAGTGCAGCTAGCATTCTGTTATCCTCCCATTCCTGTGGGACAGCCTAATAGTCACACTGACACATTCTGGGAAGACAAACAACTATAACAGGAGGGAGGGGGAGGAGAGGGGGGAGGGGAGGAGAGGGGGGAGGGGAGGAGAGGGGGGAGGGGAGGAGAGGGGGGAGGGGGAGGAGAGGGGGGAGGAGAGGGGGGAGGGGGAGGATAGGAGGGAGGGGGAGGAGACGGGGAGGGGAGGAGAGGGGGGAGGAGAGGAGAGGGGGGAGGGGAGGAGGGGGGAGGGGAGGAGAGGGGAGGGGAGGAGAGGGGGGAGGGGAGGAGGGGGGAGGGGAGGAGAGGGGAGGGGAGGAGAGGGGGGAGGGGGAGGAGAGGGGGGAGGGGAGGAGAGGGGGGAGGAGAGGAGAGGGGGGAGGAGAGGAGAGGGGGGAGGGGAGGAGGGGGGAGGGGAGGAGAGGGGAGGGGAGGAGAGGGGGGAGGGGGAGGAGAGGGGGGAGGGGAGGAGGGGGGAGGGGAGGAGGGGGGAGGGGAGGAGAGGAGGGAGGGGGAGCAGCAGAGGGAGTTAAAACAGGGGCAAACATTGACAGTGGCATATCCACTGCATATCTTTATGTTATTAGTCGCTATTCACCCAGAGCTTCTGTCTTCAAGGAATGTAGCTCTTCTTTTTCATAGCCAAAATTGCTTTTCTGTCGGGCCCTGTCTGAAAAAATTATTCATGAAAATAAGCTCAAACATTTTGAAAAAGCTAAGTTTGGCGGTGCATCTCATTATTGACTAGAAGCAATAAAACAACTTTCCACATTTGTCATTTCTGATAAAAAAAACAGAATGATCTCTGTATTTCTTACACAGAGTGTAGGGTATATTTATTCTACCTGCCTCATTTTGATGTTTATTGTCGACCACATTCAAGTGTACCTGACCTAAACAGTTCACTGTCTAAAGTTGATCACTCGTAAATAGAGCGTCTTATCATGCCTGACTTTCACGACAATGTAGCATTCATAAAGTGCCTGTTTACTCGATCAGATTATGGTGGTGAAGTTGATTGTATATCTTATCAGTTCAACAGGTTGTTGTTCCATGTTATCTGTGGTTGTTGTGTCCCAGTTATCTCTGGTCACCACCATGAGAAGTGGTCAGATGTGGTGGACGAAGTATGTATGGGCAGGCGTGAACTTGGTGCAGAAGTCATAGGCCAAAATAGCGATACTTTGTGACCATTGCTGAAATGTCAAAAGTATGTGTGGTACATAGCAACACAAGCTATCACTGTGACAGCGTTTACTGCTGAATCGGTCACAAAACATGCGGGCTCATAAATGTGGGGGGGGGTCGGTCAATAAACTGAGAAATGTCACAGGGCAGAATGATATTTATTCTTTTGGAAGAAATGTATAAAATCATGTTATGTTATCATACAATTCAGATAGCACAAATTATAGATATTCCAACACCGCAGCTTCCCAAATGTGTATGTTTTAATTGGCCATAATTGTTCAGATTTAATGTAACTTATGTGTTTATGGACATCATGTGGCATTCGGCGATTCATAAACAGCTGTCATCAGTTCCTACTGCTGGACAGTGCTCGTATACATTGTTTATCAGGGTCAGGCTTTCATTACATCACATGATGAGCACCATGACATTATGTTCTGTCCAAGTGCAAGTCCGTTCACATGAAATTGAAACAGTCTAGAAGTACAGAGTCTGTCATAAATTGGGAAGGCGATCCTTATAAAAAATAATAATAATTTATTTGGAGTCATTTTTAATATCTATAATGAATTAATACGATTTTAATGTATGGCCAATACATGTAATAATATTAATGTTTTAGTTATTTCATTAATTAACTATTGTGTGTATGCATGCATACCTTTACGTGCGTGCGTGCGCATGCATGTGAGTGCGTATGAGTAAATGCATGCGAGCATTAGTGTATATGTTTGCATGGAGGGCATAGATTCACATGTCTGGGGACGTGGCATACACACATCCACATCAGCATGCATGCATGAGCACCATGTGTCTGCCACCTCCACGTCCTCCTGCCACCTCCCTGAGTCTGGCCACGAGCCAGCCTTCAGTTCCAGTGGGAGATGATGTCGTACCATTTCCCCTGGACACACCCTTGGGAGGTCGGCCAAACCTGTTTTTCAACGAATGAATGCACTCGGTTATTGCGCAGGCAGGCAGCCTTGGGGGTGGCTTCCACTAGTTCTGGGGATGACGGATGACTGCACCAAGGACTCCATCAAGCATTCGTGTTATTGTTAGTTGAGATTTGTCCATATCGCACAAGGTCAAGGATTTGTCACATAAATGTATGTTTGTCGATGTTTCTCACACCTGAATCTGAGGACTCGTTTGACTAAAAATAAATTGTTTTTTAACTAAAATAAATAAATCTATCCACTGATTCCACTAAGAGCTGCTGTATTGACCAACTTTTTCCTGATAAGTGCTTCTGAACAGGAACGATAATAAAAACAGTTGAACCTAGGTTTACTGTCACCTGGCTAATTCAGCCACATCACAATTAAGGTGTAATAGTCCTACATTATTCATATAACAGGAAATATGAAATTAGTCAAGGCTGCAAATAGGGTCACCTCACTAGTCAGGTCACCTCACTGTTCAGGTAACACGAGGTTGACCCCAATAGAGAGGTTTACATTATTGACATCGCTGTGTTTTATTATAATTTTATGATATGAACTTGGTCAAGAGGGATGCCATTAAATAAAGCAATTGTACAATGATTAAATCCTCCCTGTAGAAGTTAGTACATGTACTAGTGTCGTGTCTGTTACAGGTGGTTGTGTTTAGCACTTTGATTCATCTTTCAATGATCCGCGGTATTTATGAAGGTAGCGTTTCCCACACAACGTATATTTGGTTTATTGCCTAACAGTAACATATCCCACTAACTGCTATACATGTATATACATTGTGAGGTGGTGTGTGTTATTTGCTGTTGTCAGAGTGAAATACCCGGGTAGTTGTGTACAAAAATTGAGAAACATGTGCTTGTTCAATCTGGCTTTCTCGACCTTGCACTCAGGTAACGGGGCCAGGCTCTGGGGTAGTGTGCTACACTCTGTGACCAGCATAATGGTTCAGTCGAGGGCCAGATACTGCACCCAGTAATTTCACAGAAAGCGGGTACAACCTGCCAACATGGTTAGCACTTGGCTGTAGGAAGGAATTTGGAAAAATGTCCTTTGTGTTGGATACTAAAAGTGCGGCCTTTGAACGCGTTGTTTTTGTTGTGTTGGGGTGGTGAGAGTTGGGTACAATGGGGTGGGGGATGAGGTGTTGTAGAAGTTGGTATGTGGGATACTGGCCAATGTTTACTTGTGGGAAGAAAAAAATTGAGCAGTTTGCAGTTGAATGTCTCTGTCTGGTGAAGTATTTATATACGCATTTTATAAAAAAAAAAAATCATCGTAACTGTTGAGTATTTTATGATTTCTTTGACATCATTTTGTTTAGTGCTTTATCAAACTCCTGTTATTCTGTTTACTTTTAAATGTCAATACCTAAATGAATGTAAAAAAACTATTTGTAAAAAATACATTTATATAATGAGAACAGTGCTAAAACCTTTAGATACAATCCCTCACCACCACGAAAACAACATCATCTAATATCAAGCATCAACATGTTGAGATGTCCCCTGATAAATTCTAAAGTGTAGACTGGTACAAGATACTGTGTTTTTCAAAGGTAAAACCTTGGGATTCCAGGAAATGACCCTAGGGTGTTAAAAAGGCACCATACGTGTTTACACTAAACTAACAGTGCCTGTCACAGATGTCTCTATTATTTCCGGGCACTTCTAGGATGTTAGCCGATTGTGACACATTCCTCCGTGAGTTTGCTCAGATTCTGGGCAGTGCACCGCCCTGGCACGTCATTCACCTGTGTTCGGCAGTCAGCGGGATGCCAGTGCAGTTTGCCTCCCTGCCAGACGACTCACTTGCTCATACACCTGTGAGGCCTTGAGCTATAGTACGTTGCTAAGTGTCTGTCTGGCGGTTTTTACATTTTTGTGTGAATTTGTTTGTACCGAGCAACATAGACTGCTGAAGTTGTGTATGTGTTTTGAAATATACTTTAAGATTCTTTGGTATGTAATTTTTACTATAACCCCTTTTGGGTGGTAAGAGATCTTTTAATTATGTCGATGAGTCAGGCAAATTATAATTCAGTACCATGAAAAATAATATTTAGGTAGTCTCCAGTCTGTTGCTTATCAATGACCAAATGGCTCAAACGTTTAGGAGTGTCAAGTTTCACACATATTTGCTATATTTGGATGTTTAATTTGTTTTAAAAATAACCGCTTCATTAATTGAATGGTGAGTTGTATCTACTGTCTGAGTCATCATGGGTGTATGACGCTTTGTAATAATATTTTATTTTGTTTTTCTATGGCTGTATGTGGAACAGAAAGTTATATATATTATTCATTAAAATAAATTTAGTTCTTGAGGTTGTACCATTCATATCAATTGGGTTGTGATGAATGGCATATTTGAGATATATAATAACATTGGGTAATGAGTTAAATTAGGCCAGTAGCCCATTGACTCTTATGCAACCACCCACCTGTGATTTGTAGATTAGATTTCAGAATGGATTAGTATCAAGAGCCTCATTTGATAACATAATCCCGTGGCACACCCGTAGGTTTTGGTTGAGAGCACACAGTGAACTCTGGTCTGGCTACAGACGGTTGTAGTACCGTGGTCGTGATCCGTGTTAACAGCTGGACGAAATCTAGTTGTCCGAGTGGCGCGGTTTCCGTGAAGGAGTATACTTCGTATACCAGCCCCCGAGAGGAGGAGTGCCTTGCGAAAGTACATAACTACGCATGGGCAGGCTTAGTCTTGTGTTCCGTCGTGTCCCAGTGATTTGTCCGGAGGAATAGAGCTGCGATCCAGTGATGTTATGACGACAGGATTATTAGGATGTACAGCGGAGAGAGTTCTGATGAGGACTTCCCTCCACCCGTGAGTACAGGGATGATGTCCCATGCGAATTGATGTAACCAGTCTTGTAGAGATTGTGATAATCAGGCGGTGTACAGCTGCGGGGAATCTGGTGTTGTGCTTGATCCAGTTCCTTACTCGATCATTGTTTTCTTTATGGTGTGATTCAGTCAGGAACACACTGACACTGGTCACGACCGTAACATCAGTTTCTAGAGATTCGTTTCTCATCAGTAACTCGTCGTTCTGTCATGTTCGATGTGTTTACTCTTCCCACAGTGTACCTGGTGCAGCAGGTTTTACTTATCTATGTATGTTAACAACACACAGGTGACGGCTGGTGCTAGCACTTAGCCAAGCTCTGGATTACATTGGACATGACCACCAGAGAAAGTTTAGTCTGTAGCAATTTGAAAGTTGTGGTGCAGTGTTGGATCCGATGGCGTCATATTTACAGGAAGTTGTTGAACTCTCGGGTTAATTAGGAGGACTATGATGTATGTATTTATTCAATTTATATAGTTTTATGTTTGAGAAGAAAGACCCGGCTTCCTTTTCTAGAAGTCACGAGGATCTTGCATCATTGAGTGGCAGTTGGATTAAGTATTAATGGCATTATGTTCACCTCAGTGAAATATATGTTACTGTTACCGACACATTTTAATAATGCGTTGTAGCTGGCTAGTGATAATAATCGTGGTTATATTTTGTATAGAGCATGGTGGCGTAGTAGTTAGAATGTCGGAATCTCATTCAAAACATTCTGGGATTGAATCTCTGCTACTCTGTCAAAACATGGGATAGTTCATTCACTTTACATTGAATGCTCCAGGAGACACAGCTGAGTAACTGAGCACCTGGTAGACAATGGTTGATATAGTTGTATATATGAACCGCCTTTGTGCAGTGACTCTAACATGGGTGGCTGCCTCTCTGAAAAATCAAGATGATGTTTCATTGGAAAGTTCTGAGAGTGACGTGCAATACACACTGGACTGGAAACAGTTCTCAGGACGGGTAACCATACCATATAAGAACTCGCTTCTATTTAAACTATTTCATTAGAACCTGCCTCTGTGTTGTTACTATTACATTACCCGATCCTATTTGTTGTGGATACAGGTAATTTAAAGACAACTCACCTCTCAGTATGCCAACATGGCTGCCTTGTCCATAAACCATCTGGAGCAGGTTGCTAGGGACGGCCGTCTTGTTCAGTTCAGTCTTGGTGGCTGTCTACTACATTGTTTGACTGCCAAGTTCTCTGGCTCACAGCTTGTGGGAGAGAAAAGAAAATGTATTGGGTTGATATGGGAATATACTGAGATTATGTCAGTATGAGAAGGCTGACTGTAGAAATATTTACACTCCGGGTATGCGCAGGGAGGTGATTTGGCTATGGACCCACAAACGTACCCACGGCCTCACACCTGTAGTTATGTTTTGTGTTTTTGGGTCATCAGATTGCTGGTCTATCAGAGTGCAACATTTAGAGCTAGAGCATGTGGTAAATCAAACTGATTGATCCGCAATAACTGCCTTGTCAAATTCTGCATTTAAATGGTACAGGTAGCTGCCTTCCTTCAAGCTTAACATAAGACCTGTATATGGGAAAGAGGATGATAAAAGTTATCTATTATGCTCACAAGCATCTTGTTATGTACATTAACTTGAAATACAGAGTTGCCAGTTAATAGTTGAGAATCATGTTTGGAATGTAACAAACAGTCTAGTCGGCTTGTGTAACCATATACCCAGTATGTGTTTACAACACTAATCCTATTTATTTATTACCATTTCTTTGTATTGATGAGATCATCAGCGACAGGTGACTAACGTTTAACTATTGGCCTTAAACTCGGTTTACGTCTGACACAGACTGGCTCTGTCGCAACTTCTTCCATGTAACCCCTTGGGTGATGCAATAAATTCTGTTCACACTCTCTTTAGATTATTCATGTTGTTTTTCTCCCACATCCTGGTGTTCTTAACTTCCTATCCTTCCCTCAGTCATAATTTTATACTTAATATTTTCTCACTTTTCCTTTTACTGTGTTATATTTTACATTTTCCGTCTGGAAAAACTCACTTGATATTTGTCTCTGCAATGCTACATACTTTAATTCTGGTAACAGTGAATGCATAAAGTGACATATTGCGGAAGTGGAAAACAAGTAAATTTAGCAACGTCATTAAAACCACACATTATTATTATTAAGCATCAAAAGAAACACTGGCCTGATTTGTTGCACTTTGAGGGAAAATGGTGCAGAAAGGTGAGCTAGGAGAATGTTTACCTAGGCGTACCTGAGTATTAATGCTAATGACAGGCGAGTAGTCTGTTGGCTTGAGGCTGTGACAATGATGGAAGGGGTTGTCTATTCCCCACACCCTCCAGTGCCATCCCCCCATGGAGCCTGTTTCCTCTTATTTGTTCCCATGACCATCACCGACCATACATCTTGTCTCACAATCCGTCCGTCCGTCCGTCCGTCCGTCCGTCCGTCCGTCCGTCCGTCCGTCCGTCCGTCCGTCCGTCCGTCCGTCCGTCCGTCCGTCCGTCCGTCCGTCCGTCCGTCCGTCCGTCCGTCCGTCCGTCCGTTTTAAATAACATTGTTTTGTGATGTCCCCAGTAAGTTCAAGTCACCAGTGTCCACAATCTAGTTGACATGTCACACTTGCTGTAACACATGTCACTGGCACTGTGACAATTTGCTGGAGCGTGACAGTTGGCTACACACTTAGGTGACTTGGTCAACTGAATCTGCATAATGACACACCTTCTGTTATTTTCTCGCCTGTTTATGTAGTTTCTCACAGACACAGGTGAATAATTACCATAACCACAAATGAACTGCTACTGAATAAAAAGCAATGTCTAAACATTTGAAGCAGCAAAGGAATGTTAAAGATAATGTTTTCTTTATATCTCTTTATGTAAGAGCTACCGATTCAGTAAGTCATAATTTCTACCTTATCACATAGAATACATGTGTATGTGTGTATACATTAAATAATAGTTTCAACACACCCATTGGAGTTCCTAAAATAAAATATTGAATTGATCATGAACAAATTCTCACTCGTTTTAAATTATGACACCAAATTGTAACATTTACACTAAATTGCATTCTCAGTAGAACCAAACTATTACATTTGTGCTTGTTGAATATGTTTTACCTCAGAAGCATTCATTTGCCTCTTGCAGACATGCACCTCTTGCAGACATGCACCTCTTGCAGACATGCACCTCTTGCAGACGCTCCTATAATATCTAAAAACAGTGGTTTATTGGCCTGTTACTGTTACTGATGTCTATGGTTTGTATCAGTCAGTTGTTGGGTGTGGCTCTCAGAGTGTCCTGGTACTACATGCTTCCTGAATCCTGGTAGTCACCCATTCCTAGTAACTGCGGGGTGTCCAACTTCCTAGAACTCGTAGAAGTCATTGACCCTCCCACCTAATGTGTACTTATTACATGTGATGGTTGCCTACTAGTACAGTGGTTCTCAGAACAGAAGTGTAATGAACATTTATACGGTAATATTAAATAGATTTTTGACTCTAGGTACAATTCCTCTCGGTGATGTTTAAAGCCTGAGAAATGTTAAGACTCCCAAATATTGTTTTTATTGTAGACAACTATTGTCTTCTGGTGTAGTTGTTCTAAAAAAGTAAGTATTTCGGAATACTTCTTTTAGAATAATGTCTCTTGGGTTGTCCTACTGTATCAAGCCGTGGAGATTTGTGGAGATTTTACGTTTGTTAGCAATTTCCATAGATCATTCTGTCCTATAAATAAATGAATGACTTTTTATCCTTGACACAGGTAGCACTTGATACATTGGCTGTAAGGAGATTGTGCTGACAGGGAATAAACTGTGTGTGCATATGATGACTAAATACAGCATGATACTTAGACAAGCTTATACTGTCACACTGTCTGGGTTATGAGGCATGTTCATGTGACTTCATTTGCCATTATATTGAATATATTGTTTTTACAATTGATGGTCATATTGGTACCAAAGGTTAATCAAAAGAGCAGGAAGTTAGACCAGGAAGAGTAGCAAAAGACGGTCAATGAGAGGAATAGGATGTAACATCAGGAAGGGTGTTAACTAGAACAGGACATGAAGTGCGACAGTTGGTGACCCCAGTTAAGTCTAACATGAAAACTGTTTATAATAGATGTACTTCCTTCCCTATGCCATGCTTTAAACATCATGTTTAGTTTTGTTTAACCAAGTCTTAGTCATTCTATTTTTGATTAATGGAAGAATGAATGGGTGGGTAGTAGGTGGATGGTTGGTGGGTGGGTGGGTGGATGGATGGATGGATGGATGGATGGATGGATGGATGTTTATTTATACAAGTCAACATTAAACAGACTTTAAAAAATTAACAATAACTTCTATATATAATTGTTGAAAAGAACAAGAAAATGTATTATTCTTACAGTTACTTTGTTACAGTCTTCAGTAATATTTTAAATCCTTTATATCCTGTGTATATGAAAATTTAAATCTTTATAGTTTAGTTAAAAGTAAACATCTGAATGAGGTCATAGTGCGTATAAATAAAAATAATTGTTTTTGTTCTTGCAGCCTCCGGATTACTGGGTGACAGTACATAACCTGAAATCGTCAAGTGACGGAGGCATCCTTGACCCAGATGATGAGCTGAGTGACGTGGCTGATGACAGGGAACAGGTGAGAGACCCCAGATGTGACACATCCAGACACACTGTCATAACAACCACCTTATCAGGCCCATGGTACTGTTTATTTATTGGGGGTGTTTTTCAACTACCCAGTAGGTTAAAAATAGTCCAACAACAACCCATTTGAAGAGAACTTTTACATGTGATCAAAAGTCAGAACTCTCCTCAGTGGAGGGGGAGTCATATGTCTCATCACACCCTCTAGGGTCAGTAAAGGCCAAGCATATATATATATATATATATATATGCATATATATATATATATATATATATATATATGCATATATATATATATATATATATATATGCATATATATATATATATATATATATATATATATATATATATATATATATATATATAGTGTGTATATATATGTATATATATATATATATATATATATATATATATATATATATATATATATATATATATATATATGCATATATATATATATATGCATATATATATATATATATGCATATATATATATATATATATATATATATATATATATATATATATATATATATATAGTGTATATATATATGTATATATATATATATATGTATATATATATATGTATAATATATATATATATATATATATTGTAATCAAAAGTCCTGTCATTGCGGTGTGATGTGGCAACCATCCGCTGAGATATCAATTTATATTTATCAAATATTTGCAGTTTATCGCCGCAATGAGATAGCTTTGTTAGGAAGACTTGCAGGCTATAATTATTCACTATCACCAGCCGCTAATGCGATGGTGTGATTTGGGCGGAAATCTGAGATAATATTTATCAATGATTACACAGCAGTGAAGAGAGAATTACAGCAGCTTACAATAAGCATCAACATGCTTTAGCCAGTTTGACCATAGAGAAAAATTAAAGCCTTGATAACTAATTCCTAGCTGTTTCCACAGATAAGAGTGGTGTATCCAACAAATGATCTAGTGGACCGCAGAAAAAATATGGAAATTAATGGCCAGACTACCCACAAATGCAGTGGACTACCGGTAGTGCTAATGAGGCCTGATTTGTAGCAAACACATACATACCTCCATAAATTATGCATGGTAAACATTGCATCATGATGTGAATAAGTTAATGCTGCATACAAGTAGCCAGCTGACCCTAACACTGCAAACCATTGATTATTTGAATTGACCTTAGAAATCCACACTTAAGCCTTAACCCTTTGAATTGTGTAGAGTACTGATATTGCATACCGATCCAGGTAATCATGGTTTGCATGATCCCTACACTCTGTTTAGGAAATAGTGGTAATTACTGCAGTTCACTTGTTGTACACTTTTCATGAAAAATGCTCCGGATGGCAGAATCAATACCTTTTATTTTAGAAAAGAAAACTATGTTGGAAACAATGGTAATTACTGCAGTTCACACGTTGTATCATTTTCATGAGAAAATGTTCCAGATGGCAGAATCAATACCTTTTATTTTAGAAAAGAAAACTTTGTGTTCTAGTAAGGTAAAGATGTCCCATTGTTATTCATTATCTTTTACAAGAAAATTGTAGTTTTCTCATGTCAGATAGTGCACCTGTAGACAGTGTAGACATTCTTTAGTGGCTGTTTCTCCACAGGTAATTGGCAGTGTCCTGCACTTGGCAGGAATGCGACGTATTGAATACAGATACGATCTACATATTTTATTGACGTGCTCTGATAGTTTCGGTCACGCTTGGCCGACGTACCCACTGTTTTACCTGAGTGCTAGCAATGGCATGCAGATTGTTTGAGTTGTGTGATGACGATATATATTTGCTGTTGTTTTGTTTCCAAAGTACACCAACAGTACAAGTTGATCTTAGAACATAACCATGATGGGTTCAAATCTAAGGTAGAAAGGCAACTGTGTATAGTTTAAATAAACAGGCAGTTTAGTAACTTGTGCAAGCACGTGAGTTAAACAAACAACAGAATAAAAATTCATACACTCTGATAGTCGTGCTCATTCAAACCAAGTGTACTTATTTGCACAGCTGAATAAACTAAGGCAATGTCAAATGAACCAAACTGCCGAAGATTTGAAACAGAAGCTAGATATCATTTGAACGGTAATCTTATTTGGCACTGAGATCCAGCCACTGTGCCATCGTCCACCTTTATGCAGAGACCCTGTCATTTGGACGGGCAAACCCTGTTGTGGACAGGTAGAAATATCAGCGGATACCGATAGCTACATGAAGGAGCAGTCTTCAAAAATCGTAGACATTGTCAGTTATGCCTTTAAAATGAGAGTAACAAATTTCAAGTCATAGAACACATTTCAAGGTTCTGGCCACCGTCATCCACAATGTCACAGTCCAACTGGATGTCAATCTGTTGTCTTGTCACAGTCCAACTGGATGTCAGTCTGTTGTCTTGTCACAGTCCAACTGGATGTCAGTCTGTTGTCTTGTCACAGTCCAACTGGATGTCAGTCTGTTGTCTTGTCACAGTCCAACTGGATGTCAGTCTGTTGTCTTGTCACAGTCCAACTGGATGTCAGTCTGTTGTCTTGTCACAGTCCAACTGGATGTCAGTCTGTTGTCTTGTCACAGTCCAACTGGATGTCAGTCTGTTGTCTTGTCACAGTCCAACTGGATGTCAGTCTGTTGTCTTGTCACAGTCCAACTGGATGTCAGTCTGTTGTCTTGTCACAGTCCAACTGGATGTCAGTCTGTTGTATTGGCACAGTCCAACTGGATGTCAGTCTGTTGTCTTGTCACAGTCCAACTGGATGTCAGTCTGTTGTCTTGTCACAGTCCAACTGGATGTCAGTCTGTTGTATTGGCACAGTCCAACTGGATGTCAGTCTGTTGTATTGGCACAGTCCAACTGGATGTCAGTCTGTTGTATTGGCACAGTCCAACTGGATGTCAGTCTGTTGTATTGGCACAGTCCAACTGGATGTCAGTCTGTTGTCTTGTCACAGTCCAACTGGATGTCAGTCTGTTGTCTTGTCACAGTCCAACTGGATGTCAGTCTGTTGTCTTGTCACAGTCCAACTGGATGTCAGTCTGTTGTATTGGCACAGTCCAACTGGATGTCAATCTGTTGTCTTGTCACAGTCCAACTGGATGTCAATCTGTTGTCTTGTCGTATATTGACAACTCACTTGACTCATGCAGTCTCGTTGAATACACTCAAACAACCTGGTCACTATCCTACAGGGCTTTATGCAGGATCAAATTATTGCCATGTTTTGGTAGACACATGGATGTTAACTGTTAAGCCAGTTTACAAACTTTCAAATGTGCCTGATGACCTGAAATGGGCTACAAACACACACGTGACACCATTTACACTCACTGTCAAGGCATAACTAACAATATCTATGGTTTTGGAAGACCTTTTTTGGCTCCTTATTTTTTCCCCTTCCACCACACATCCACCCATGTTTCAACCTGTCCATATTCGTTTTTGCCCATCCAAATGACGGGTGGACGGGTCTCTACATAAAGCTATGTCGCTACCCGACAGCCCGGGGGAGAACATCAGAGGTAGCCTTGAGCTCACATGAGCACTGGACACCGGATGTTGGCCTGAATAAGAATTGTGTCATTACATCGTAACAGCATAAGGAAGTGACAATGATGCTGTCGGTCTGACCTCGTTTGACCCGATGGCTGCATGTTGACGCATGTCGAGAATGCGGCAGGTATTGAGAATGCGGCAGGTATCACCTGCTTGAGCTCATTGACAGATGCACAAGGCAGAATCAGCTGGGTTAACATGGCAGGGTTAACATGGCAGGGTTAACGTGTGAACGCGATGTTAACCACCAGCTGTTTGTATCAAGTAGAGACACATTCTGTCGGTGACAGGTTACATCGGCAATCATTTTGCAATTTGTAAAAATATGTAGTTTTGACCAACAAATTTGTTAAAATTCATGTTAATCTGCAGTGTTTTTTGTTAATTGACCTTGTGTTAGCTGTGTTTTGATAATATAACCTTCTTTGAGATGACTATATCTGTATTGAAAAAAATTAGTTAGGTAATCTATGTAGCGACTGTAGAACATGTATTTGAAGTTTGAACACTGAACATCTAAAGTTTGTCACGCAAAGCTATGCTTCTGGAATGAACATGAGAAAAGGTTTCATTTTTCATGGCATTTTTTTCTATAAATAAAAAAATACACCTGAATATCCCATACGACTTTCAAAAGTCCAAACTGAATATTTATTAGACTAAATCGTGATCCACAGAATAGAAATTCCCACCATGGAAGATAATTTCCCAATAATTGTACTGGGATTGTCCAAGCGGATGTACCAGGGAAGCAGTGATGGGAGTGCGACGGGGGGACGGACAGAATAGTAGGGATAGTACGACTCTTGAGAACAAGGAATAGTGACAGTGGAATTTTGGGATTGAGCCAGGAGGGAGATGGGATGGCTCTGTGGAACAGTGGGTGGGAAACCCACAGGACAGTCTTCCCGCTGTCAGCCTTCTGCTTCCAGTAAACAGCTACAAATGTTGCAGGGAAGGCTGAGAAAACATGACGTGATGGTAGCAGCTTTGGAAGCTACAGTAGCGGGGGCTGGTGGTAGTATCGGTGGCAGATGTACTGTCTTGCAGTGGTTTGAGTAGCTTGTTTTGTCATAGAGAACAGACAGATAAATCCAGTGCTATCAACATATGATAGATACAATGTTTCCAGTTTTCCAATATGTCATAACAAATCACAGAGATTTAGATTTCTTACATGGAAATGTGCATTTATTGCAGATATGTATGTCTGTCAACATGTATGTTTTTATAATAGGCCTATACTTTAAATAGAATAGCTATAGGATGGAGCAGTGTTTACATCATGTCAGTGATATCTTTGCTGGCCCTATAAAATATGACACTGACAGTAATACATCTTTCTGTCTCAGCATGCAGTATAAATATGAGACGAGGACCTTCTAAAGGTGTACATATGGTACTAGCTAGAGGCACATAACCACGTTAGAGGTCTGTTTGGACACCTCAGTTCTGCAACCTTGTGAACTTTATACCAAGAACTCTGCACTCAATCTGGCCGTGGAGTTTATTGCAATGAAAAAAAGAAGCAGCCACAAAAATGTTGCCTGAGCCTGTGTTGCTCTCCAGCAGGTGCAGGTATGCTGTGTGACGTATTGGGGTCTTGGCTGCTGGCTTCTTTATGGGTCTCTGAGTTCTTTATGGGTCTCAAGGTTCTTTGCAGGTCTCTGGGTTGTGAAAAAAACGCTTAGGACCAGTTCTTAGTGTATATTTATTATAATGACTTGGTTTTATTTTGATATAAAAACTGTTAAAGTTTTTAAAGTAAGTATTTACAATCTATTATAATGTAACTTTCATTTTATATTTACAGTTGGGTTGTTACAATTTCAGATAATAGATGTTTTTATTATTCTTTGATTTTTTTTAGAATTTTATTCTAACTTGTGTTCAAAGAGGTAGGTTCCCTGGTGAATTTTCATAAACTCCCCTGTTGTGTAAAAGCAGTTGTTTTTGGTGAAAACTGCAAATTACGATAGTGTAAAGCAGTAATTGAGTGCAGCTTGTGTAGTACCTATAATTTGCTGTTAGTTCAATAAATTTTGGTGATGTAACGTTTAATGTCAGAATTGCACTGACACATCCTTATAGTTATACGAGACACATTTCTGTCACGTTGACGTAAACAAGTATCCATGTAGAACAAGATCAAACGAAAAACTATGTAAAGTTTTTGTAAAAAATGCAAATGTCTATGAATGCTAAATGGTTGTCACTGTTTAAAATGTAAAATGAACATGATGCTGTGAAGCAATCCACCTTTACATGGTATGGTCTAGTTACCAGACAGTCTGAGGCAGAATACAGATTGAAAATTTAAAGTTTATTTTTTGCAACTAGTTTTAGGGACAGGTTTGTTGTTGTTGCAGATTGTTTATAGCACTTTGTTTATAGTTCTACCAAAAAGTACAAATATGGATTTTTTTTATTTTTAAATGTCTGAGGCCTTTAACAGACTCGCTAAAGTGGCATCAACAAACAAGGTGGATGTGTCGTACTAGATAAGAACTTAGCCAACAGAATTGTCCTATTCTCTTACTCCTCAATACCTTATTTGGTCATTCAACTGGCACAGTTTGACCCAGTTGGCAGTCAGCCAGGTGCTGTGTGATTAGCATGTCTCAATGCATTAGCACTTAACAATGGGTGAAGACCCTATTGGATTCCTATGGAAATAAATACGCTGACTTTCTGTGAATAAAAAGTGTGAGGGTGGGAAATTGGTCTCTTGAAAGTTAGATGAGAGCGAATCGCAGAACATTCTGTGAAATAAAAGAACAATGTGCTGACTTTGTTTGCAAATTGACTTGGTTTTTGCATACCCTAGCAAATGGGAAATGTTATATAACCACAGTCAGAGTCACTTTGTGCATGTTTGTGTTAGACAAGGAAGTCAGTCAGTGGCAACCCTAGTGCTTGGATCAACTCCAGGAGTATGAAGGAATGCTGGGATCGATCATAAAAACTGTGCTGCTGAAGATGCAGTATGGCCTGCAGCTATTAGTACAGTTCCTGTTTATTTAAGGGGAATTTGCCAAGAATGACAAGTTGTTTGTTTTTATGTCGTCCACTTGACATAGTGACCAGATGAATTCCTTCCAGAAGTCGTGTCATTTAATAGTTCACACTGTTAACACAATGTCATTATCGTACTTCCTACAGGACAAAACAAAGTACTAATAATTTTTAGGCACAACTGCTGGTTCCCTGGGGTTTATCCATGTCAAATTATAGTCCACATTTTCCTACAGTAGCCACTAACATTTGTTCAGTTAATTCATGCTAAGAATGTGCATTAATATGTTATATTGCTGACAATCTTAGTCTTGGAATTTGGTTACCATAGTAACAACCTGCTAAGCTAGTTAGTCTAGTAGCTACATGTAGGAATACACATGGCTAAGTCATGTCTCTTTGTTGTCTCCAAAGTGGAGCTTTCCCATTAATCTTGTCACCAGGAGCCCCATCCTTTGAAGTCAGGCAGTAAGCGTTGGAGATCCTTTGATGTCAACCACCACCCTGTGGGGTCACTGACCCCTGGATGCAGTCATGTGACCAGTGTCCACCCCTTGACCTTTGCCATGCCAGGAGTGGTTTAGGTGAG
Organism: Oasisia sp. SBJ-2009; assembly: GCA_964017155.1. Lineage (NCBI taxonomy): Eukaryota > Metazoa > Annelida > Polychaeta > Sabellida > Siboglinidae > Oasisia > Oasisia sp. SBJ-2009. The sequence continues at coordinate 45,604,032 of OZ024854.1, forward strand.
CCCTCTGGACATCTGGTTGGCCACTGGTCATCTATCTCCTGCCTCCCGTAGTGAACTCTGGACAGAGAGAGTTGACCACCTGCACCCGTACCAAGAATTGGAGCAAATTCTTTATGTGAAGGAGAAAGGATGAGAAATGTAAATTTTGGACAACTGAAAGTCTTTCTTTCTCACCAAGTGTCATTTGACACAGAGGTAACAGTTTCCTCCCAGATAAATGTTGATAACATGTAGATTTTACTTCATATGTGACTAAAAATACAAAGGCATGCTTATTCTTGACCTGTCATTTCATGAAGGGCGTTGTTTGAAATTTCTGCATGAAAAAGAGAAATGTTGTTTTGATCCAGAGGAGTTTTGGCATAGGGGTTTTAAACTACAGGTGTTCCGACATAGCGATTTTACCCACAAGGGTTTTGAACTTGACCTGTTCCAGATAACTCAGACATGTGGTTCTAGAAATGTTCAATTTGGCAATACAGCAGAGAACCGTGGCTTAGTTCACAAAAGCAGTCCAGCTACAGGGAAATCATTAGCACCTTGCAGACAGGAAGGTTCAGGGGTGGGGTAGCAGGGTGCCAGGGTCTCAGCGGGAGACAAACCAGTGGGGTGGAAATAACCCTGGTTATCTCAACCCCCTGGGGTAGTGATGTTATTCATCACCCCACCCTGTTGGTAGAACAAAGACTGGTGCAGTAAGTAGGCCTGCCATGGGTCTTGGCTGATGTGATGTATTTATACATAAATCTTTCTAAAGATCGTTTCTTCCCCCTGCACTTTAAAATGATGTGATACAAAATTAATGTTAGTGTTACTCTCAGTTTGTACATATATACCCACAATAGGTGCATGAATAGGTGCATGCACCCATTTTCTCTGTGCTGAGTACTCGAATATTTTATAATTTAACGACTTCCTGACATTAAAATACTTAAAATGCTAATAAATAATTCATGTGTTACAGCTAGTATTGTGTATTTTAAACGAGTGTTGTCTGGTGAGCAGTAATACATTACAATGCAATAGGTGCATGGTTGATTTAGTTGGACCAGGCATTGTGTATCAGATATCTCATGCAAATTACTACCCCATCTCAGAATGGGCACAATGGAAGTTCTGCCAATCAGTGATCACCCTGGGTGCCACTTTTGACAGGGTGCCGAAAGGTTGCTAGTCGACAAACCCTGACAGTTCAAGAAATAAAACCTGATTGTTCCGACTAGTTAGTTTTAAATGTTTCAACTGTTTTTGCTATTTTACATTAAGTAATATTATTTTTACAACCATTTATTCTGGCTACACATTTAGACAATGTCATTGACCTTATTTTGAAGTTGGTCACAGCTGAAAGACCTTCTTAGCTGAAAGATAAATACATATTTTAAAAGTTATTAAATTTAAAACTTATTAAATGAGTAGTACCAATATGAAGAACAAGACCATTTTAATGGGTTGACAATTGGCAGGATGAATACTGAAATCCATACTGCTTCATCGTGAAGTAGGAGTGTATGAAACTGAATGGTCCTGTGTGCTGCTGCCTTGCCCCAGTGGCTTGAAGTTATCTCTGAATATCATAAAAGGAAGCACAGCTCCCTTTCAGGATCCAGATAATGCACTCTATTGTACAAGCCACCTGAGCTGGTGATACATCTGTTAAAATGAATGACATGTGTCAGTTTATTGTGAGGTATCAACTTGCATGCGGATGTGCCTCAGATCGCCCTGTTTATTGTGCCTGGTGAACTATTGTGAGAAGTCAGGATCCACCCTTGTCCGCTATGACAGTCACCAACTGATTTGTGAATCGTGACATTAGTAACCACTTCCCATTCTCACCTCACCTACATTCTCCAGCTTCGGGGTGAATATATTAGGCTAGGGTAATTAGCGTCTGTGTCCAGTGACATATGCGGCCAGCAGCCTGTAACCCCCGCTGACCTCTTCCTAAATAGTTCTCATCAATCACTGGGCAAACCAGAGGCCCCCCTCAAAGCTGTGGCATCACAGGTCAAACACAGGTCACTAGCCCTGATAACACTCAGGGTTGCTGTTTTGGTCAGTATTGTTTATTTGTTTGTAAGTGGATACCCAATGTTGATGACCACTGTACACACAGGACTGGGGTGAGAGGTATCACTGGCTTGTTAATGCACACGCAAGTGTTTTAATTGCCATTACAGCAATAAACAAGTGCCCAACAACATTTAGATATGGTAAAGGGGAGAGTGGGTGAGTTTGTGCCTATGATAATAGTAAACCCAGGAAAGTTTGTGACTGAACAACAAGTCCATAATGGACATGTGAGGGTATTCGTTTTTATTCAGATGTATTAATTATGATGTTTATGGCATGTTCCTGTTATATGCATCAGTGAGGAGACATTCGCTTGTTGAAGGCCTACGTATGTAGCTACCTGGTCAGGGTATAACTAAGGTCTCCTGTCATGCCCACCTGTATATAGACTGATCTGAGACCGTTGGTTGACTGCCATATTGCATTGACCAACAACATGTTTAATAAAGTCTTCCCTTTCCCAATACAATGAGCAAAGTATAATCATTTTGCATATAATTATAATATTTGACCCTGCTATCTCACATCAAGCATGAGTTTCTGAAGCATGAGTTTCTGAAGTAGAAGCCACGTTTAACGCTAACTAATGACACTTGATTATAAAGCAAGGCTAGGTGGAGTAGCCATATGTATTTCTGATCTATGCAGTTAAATTATCTTGACACTTGCTTTTAAATATGCTAGTTTGATATCATGACCAAGCGTTGATTTCCTTGCTTTCTCTAGCCTCTTGTTGTTGCATTTAAGAGTCAGTATCTCCAATACGACCTCTGCTATCGACCTCTGCTATCGCAGTTTCCAATCACCAGTGATTTAAAAGATAGTCCTTATCTGCAGTTATGTTTAAATATTAATTGCATTGCTGTGACAACACATTCAGTGGAAGAGGGCAATTTATCTTAGTAATTGATTACAACTGTCATTATGTCATTGACCATATGTTCAATTTCTTTTGTCATATACTATTAACATGTCTGTAATTGTTTGATAAATGTGTACCTATAACTTAACTCTAGGACGACTTAACTCAAGCACATGGCTGACTCAGTTTTTCTGAGTCCTTCCCATATTAAGGTAACACAGTTGTTCTATAACAGCTATATAATCCTTAACATTGTGGATTTGGAATAAACCCTGGCACAGAAATGTTACCCCCTCTGTGTAGGTGACCCAGAACCTGCCGCTGAAAGACGAGCTTCTCTATTAATAATGCAGACAGGAAACTGATTATATTATCATCCAGCAGCCCCACGCAGGTAATCAAGTGTTGCAAGGTGTCTGTGATACTTGGCAGATACTTATTACGAGGCACTGGGCCTCTCACGGTGATATTAGTGCCTAATAATTGCCACACTACCATTTCCAGAAGTGTTTGAGGTCTTTCAGAGCATGTCAAGTCCATAGGTCTGTTGTAGACTAGCTATTATATGTTGCAGCCAGTAGTGTTGCCATTAAGAAGCATGGTGGAACCCTACTGTTAAGGTCACGTTGGAACTTCACTATTAAAGGAAATGTAGTCTATAAACATGTCTTTTGGGAACAGATTCAGTCCCTGTAAATGTCCCCCAACCCATCAATAACATCTGCGATGATGGCTGTTATCTAACTAATTAATATATAAATATATATAATATAAATGTATACAAATAGCCCAAAAACAACTCAACTAATAAGCATCACTTATTACACAAATCTTTATTATTACAACCCACAGACTGTACAACTGATGCAGTCTGTCAAACAAACTAAGCACCCACACTAGTCCAATAGGTCTGTTGCCCCCCCCCCCACCCACCCATGGTGTAGATGTTACTTTGGCAGATAACAACACTATCACTATCAGTTCTGTCAGAGGCCTCACCTCAGTCACTCACTAATTACTTATTTCTCCCGCTGGCTTGAAGCAATTAAAATGTAGAACCTTGACACTCATTTGTTTACGTAATTAACCCTCCCTGCTGAGACAATTAATTAACCCTCCCAGTTCAGACTCATGGGAAGCCCCTGGGTTGGATAGTGGGTAGTTTTCAGTATGTTGATTTACAGTAATAAATAGGATACTTATGATCATGATTATAACAACAACCTACTATGTACATGTTTACTAGCAACATATTACATTCTCTGTAAGAAGTTGATATAGATTAATTACTTTTGTTCTTTCCAGGACCAGTACAGTCATTTGTATATTATGTTATTGTGTTTCTGTGTCTCATTTGTGATTACTCTGGTTTACAGTCTGGGTTCACTGGGTTCATAGACATAGACATAATATATGAGATCATATAAACATAAACTATATGACACTGTGTATCTCAACAATTTGGGACGTAAAAGAACCACTGAGGACGACAAGCACCCTGGCAGTGACCATCCTCAGTGCCAGCATAGAAAGGTCGGCTTGGCGTGATGTTCTGAAAAAGGCTGACTAGTTAAATGAGACCTCATAAGATCATACGTTGTAACCACAATATACAGACTAGTCAGTTAAAAGAACGTTGCCGAGTGCTGGAAACATCTAGAACAACTAGAACTAGACCAACAGGTAGGGACGGTGCAGGATGAAACTGTGCCACTGTACTGTGTTTGTGTATGTGGCCCCACATGTGTACTGTTGCTGATGGTGGCGCCACTCAGTGGATCTTTTAAAACTAAGCACCATTAACCACCAACTTCTTACAGTCTAGTGCTAAGTGCATCGCATTCCCACTAAGGTATTTTTAGCAACAACACTCAAGAATATATCAACCAGGGACAACATAATCTAAGAATTAATTATGATTTTCCCACATAAATATACAAGATGTTTAGAAAATACTGGGTATGCCAACACAATCAAGGTTTAGTCGTAGACTGTAATGAAAGAATTTTGCTTGGACATCCGTCTAATGTTTATATTGTGTGTGTTCCAGATTATCGCTATATATGAGGAACAGGGGGCGCCACCAGTGCCTCACAATGGTGGAGACGGAACGAGTGCAAGTTCGGTTGGGACGTCGAGTCCCGACATATTTCAGTGCAGGGAGCATATCAACAACAATAACAACAACAAGGACGACTTTAGCCTCGTCAAACTACGCGAAGGCAGCAAGAACGATGTCATTGTCACCCGCAATGATTTGAATTCAGGTGGGTTAAAAACAGATGTTATTTCATGTCAATGTCTTGTTCCCAATACAGGGTGGAAAACCTTCTATCACAGGTAAGTTTGGAACAGCAAGCTTGTCACTTTATCTCATTGTTTCTTGCCTAGAAAAATGTGGTTTCAGTGTTAGTTTCAACATGGTGAACAATAGGTTACTCAGAAAAAATTACTGTCTAGTTTTTCTAATACTAGTTAGCAGGTTTGTAAGGTAAGAAAAGGTTACGTTCTTATATAGCACTGTATCCAGTCGTCAAGATTGATCAAGTTATTTTACATTTTACTGGCAGACCAGTTAAGTTTTTTGATCAAGCACCATCTCAACTTCTCTGGGTAGCATCCAGCTTTGCTGCAGTCAATGTGCGAAGAATATTTGTACACAAATATTCGCCACAGACTGTATCTAACTACTCAAGCATACAGCTGAGTGAACTGGAGCAAAGTAGAGTGAACAAACTTGCATCATGTTTGACAAGACAGCACAGGACTCGAATCCGGGTTCTCTTATTCCAGGGTTTGAAGCTCTACTAGGAACTCGGCCACTGTGCCACTAGTCTACAATATATGAAACACCTGAGACATTAGTGCTATCATACAAAAATACAGTAATACTGGATAAGTTGTCAATGCAGAAATATAAGTGATACATAAATAACATTTTTGTTCATTTCCTGACCCAATCTTCCCAGAGTTGTCCACAGAGAACAGTTAATTTGCATTCACCACAGACACGAAGCCAGACAGAGGGCTTTTTTTATGTATTGGGTCAGATGCGCATTTGCAGCTGTACAAACAACTTGATACAAAGTGGCACTAAACTTTCACACCCAGATACTGAATCCGAGTAATTATTTACACATTCTCTTCACACAGAAATTCCCAGAAATGGTCACATGCCCGATCGGATACCAATTAGTTGTTTGTTTTTGGTACCTTTCGCAGTTTTTCGAAGTGGAATAGACGCAAGATAAACAGTTAGTCAAGTTTTTGTTGTTCTAGTTAGCGCAAGCAATTAGTTTCTCTGTCTGCATTCTGTACCAGTTTCACAGTTAGTTCCTGTCCGAAGGCAGTTTCAGGATAGGTTTCGGTATGCTTAAGAACAAAACATACTGAACTACCTAGCAGTTTGCAGTTTCATTTAAATGCATTGTAATTTTGTTAAATCGATGACATTTGTAATTTGAACATTTGTGCAAAAATCTTATCCTGATAAAACTAATACAAAAACTAACTTCCGAATATTCCCTCTTAACCTGGGGACTTTGTGACCTAATTTGTACATGGTCAGTTCAGGTCTTTGGAACATGCATCTTCTTAGTGATAAATAAGTAAAAACTATTACACAATTCTGCTGTTATTTAAAAACTTACCTTTATAACCTTATTCATCCATTATTTTGTGTATCAACCCATCTGTTGACAACTTGTATAGTTAGTTATTGATAATTTTTTAGATTAAACATCTTGGTGTGCCTTTGACCTTGGTTTCCAAGAGTTAGGTGCAATAGAAGTTATGTTATTATTATTATTATAAAATGCTGAAGTACTTATGTCCAATTATTAAGACTATAAACGTGAGTGACTAATTCTCCGGTGATTATAAATATCCTTGAAACATGCTGTTTTCAAATTTTTATCTGTACTGCCATCTATCAACTAATATGCTCATTTGCTATGAAAAAGTTCAAGACTGATGCTGCCGCCTAGTGTATGAACTGCTGTACAATGGAAAGATGTTTGCATAGATAGTGAACTTGTTATCAGAACATGTCTACGGGGTAGTCGTAGTAAATGATCATGTTGCAGGAGTTGGTAATTCGGTTCTAGGAATACAGTGTTCAGCAGCTTTTATGCAGCAAAATGAAATGGGGGATGCTTCACTTCAGTGGGTGCATGCTAATATTATATTTCCAATAACTTTCCATGAATAGCTAACACAAAGTCTGCCATGCTTGGAAAAGAATTATGGAGGGACACAGTATAAATCAAATCCCACGAATGGTTGTTTGGCCTGTGAACGGAAGCTGTTTTGTGTAGGGGATGCACACGTATACATGTATGTATATTGAGGTGATTCATTTAACTGGACCAGCAGATCATCCTCTATTATGGCCATGTAAAAGTCAAGTAGGTTGTAGTCAGTTCCAGGCAGACATGTTGACATATGACATGAAACTAGGGATCATCCCAAAACAGAGACACTAGACAAAGGTAGTTTTGTATGGGTTAGCACTTGTTGGGTTTGGCAAGTGTACAGTGTATGAATTGATGCAACTAAAGACTAGAAGTTCAAACGTAGACATTTGTGACCATTATTTGTTATCATGTCACTTTTGACCATTATTAATTTGGCGATTACTATATAAAAATAATAGTACTAAAACAAGTTCTTTGAAGCACCAGTTGATGACTCACAATTGCTTAGGTAAAAAGATAAAATGTGATCAAAATTAATTGGAAATTAAATTCATAAATAAATTAAAGCAGTAGTCAGTAAAACATCACGGATGTTCTCCGTGACAATGGTCATATCTTGGCATGTACTGTATGAGTGCTGCAAGACTACTTTCACATGTAAAAGACAAGTGACTTCTTACATTCAACAAAGGATCACAGATCTTTATTTTGAGAACACCCCTTGTGAAGGAGCCAACTGAAGAGGCTTACCAACAAGCCCGTCCATGCTGTGTCGTATTATTTCCATAACAGTAAATATTTGCCATAAATTGGGCATCATGCCCAGACCATCATCTCGACAAATCCGCCTACTTTCTATCCAGAAAATCCTCAGCCGTGTCAAATAATGGAATACAGGGATTTGCAGGCAGAGGAGCGACTCGCTGTCCAGCCAGCGTCGGTCAATGTTAGGGGCTGGATGGAGCCGCAAGTGTTTGTTCCCCTCATGAATCTGTCACGGGCGTACTCTGTCGAGCGCAGACGACTGAGACGTTTTCAACGGCGTGAGTTCTCATGATCCTCTCAAGGTTTGAGTAGAGGAGAACCGGCTGACAATACACGTGTATATCTGCAACATGATGCTAGACCATAGATCTAACTGTGTGTGCTAGACAGATCTGTTATGGCGTTGTGGCTGGGAATATATGTTTATCTGTAGTAGACGTGGCACGTGTCTGTCCTGGGCAGTGAGCATATGTTACTATCGTTGATAGTATCAACTTTCAGATGTCACCCTTTTCTACTTTGCTAACCATTGCGAGTTGTTCAACAGGTTCTCTCATCTGTTGACAACTTTACCGTTGTATTGTTTAGGTTGCTTGTTCTGTTCCTTTTGTCTGTGATAAAAGGAATGACTTAGCAAAAAAACACAATACTTGTTTGATTGTTTCAGGTTGTGGACTTGTAGTTCGCCGTGGCAGCGAGCCAGCCCTCAACAACTTTGGCAAAAATGTACCAAACACAGATGATGAAGAGGAGATATTTCCATGGCAACCGGTCAAGCGGTGGTCATCCAGTTTAGCTGCTGATGACCACAAATCACCTCGGGTTCGCATTTTCCCACTGTTGCGTTTGTATAATCCATGGCAAAGTTTATATTATTATAGACTAGTCCCCATAAATTTTTTATGATTGTGTTTGATAAGTTCAGGTTATAGTTTAGATCAACAATTGGTTGGTAAAAAGTAATATTAGTTTGAAAAATAAAATCTTGTTTCCTCGCAAAAAATATTATTATTGCTACAAGTAGTACAACTGGTTGTTGACACTGTTTTTGGGGCACCTACCTTTGTTTAGAAATACAGTTGAAGGCAAAATATACAAACAAGATCTAAAGTTATGTGAGAAGAAATAAACAAGAAATTGACTTAAAATAAGCCCTTCATTAGTAATGTCTATTTCCTTATGTTTTTCACCTTAGGCATCGGAGAACAGTGATGAGAACAATGGCAACATTGCCGTTCCACCACATCCAACGCGCATTTGTGGAAATGGACAGGAGAAAGACACTGGAGGCATCGGTGCCTTCACGGCATTCTCCCGCAATCCCCCGATACGACGATCGCTCGCAAACAATGCGACGATGTTTCAATGGCTGGAAGCGCAGCAGAGACAACAACAAAGATTTGAGGTGGGCCACAGTATTTAAGCTCACTGTTCTTCAGATCGAATGGAGTTGCTAGTATTTATACAGCAATAAATATGATCGTGCTGTGCAACAAGCCCCAAATGGGGAGTAGATGTGGACACCCTTGATTCATCTGAGTCCAAAACAACTGTCATCTCTGTCTAATTGTGTTGACAGTCATCTTCATCATCTTGTCAAATGGAGGACAGAGCCAATGGCAGTTGTTTGCAATAAATCTCCATTTGTGTCTATTTATGTATTTGAAGACCTGAATAAATATGTTGAAGATATGATATTCTGCACATAAATTTAAATTTACTGAAGGCAAAGCAGTGTTTGCTACTGAAAGCTGCACTCATGATACATTCAGATTGTAAACACCGAGATAGATACAAAACAGCAATTGTTGGCCATAATTAGCATGCACTTGTAGTGTATTTCGTAACTCTGAAGTTACAAAGTATAGTCTAGATTCCATTAGATGGCAAGAAAGAAGTTTACTTTGGAAGAAATATTGATTGAAGTTCTGTGTTCCCACATACCCCACAAGTCAGCTGGAATACATCTCGTCCCATGAGAAACACGGTGACATTTTCGTGTATACGTATATCAGAATTGTGAAAATGTCACTTATGGCCTAGAGTTTCTCATGGGACGATTTTACTGATTCCGTGAACCTACTACTAATAACTACCTGATGCAACATACAACCTTCTGTGATGTGTATATATGTGCTGTTGTTGCTGTTACGCCTTTTCGCTCGCTGGGAGCATAGGCCATCGACCAAGGAACGCCACCGTTTTCTGTCAGTGGCCATCCTCTCCATCTCTCTCCTGGTGTATCCCATCTCCTTTGTTTCTTTTTCCGTGTCTCTCTGCCAGGTGTTTCGTGGCCTACCTCTTCTCCTCTTCCCTGGGGGGTTCCATGTGATGGCTTGACGGGTGATTGTTTCTGGTGGTTTCCTGAGTGTATGTCCTATCCACCTCCATTTTCTCTTCTTTATTTCATTTTCTATGGGTAGTTTGGTCATTTTCCAGAGTGTTGTGTTGGGTACCTTGTCTGACCACTTCAGGTGTAGGATTCTGCAAAGGCATTTGTTGATGAAGGTCTGTGTTCTTAGTGTCTTCTGTGTGTACACTAGATGTGTAATTGTATGTACACTAGATGTGTGATTGTATGTACACTAGATGTGTAATTGTATGTACACTAGATGTGTGATTGTATGTACACTAGATGTGTGATTGTATGTACACTAGATGTGTGATTGTATGTACACTAGATGTGTGATTGTATGTACACTAGATGTGTGATTGTATGTACACTAGATGTGTGATTGTATGTACACTAGATGTGTGATTGTATGTACACTAGATGTGTGATTGTATGTACACTAGATGTGTGATTGTATGTACACTAGATGTGTGATTGTATGTACACTAGATGTGTGATTGTATGTACACTAGATGTGTAATTGTATGTACACTAGATGTGTAATTGTATGTACACTAGATGTGTAATTGTGTGTACACTAGATGTGTGATTGTTGTGATGTTGCAGCGACACGGCAGGAGGGAGCCACTCGGGGGGTCGGGCAAGTCAGAGGATGAACAGAAGGAAGAAGACACGGAGAAGGACGGAGACAGCTCACCAAAGTCACCAAAGTCATCCAAAGACTCGCCTACGCCAGAGGGAATGTACGTTGCATCTTGTCACTTGGGGAAAATCGGAAGTTAGCTTTTATAACTGAGGGCTAAACACTTTGGTTTTGTGGTTGTTTTGATATTAGTCGTAGATAAGAACTGGGCTATTGTTTCAGAACATTATATTGTGTTGGTACAACTGAATATGTGATTGATCTGCATTTGTAATCAATTGTGTTGGATATTTGGAGTCTGAAACAGTATAAAGCAGAACGTATGGTCAGCTTTATTGTCCACAAAAATGTAAATGCACCCCAAAGTATTGTACATTTAATGAGCATGTATACATATGCATCCTGTTTAAATTGCTTATTGTTTTGAAACAAAATACATTTTACATACATAGGAACTTTAATAATAATGTATTATACATATGAATAATATAGTTATATATTATAATGATTTAACTACATGTCACACCTGTACAATTTGAGCTGAATGCACTTCATCTAGGTATATGACACTGTACAAATAGACTTATTATCACTCCATATGTTGTGTTTGTTGTGACAGTGAGATTGGCTTGATGGTTTGCATGAGAAATACGGGAGGCCCCCTGGGGATCCACGTAGTTCCCGACTACGACGACAATGGAAGGTGGGTGGGTCCACAACCCTCTAGGTGCAGTACAAGGTTTTTTTTCTGAACACTTGAAGTAACCTTTTATGGACAGTCTTTCTATATTTCAAATCATATATTAGAGAAATTTCACGGTGCTATATTTTGGTTTTAGTGCAACTAATTTCCTTGACCAATTAACAAACTGTTGATTAAATGCACAGTGTCTGTTCATTTTTTGGTAAATTAAGTATTCTGTAAGTAAAATTATGTCTATACTAACTAACTACTGACTATCATTTTATCAGTTTTAATCAATTATTTAGACTCAAAATATTATAGTTACATTGATAATATTGATCAATAAATAGCGGTGAAAACACATTGATAACAGTCTCATTTTGTAATGTTATTAACTACGACCTTTGACACTCACCTTTGAACTGTTGCTACAGGGACATGGGACTGGTAATACAAGGCATAGAACCCGGTGGTCGTATTCACGATGACGGACGACTGCACCCTCAAGACAGAATCATAGAGATCAACGGCACCAGTCTTGTGGACGTGGACTTCAACAAGTATGTCGTTTGGTTACACCGTGAAATAATGTTCTATTTCAAGGTTGCATTAATCTTACATATTACTAAAAATGTAGAAATAACTACTTATATTGGAAGTTCATTTTAAAGAAGATGTCCTTTATTTACAGATGTGCCAATTTCAAGTTGTACAAATATTCAATGTGCACTCTACTCTGTTCATTCATAAAATGCACTATCTAGTACTAACTTACTTTTTGTACCTGGACATACACAGTAGGGTCTTGTCTATAGCTGCACTAACTCTTTAGAACACTTAGTGTTAAAAAACTTGAAACTATTACACAAATCTGCCATCATTAAAACAAAATTCGGTACAAATATATTTATCCGTCACACCTTCCTGACATATCCATCTGGTGACAACTTGTGTACGGCTTTTTAGGAATTTTATATAGACTAACCCTGTTGTCTTGATGCACCTCTGAACTTGGTGTCCAAGGGTCTAAGTGCAGTATGTGCTCTCCTGTGGGACCACTGTGTGTAACTATGTATCTATTTACAGGGCGCAAGATATATTCAAACAAGCGCTACAATCAAGTGAGATCAATCTGAGGGTGATCGCCAGTGACGCGCCCCCTCTACCACGGGAACCCCCTCCAAGCCGCCAGAAACAACTCACACGCAAGAAACCCCCTAACCTTGACCTTACGACCCTCACACTATCGTTAAGCAACAAGCCACCACCAGAGGGAAGTCCTTCAAAGTCACCCGACGCGGTCAGTACGCCGACGGACAGCGGGCCGTGCACTTCGACCCCAACTTCTAAGTCGACGAGCGTTGCCGTGACACCACTGAGTAGCAAGGCGGGGTCGTTACCGGGGTCACCGTCAAAGAAGGCGCCCCCTGCAGTTCCTGCTCGACACCCCACGACGATGTTGTCAACGACGTCATCGCCCCCTAAGGCTAACATCATTGCCCCAACAAATACGAAGAAGATCGGGAAGAAGATTGCGATCGAGTTGACCAAAGGTGTGTATTTGTGGATCGTGAAGAAAGGCAGTCATGAACTCTAACAAAATAATACGTCTATAAGACGACGTACAGTCTATAAGAAGTACATGGAGAACGTGTCTTTGATATGGAAAGAAATATGCCGTCAAAATTATGTATGTAGTGTATTAGTGTTATTTATTTATTAAATTCTTAGTTTTTATTATCATAAAAATATAATTATGATTGTAAGAAATTATGGCCCCCTCTCCTGTTCAAAATGTATTACTTTAGTGTTAAGATTTCTACATTTTACAAAGAACATTGAGTATACATTCAGACCTACAGATGTAGTGGTAGGTAGACTTGAGTTGTGTTTGTAGCAACAAGACATGAGCTGCTCTGTTTTATGACGTGCGACTTGTACACAGATTGAGCAAACCCACATTGAGTGCACTGTGTACATGTTTCAGGGTCTGACGGTCTGGGGTTCAGCGTGACGACTCGAGACAACCCGGCCTGTGGCGTGTGTCCCATCTACATCAAGAACATTCTCCCCAAAGGTGCTGCCATTCAAGATGGCCGCCTCAAGCCTGGTGACAGACTTCTTGAGGTGTGTGGAGCCATGTCCCTTGTGTCACCACCAGGACCAGGACATGCACGTGTTAGTTAGTAAACATATGCCAATTAAGACATTTCTCAGTTTAACTTGTGTTCATCTGCTTGGTTTTTGCCCATCCCGAGTTCCTGCAGCATTACGGTTTTGATAGGTTGCTGGATTTCATATTAATGACATCTTTAGTCAGATGTAGTGGTCACTGTGAGCAGAGGATGTCAACAAACTTGCAGCAGTGTTATTTGTGTCAAATCAAAATGAGGCAAACACTTTTTAACGGATGTTTTGTTGGTGAACAACTGACAACATGACTGCAGTGTGACCGTGGTGTAAACAACTGACAACATGACTGCAGTGTGACCATGATGTAAACAACTGACAACATGACTGCAGTGTGACCGTGGTGTAAACAACTGACAACATGACTGCAGTGTGACCGTGGTGTAAACAACTGACAACATGACTGCAGTGTGACCATGGTGTAAACAACTGACAACATGACTGCAGTGTGACCGTGGTGTAAACAACTGACAACATGACTGCAGTGTGACCGTGGTGTAAACAACTGACAACATGACTGCAGTGTGACCATGGTGTAAACAACTGACAACATGACTGCAGTGTGACCGTGGTGTAAACAACTGACAACATGACTGCAGTGTGACCGTGGTGTAAACAACTGACAACATGACTGCAGTGTGACCGTGGTGTAAACAACTGACAACATGACTGCAGTGTGACCGTGGTGTAAACAACTGACAACATGACTGCAGTGTGACCATGGTGTAAACAACTGACAACATGACTGCAGTGTGACCGTGGTGTAAACAACTGACAACATGACTGCAGTGTGACCATGGTGTAAACAACTGACAACATGACTGCAGTGTGACCATGGTGTGAACAACTGACAACATGACTGCAGTGTGACCGTGGTGTAAACAACTGACAACATGACTGCAGTGTGACCATGGTGTAAACAACTGACAACATGACTGCAGTGTGACCATGGTGTAAACAACTGACAACATGACTGCAGTGTGACCGTGGTGTAAACAACTGACAACATGACTGCAGTGTGACCATGGTGTAAACAACTGACAACATGACTGCAGTGTGACCGTGGTGTAAACAACTGACAACATGACTGCAGTGTGACCGTGGTGTAAACAACTGACAACATGACTGCAGTGTGACCGTGGTGTAAACAACTGACAACATGACTGCAGTGTGACAGTGGTGTAAACAACTGACAACATGACTGCAGTGTGACCGTGGTGTAAACAACTGACAACATGACTGCAGTGTGACCATGGTGTAAACAACTGACAACATGACTGCAGTGTGACCGTGGTGTAAACAACTGACAACATGACTGCAGTGTGACCGTGGTGTAAACAACTGACAACATGACTGCAGTGTGACCGTGGTGTAAACAACTGACAACATGACTGCAGTGTGACCTTGGTGTAAACAACTGACAACATGACTGCAGTGTGACCATGGTGTAAACAACTGACAACATGACTGCAGTGTGACCGTGGTGTAAACAACTGACAACATGACTGCAGTGTGACCGTGGTGTAAACAACTGACAACATGACTGCAGTGTGACCATGGTGTAAACAACTGACAACATGACTGCAGTGTGACCGTGATGTAAACCACTGACAACATGACTGCAGTGTGACTGTGATGTAAACAACTGACAACATGACTGCAGTGTGACTGTGATGTAAACCACTGACAACATGACTGCAGTGTGACCGTGATGTAAACCACTGACAACATGACTGCAGTGTGACCGTGATGTAAACCACTGCAGTATTTTGTTTTATCAGACAAAACTGCAACCAGCTTTTCACAATAATCGCCACAGAAAGTTAATGAACAACATAAGCATGCACATGCTCATAAATACTTACACGCACACAAATGCATGCATACGCACTCACAAACACACAAACGCACACACACACGTGCACACAAACGTGCACAAATGCACAAACACGCACACACACACGTGTGCACAAACACACACACACGCACATGCGCACACACACAAACATATTATGACCTTTACATCAGGAAAGTATATAAAGATATGTATATATGTGTGTTCATGACGGCCCTCTCCATGCCCTGTGCAGGTGAACGGCACAGACATGACGGGCCTCACCCAGGGCGATGCCGTCAGTATGCTCAAGGCCACCAAGTCCGGTCAAACGGTTAGTCTCGTCGTCAGCCGCCAGGTGGCACTAGATGAGAAATACGCCAAGACGAAACACTTGGTGAGTAAATCTTGTCTCTCAGTGGATTCTACTGTTTATCACGTTGGCAGATTTTTTATTTAAGCGTCATTGGACCATGACTCCTTTTGTGCACCATTCCATAATGAATTCAGCTAGTGCTACGCAGAATGCCTTATAATTCAGTTCCTGCCAGATCTGTTCAATCAAACACTTTGCGTCCGAGGAAAGCATCTAGCCATGCTGCAATTATGGCACAAAGATTAAACTCATGTACAACTGTGTGAATTGAAGCAGTTTGCTGTGAACAAAATTGTGCATGTTTTGAAGTAACCATGAGAACTTTAAAACCTTGGTCCCCTCACTGAGAACGTGACATTCTTGCTGCTACACCACAGTGTAAGTGTCTTTGTTCCCAGCAGTGACCATTGTCATCCTGCTGTTTGTTGTCTACATGTGTGTCGGAATTTGGCAATTCAGAAAACGAGTCCCACTTCGAATGACAAACTGGTGAAGGAGGAGAAAGGGGAGACGAAGGGTAGACAGACCCTGGCCCTCGACATACCCCTCAGTGACAGTGGGCTGGGGGTGAGTGTGAAGGGCAAGACGTCGGCGACGTCTCACGGCCTCCAGGACCTCGGCATCTTCATCAAGTCAGTCATCACGGGAGGAGCTGCCTCCAAGGTAGGTCACTCATGTGGGTGGACGTCTAGGGATTAGTCTTACCTTGTCCCCAGGTCTTTATGCAGGATAACATTAATGCCAGTTACACATGTTTTGGGGGGACACATGGATGTTAACTGTTAAGCTAGTTTACAAACTTTCATCAAATGTGCCTGAATACCTTAAATGGGCTACAAACACACATATGACACCATTTACACTCACTTTCAAGGCATAACTAACAATATCTATGGTTTTGGAAGACCTCCTGCGCCTTCATTTTTTTACCCATCACCACCCGTCCACCCATATTTCTACCCGTCCATATTCGTTTTTACCCGTCCAAATGACGGGTGGACGGGTCTCTACATAAAGGTATGCTTATCCCTGTATCAAGCCTGAACATTTTTACATTCCCCATTAAACACAGTTTCTGTAGATCATGCAAAATATTGGAATGTCACAAATTTCATATATAGATGTTATTAGAAAGTTAGGGAAAGTGTTAGCATTTAATTACATTTTACGGAATATCCCCATTTACCCTACCAGATACCAACTCCCTGGTATTAAGTACACTGTACCTGTGTTTTTTCCATTGGTAAGATAGCCATTTTGTGGTCAGCTTTTTAAAGTGTTTCTATGAAATTCTGGAATTCATGAATTTTCTGTGGGGAAATTTCCGACCTGGATAGTTATGGATTTTTATTTTAAGGTCATGTACAGTCATGGCATTTGCTGCTAAAATCTGTAATCTTGAATCTAACAGCACAGATCTTGAATGAAGCATGAGACGATTTTAGTCGGTCTTAAAACATGTACGATACATGTTGATTTTGTTGTGAATGTCATAATTGGAGGAGGATGTGCACGTCTTGTTGCTGGTGTTGTTGTTGCTTAACCAATGTAATTAACACTGAGTATTCTTAATGTGCACGATTGGCAGATGGCAGATGTTGAAATGTCTGTGTTCACTGCAATATATGATGTGTCTTCATATGTTTATTCGGGCATTTCTGCAAAATGCTTCTGGATAAATATTTGAAATTGTTGGACTAACCACATGCTCAGAGAAACAGTGAATTTGAACGCATATACAACGTTCACGTGGCTCTCCTTTGAGAGTTTATTTGAAGCATCACAATAGCATAATATTCTTAAAAAGATTTATTTTTTAAGAACTGAATCTGAAGTCTGTGGATTTGCAGAAAGTTGTAGACAAATTGGGGCTTTCAAGTAGCTTTGAATCTGAGAAATAAATGATCAGAGACAATCTTCATAACTGGCAATATTTTATTTTCTACTAAAATAATAAAATTACATGGAATGGACAGTTGTATCGTATGGAACTAGGAAGAACTTTATAACTGCTATTGGCAGGAAGAACTCTATAACTGCTACTGTCACTGAGGGGTATGTCGAGGGCCAGGGTCTGTTTACCCTTTGTCTCCCCTTTCTCGCCCTTCACCAGTTTGTCATTCGAAGTGGGACTCGTTTTCTGATAATTGCTATTGGCAAATTTTTTTTTACTTTTTTTTATCCTTACAAATCATGAAATGAAATGTCATTTTGTTTGTGGTCGTTGTGTCCGCAGAGCATGACTCCTATGGCATCTTACTTCACTAACACATGCACGTTTTCAGGACGGCCGTTTACAAGTTGACGATCAGATTATAGAAGTGAACGGTGAAACGTTGATTGGAAAGTCGAACACGGCCGCCATGGGAATCCTGCGCGGCGCAATGCAAAGAAACTGCGTCACGAAACGTTATATCAGTGTTGCTATTCGTCGAGAACGCCAACCAACAGGTGGCAGCAGCAGTAGTTACGTTGGGCTGCATCCCGACAGTCCGCACGAACAGAGAATTTCTGCGTCGGATGCTCCGGTGTACCTGCAGGTTGATACTAAACGGACAGCGAATAGAACAGACAGTGACAGTGGCTCCCCCATGGTGTCGAGTGCGAGAACTATGAGTAAAAGTGACGGCAAAAATCCGGTCTTTGCAAACCCCCTATTGGGGCATCTAAGTGATGGAAACGCATTGAGAAATACTTCATATCAGATGGCGACACATGATAGCCTGAACGAGGGTGATTCCGACGAACAAAGGAAGGCAGTATTAGACGAGCTTGATTCGGCGATCGAAATGGTATTGATTATTGATATTATTTTGCTAATATGTGTTAATGTTAATGTACAAATTAGACACAATACAAATTGTGTAATATTTGACCATCTTAATCATTAATAGCAGGAATTACTTGCATGCATACACAGAGTTATATATTCACAAGCATGCATGCATGCAAACAGACGAACTCAAACATGCACATCCATAGCATAACATGGAGATTACACGTTTATTTAGTGTGTTGCATCAGATGTTCCCAGCATGTGCTGTCGTCACGGTTTCTTGGTTTGTTTGATGCATGGAGTCTGTTATTCAATACCGTTGCTACGGCAACAGTAGCAATAACAAATTATTTCTGAATTGATTCTTTAAAGGTATGATGGCTTACCACCTGTGGATATCTGAGAAGCTTAATTAATTATTTATAATATATTTTTGGAAGTAGCTGTTTTAAAGGTACTTTATATTGAATTTTCTTTGCGAAACTATCCAATTTTTTTATTTTATGATAAAAGTAACTTTTATGTGTTTTTTATCAATGTTAGTCCTGATATCTAGCTACCGTAAGAATATTTTGTTCTGTAGCATTGTCTCTGTTTTTGTTCCTTTGTTTGAGTTGTTAGTTGCTAGTATCCCCCTCTTCATCCTATAGACAAACAGAACATCACACGCAGAAGTAATATGTGTATGAAATCATTAAGCTTCTTAACATATTCTGTTCATTTCAACAACCTATGTTTGTGTTCTTTTGGGAACTGAATAATTGTAATTTTTCTAGTCTTGCTCATATGGCACAATAGAAGTAGTTCACTTCCTGAACAAGACAACGGAAGTTTGTTGAAACATGAAAATAAGCTAACTTTGCTGGTGTTTCAAGAAGAGAGTTTATTTGAAGAGGTTTACAGATACCCATTGAGCCAAAGATACAAACAGTTGTCAAAATGAATAGAATATATTAACTATGGTGAGCTGAGAGACAGACAGGTAACTGCAAAACTTAAATTTAATTTAATTAGATAGTAATCTAATTTAATCGAGAAGATATTTACAAGCCAATGAAAGCTAATTAAATAAAATTTGCAAATTGATGGAAATGCACGTCATGTTGATGGCAATTATGAAGTGAAATTACTAGCATGTTTTAAAAAAATTTGTCGCAGAGGAAAAAGAATTCCAAATCGGCGAGGCCGGCATCAACAATTGGGTTCTTGCACCCACCTACCCCCGACGCGACAGGGGCGATGACCTCTCGCAGCACCGCCCTCATGGAGGATGAGGATGAGGGGGCGCCTAAACCCCCTGACTGGCTCATTGATTGGGAGAAGAACCAGGACTCTAAGGAGCCACTGTGAGTTGATCTGTTTTGTTGTTGTTCTTTGCAGTATTTGTTAGAATCTCATTACCAGCATTCAGTTTACAATGATCATCATCCATTCCTTAGAGGCAATTACCACCAGGAAGTTGACTGAATAAGTCATGGAAGATTTTAAAATGTTTGTTTGTGATATATTGCAAAAATGACCCAAGAACACTTTATCATATCGTTTTGCACATTGATATATTTTTTTCTAAAATGATGCATTTTCTTATCAGTATTCATACTGATGCTTCTTGAGCATTATCAGTTAATTACTGCTTGTTACAATTAAAATAACAGAAGAACTTACATTCAGAGACTACACCTGTAACACATTAAGCATTAACACTTCTCTCATTTTCCATTTTCCTTCACACATTTAATCTTTTGCAGGAGCCCGGAGGAAGAGGAGGCGAAGACGGCATTTCGACGGGAGGGATTTGCTCGACAGAGCATGTCTGAGAAACGGAAGAACAAACTGAATGATCCGCGACTGCTGGAGTTCTACCAGAAGGTGAAGGAAGTGAAGGGGAGAAAAGAAGGAAGTGGATCCACTCATCAGTACTACTCAGGTTAGTACTCGTTAAGTATATCTAGTTGTGGTTAATTAATTATGTTGCAAATTCAGAATGAATGATGTGTTGTTGTATTATTTGTTTATGTTCTGTTGGCGATGCGCATGGTTTTATAATTGTGTTGCTGTTGTTAATTAATCGATATTGTTACAGTATTATCAGTTAATTAGCACGCGATGCGACCAATGCAACTGCCTTTGTGTGAAGTAGGAATGCTGCTGTATCCGACATGGAAGCATACAAAACAACTGTACTGTGATAAATTTGAGGAAATGTTTCTTTGTCATATAAAGACAAAATGTGGACCATATTTGCCTACTTGTTTAGTAATGCGACAGTCCAGTTTTGGACATCAGAACATGTGGCTATCATTGCGTTCATCGTGGCTGCTTCTGTTGTGTGCCTGCTTTTGACACCCTGTCCCTTACCGCATGCTCACACTCCTATCTAGAGTAAGGACAGCTTTGTTATAACCCCAACACCCCAAGGGAATGTCCTCAGTTTGTGAGACTAGCGGTTGGACTGAGAGTCTGCATGTGTTGTGGAGTGTGTGTAGTTAGTGTGTCGTGTGTTCGTGTGACTTACCCTGCCGTGTGATACTTGTGTGACATCCCCGTGTCACATTGCAGCCACTTGGCACCCCAGACGTCGACCGAGGACGGTGCTACGAGGTATGACTGACCACTGCTGGACACTGTCCAGGTGTAGTGGACACCACTAATGACCACTTGCTTCCTCTGCTGCTTTGACCACTGCGCTGTCTCTGTGTAGATATTAACACTGCAGCTGTACAGTAGCGACTGACCTCTAACAAGTAGATCTGTACATACTTGCTTCTACCTGCGTGTTACTTGCAGGGTCTGGATGTACGCTTTCAGGTTCTGTGCGAGACAACAGTGGAGGGGAAATTGGCATTGTTTGTTTTTGTCTTGGTCACTTCTCATCTTGTATTTCCATTCCATCAGATGTTGATTATTTGTATTTTGTGACATCCACTCCATGTCAGTGGGGAAAAAGGATAAATTCCTGGACAATTATCACAAAATTAAGTATTACAATTCGTTTTTGAGCACAACATACAAACAGTTCATTTAATATTTGTTTAATATTTGTTAAGTGAAAATAATACCATACAGGATGCATGCATTAAAAAAAAGAATATTTCAATATGAAGGGAGAAAATAGACGAGCATTACAGTTATACGTATAATTTATTATAAGCTGTTTCTCCGAAAACAGGCTGACGAGAATGTGATCTTTATAGCTAAATGATCTCAGTGTTTAATAGATTTTCTTGTGCATCCATCTAGTACATAGTAGACTACATACATACACCATACATTGGTTTCCTACCAAGTACTCCAACTTTTTTTCAATTATCACGTAATGTCACATTTCAGCCAATTTGCTTTACCTGGCTTGGCTTAGGGGTGATCTCAAACACCGAACTGTCGCATCACACAAAATAAATTTGAACATGGCAGAGTTAGCAACTATTTTGTATAGCATCATGATACACTGTATAGATATTTATTTTCTCAAACAATCCGTTATTTTAAAATTTGCCTTGTAAGGACATTATGGGTGTGAGAAATTGTGTGTTAACATGACTAGAAGCACTTGGCAATGGGAGGTCACTCACAGGTCGACATAATGTAAACATTCATATGGTGGGTCAGTGGTTAAGTTGAATATGTGGGTCAGAAGTTAAATTCCATAAATGGGTCAGAGGTTAAGTTGCATACATTTTCTGTTTTTGTGTACGTCAGTTTTGAGATCACCTGTTAGGTTCTGTCTGTGTCTGTAGTCATAGACGCTTCTTACTAATCATCCATCTACGAGTGGCTTTGAGGACATTGCTACTATGCTGGCATGGCATAGCTTATGTAATACGGTGTGGTGTTATTTTTTTGAAGTGTCACCCAATAACTCTAT
Organism: Oasisia sp. SBJ-2009; assembly: GCA_964017155.1. Taxonomy (NCBI): domain Eukaryota; kingdom Metazoa; phylum Annelida; class Polychaeta; order Sabellida; family Siboglinidae; genus Oasisia; species Oasisia sp. SBJ-2009. The sequence continues at coordinate 45,626,653 of OZ024854.1, forward strand.
TAATTATTTTGGCAGGTTTATAAAATTGATTGACTTTATTTTTAATAAGTTAAACATCAGCAGTTATAGACAAAAATTGGATCGAGTTCTTTTTTAATTTGTTGATTTTAATTTGTTAATACATAAATAAACATTAGCAGTTAGATTAAATAAATATTAGCATTTATATTTAAAATGTCGCGGCCACAGTCGTTTTGCAAACTACAATTGCCTTCTTCATGAACTTAATTGTGGAATAAATGTCTTCTGGTATATTCATTAATATTAATAATAAAAAGAACACTTATATAGTGCCATAAATCAAGATAAAATCCGCGTTTTGAAAACTGTTGTGTTTTTGTTGTTATTATTTCGCTCCCATAATGCATCGTTCATAGTGTTTCTAGTAGCATGTTCCCTGGTATATCCTTCCCGCATGTGTGTAGCCTAGTTGCATGTGCTTGTTGTAGGTGGCAGCACTGATGTGCCAAGTCCGGGGGCGCTCAAGCGTGTCGGATCAGCCGAGTCCCTCCTTAGTAAGAATAACAGCCAGTCGGGCTTGTTTGACAGTATGTATCTTTCTCGCAGTTATTCCATAACATTCACACACAAACTTGTAAAACCTAAGTATGCATTTTCTTTTTGCACAATCCGTTCTTATGCAGCTATTTTAACCTGAAGAAAATATCAACAACCTATGAAAAAGATTAACGCATAATGTAATGGAACATAGAAACATGTTGAAAAAATTAGTTGAATCAAAAAAAAACATTACAGCTACGGTTAAAATATGTAAATTATATGATAATTGGTGTGCATAAAAATTACACTTCACTGGCTGATTATGTGTGTAAAAAGTCACCATATCGTAAACACTTCTGAACAGAGGTCCGCTTTGGACCTTAGTGTATAAATAAAGTTATTATTACTGTTATAAACCATATTATGCAAGGAACAAAATAATTGAACTATTTAAAAACAAACTATTTCAAACAGTTGTTTTCAGTATGTGCTTGTTTTTGTGCTCATTTTCTACACAAACTGTCTCAGGTGGCTCCACCTATACAGGGTTTGTGTACCTTGATTCTCGATGGTACCGCATCACTGCACGCAGTAAGACAGCTAGTTTGTTTGCAAAAGGTAGGAGTTCTGTGATTGGCTGTTCTCTCTGTCTCACTGTCAGTCTGGCCAGTTTATCTGTTTTGACTTGGGAGTGGGAAATCAGTGGTCTTTTGGCCACCAGCTCGACCTTGACTTTCTTTCTGTCTACCTGTCTACCTGTCTGGCAAGGTATTTAACTTTTGACATTTGTAACTGTATTTGTAACTATATTGTACTGTTGCCTTTCTGGAATTTTGTTTCTTCTGTATGTTGTATTGATGCATATCAGCCTGATGCAGGACAATTGCAAAAGATTCAGGTTTGAAATTTTCTCCAGAAAATATGCAATCAAAGCAAAACTAATTTGGTATATCTTTCATTTTCCTGAAGTTGAGTAATGGTGTAATTAGAAATGGTGTATTCTGCAGACAGCCATGACTATTTGAAGGTTGCGTGTTGGATAGGGTGGCCTCTTGGTGCTGTTTCATCTTTGTGTGTTCAATCAGGCGTGACTAACATTCTCGTTTGGTTGTATCGTCTGCTATTGTGGTTTGCGTCTTTGTGTGATCTACTGTTCATGCAATATGACATTCTGGATTTCTGATTTTCCATTATGGTTATGTGGTCTGACATTGTGGTTGTGTGGTCTAACGTTGTCGTTTTCTGACCTGGGTCTGTTGTTAACTATGCAGTCTGGGTTTGTAGTTTTGTGATCTAACGATGTAGTTGTGTGATTTGGCCTTCAGTCTTGTGGCTGTGTAATCACCTCGCCTTGTCGTGGCATGCTCAAACATTCCGGTTGTATGATTCAACCTTGTGGTTGTGTGATTTAACATTCCGGTTGTGTGACGTGGCAGGGTTCTGATGGTGTCGTGTTTTGGGTTGTTTGTGTCAAACACCTGATGCTACTGTCGTTTGTTCAAGAGAATAGTGGAAAATTGTGTGGAAGTTTGCCCTGGGAGTGAATAAGCATTCTCAGATCCAATGTGTGCCTTGCAGACAGTGCGTTGACATTCACCATAACTACTGTCTCTAGTGAAGTTGTGTTCCTACATTCACCATAACTACTGTCTCTGGTGAAGTTGTGTTCCTACATTCACCATAACTACTGTCTCTGGTGAAGTTGTGTTCCTACACTCAGCCAGAGATGTAACAATCAAACATTTTTAATGGTATACTTAAGTAACATAATATGATGCAATATAACAATAATAAACATAACACAAATAACATAACATAAAACAACTCAACAACAACATAGTATAACATTCATAACATAACAGATTTAACAACATAACATGATATTAAAATAATTTATCAAGTCTCTCACCCATGTTACAGCAGTTTGAAGTTCATAATGTTTTCTTTCACAGCGCTATTTTGCAGTACATGTAATAATGTAGTAGTAGTTTGTAGTTGCATGCTGGCTCTAATCCTGCAGTAGTTGCGTAGAAGTAACTCGCATGTATTATCGATGTTTCATTTTCAGATATACAAGTTTCATACTGCTGATGTCTTAGCAAAGAATGCTAACAGTAAAATAATAAAAAACAATTATAGGTGTTTTAGTTGCCTGTTATTTATACTGCCTGGTTGGCTTAAGCATATTTCAAAAATAGCAGAACATGAAATGTTTAACCTTATATTAGGATATATATATATATATATATATATATATATATATATATATATATATATATATATATATAATTTGAAGTGCTGTCATTTTGTGGATTTGCAGTGTTAATTTAATATGCAGTTTGTTATTGTGTTTATTATTATTTCGTAAAAAATATGAACATTTCAGTGTGGTTTCCGGCAGCCAAATCAGTGAAACCTAACTATGAAATTAGTACATTCCGCAACAGGCTGCACTGAATTTTGCCAAATCATTTGTCTAGTGATCACCTACAACATTCAAAAGCAGAATCACACAATCACCACAACTTCAGACACATCACCACAACAAACAAACCTCTCACCTCTACAGGTGCCCTGCTGTGTGGTTGGCAGCTGACCTTGTAGTTACACCATGTTTGTATCTTATTGTAGATTTTATGTTGTAACTTAATTTATATTTTATGTCCGTAACATCATATATCTTATTATTTTACATCTTTTAATATTGCATATCTTACGATTGTGTGTATGAGGACCTCACTGAAAAGAAATCTAGTGTATATTTTAATGTACACTGTATTTAGCTGAGCCATCCTGAATAAATATATTATATCATCAATTGTTTTCCGCAGCGAAATCCCACGGAGAACTTGGCCCGACGTTGGGTCTGCGGAAGTCTAGTTCCCTGGAGAGCCTCCAGAGTGCGGTGCAGGAAGTGAGCATGGAGGAGGACGGCACGCACTACTGGAAGCCGCCCAACCGCGGCATGGTTCGTGGACGCGGCTGTAATGAGAGTTTTCGTGCCGCGGTCGACCGGTCGTACGAGAACAGCGGGATGGTGTCATTGGCAGAGGCCATGGAGCCATGTGAGTGGGCGTCACGTTTCAGTGATTTTAAATCAGTCACGGTTCAGTGATTTTAAATCAAAGTTCTGATGTGATTAAGTGTAATTGCAGGTACGATGTATATTTATTTCTATATTTATTATATAGTTGGTGCCTGTGTTGATTAAATTGGTTTTACTACACGCTGTAATACATTCAGTTAGTGCATGCTAACTGAATGTATTACCGTGTGTAGTAAAACCAATTTAATTAACACAGGCACCAACTGTATAACAAATATAAAGATAAATAATATTGATTGGTAATAGAGCGATCAGTTTTGTCACTAGATGGTAAACATGTCTATAAGGTATTGTATGATTGCTGATTCAATTCAATGTGTGATCAGTTCAGTCCAGTAAATTGAATTGAATTGTTTTCGACACAATTTTAATGCAAATACATCTCCATTCAGATTTGACTAGCTGTGACAACATGAGTCATTATGGTGCATGCTGTTGCTATTATGTATACAACACATTCTGTATATATATATATGTATATATATCCAAGAGTTCATTTGCAATTGGTAAAAATTACAACACATCACAGATGAACTGGGCCCACCAGTGTTTTGTTTAGTAGGTAAATTAGGAACTACAAACACCTAACAAATAGTTTGTATTAGCTAAAAAGTAATAACATTTTACATTATTCTGTTACTCGCCTATCAAATAAATTTTTCCTTTTAATATTAACATTATCATGGGGACTATATTTTGCAGTGGAAGAAGAAGGGAGTGAATATGGCCAGCAGGGTCAGAGGTCGCGGGCGTCGTCCATCAGCAACAGTGATGCACCAGAGGAGGGGAAGAAGCCGGGGAAGAAGCCAGGGAAGAAGGCAGAGAAGGAGAAGGGAGGGATCTTCAAGGGACTAGGATCCATGTTTCGGTAAGTCGTCTCAACCATTCTTGAAATTACATTTAATCGTGCATGACATAAATCCACTGAAGAAATATTTCCCTTTTTAGGACTTGTGCAAGGCTAATGCTTCAAGTTGCAGATCAGAAGTAACTTATTTATTTAATTGATCTCAGAACATAGTAACGCAGTAATCTTTACCATTTGTTATGAAGCCATAGTTACCAGTGAGCCCAACGGCAGGTATTGTTTGCTGCTTTACCATCTATTTAGACTAATCGCTGAAGTATTTTGATTAATCACTAAAGTGTAAACTAATTACATGTACTACTCACATTTTGCTAGGGATCACTATTTAGGGCGGTATTATATTTTAAGGCATGTTTATCACACAAAAACTAAAAACGGCATATATTCGAGGACATGTTTATTTCCTGCCTTTCATTGCTATATACCAAATGTGAAAAATAGGTAACATGCGTTCTGTCATCAAAGAAGCAGACCCCCCAAAATGGAGGTTTCAGAATGTTACTCCAAGTCACGAAAATATCCCAAACAGTTCTATTACCAGCAGCAACAACTGTCAGTAGCTTGTGTGTGACCCACGTGATGCAATCACTGCCTGGCAATGGCGTTTCATGCTTCCAATGAGTCTCTGGATGGCTGCCATTTCAAGATTGTTCCATTATAAACATTGTGTGATCCTTAGCAAATTTTGAGTAGTATATTTGAGTCTTTGTGAACTGACGTCGACATACTTCAGTTGATTTCCAGAAACTATGCTATGTACGTACTTCATTAACAGAACCTCTGCTAAGCCTGTGTTACTCTATTAAATGCAAGGACCTGTGTCATGAAATGGTCCATCCATCCCCATAGATTTGGCCGACACCGCAAACCTCTGGAGGACCGAGGACCAAAGCAATCTGCAACGGAGATGCACAAACAGAGAGAGCAGGAGACCGGCCCAAAGGACCGACCTGAGACAACTACCTCCAAACAACATGGCGCCAAGGTCACACAGGCAGAACAGCAGAGGTAGGTGAAGGTCACTGCATGGGCAAGGTCACCAAGCACACAAATGTCATGCCACTGGTGTCATCTTTGTTGAACTAACATGGTCACGTCTAAAATAACTTATTACTAATTTCAATTCAGTTCATTTTATTGTCCTAAGAAAGATGTTCGCCATACAATACATGATCTTGTGTACAATACAATACATGATCTTGTGTACAAGAAATTAAGTAGAGTACACATTAGAAAATTTATTTCAGTTTTTTTAAAGATTATGTCAATGAAGAGAAATGAAATGCAAAATGCATAAATATATGACCTTCAAATGTAAAGATACAATACAGTAATTATTAGAATGATGTCAGATTTGATATCACGTTTCTGTTGTTGTCCTCAGAAGTAAATATCACAAAACAATTGCACTATTATAAATAAGTTTCAGGCGAGCAACGGATGCTAAATTTCTAAAATAATAAAACAGAAATAATGTTAAAACAAAAATACTACTAAGGTGTTAAACACTAACTTAAGTTTGCCTTACAATTCATAACTGAACCTATATTATACTTATTAAAAAACAAAATATTTAAATTATGACTGAAGACACTGAACCTATATTATACATATTAAACAACTAAATATTCAAATTATGACTAAAACATGTCCATCTTGTAATAACAACACCAAACTCCTGGTTTCGACAGACTGCAGGACCAGTACCGCCACCTACAGGAGCAGCCCCGTGAGCCAGACTACCAGCGGATGTGTGCCCCCAAGGGTGCCCAGCAGTGGGGTCCCCGCGGCCCCCCGGAGTCGAGGGCGGCCCGCATACAGCAGCTGAGGGCGGAGCACCAGCAGCGGCACCGCGAGAGACAGGGGCAGTACCCCCACGATGAGGAGGAGGACACGTACGAGCACGAGATCCAGCAGTGGGAGAAGACAGGGCCGGTGAGAGCTGACAACACTCTCTGTGTCCTTGCTAGCAGCAGTTCAATGTTGTTATACTAAAGGTTAACATGGGTATACTGGAACAGTAGATATGAATTTAAAATAACTATGGGTATATTATTATATATATATATATATATATATATATATATATATATATATATATAAGCCTAAAGGCAGCTTATGTCAACCAGTGCCTAGAGGACCGGCTTATGTAGACCAGACATATTTTTTTATTTAATACATTTTCCACTTTTCCATTTAAAACTGGAACACTGTTTCTAATACTAATGTTTAACACATAATGAAAGTTCATCAAAATATTTCAATAAATAAGGTATATGCAAATAAATCAGTCTACATAAAACCCGCGTATGCATAGATGCCGATTTATGTAGACCTGAGCAACACCGGAAGCTGCGTATATTTAGTTAGCCTTTTTTGCGGTAGACGCCGAATCTAGTAAACAGTAAAACAGTGTTGAGAAATGTAAACTAAGTCGAAGCCCAAGTTATGTTTGATCACGGAATGTATCGATGCGATAACAACAAAGACCAACCTTTTTAAAGACAAAATGTAAGTTTTACTAATTTACACATAATAATATAGCCTTTTGCATCAGTATGAAGCATATCATACACTGAACACGAAACTCCAATCCTTCGTTCGGTATATACCATAAATATAGATTTATAAGAACTTTAACCCGGTACACATAACCCGGCACACAATATACTAAAAAATATGCACGGCGCTGGAGAAAACATGCTCAAAATCACTTAAGATGTTGTTCATTTAAAAATTAATTACGCACAGTACTTCACTGTCATATGAACTGTGTACACAAGCAATTGTATTGATCAATTCAATTGTGTTAGTTGTGAACTAACACGTTGAATCTTTATGTAGACCAGTTTTGGTCTACATAAAACAGCAGTCTACATAAGCCGGTCCTATATGCATAATCGGTCGACATAAGCTGCCTTTAGGAGTATATATATATATATATATATATATATATATATATATATATATATTATACAGTCTAAAACATAAAAGTTTGGTTGTTGTTATCATAAATTAAATATTGTTATACTAAAGTTTTAATGCATATATTGGAACAGTAGATATGTATTTTAAATAAATATGGGCATACATACATACATACATCTCATTTATCTAATGCTTTTTGGTTCTCAAGGTCTCTGGTCAGATAAACGAAATGTGCGGATTAGCGAGGCATGTTATTATTATACGTAGCATTGAGATGGTTCCCACACAAAACGACGTTTTGTGTTGTGTGGGAATATATATATAATATATATATATACAGAGGTACATATGATCAAATAAGTTTAAACAAAACAAACTGTTATAATACATGGTATAGTTACACATTGACTGCCATTCAGTGAGTGTATGTTGTTGATGACAGTGTCTTGTCTGTTGTGACAGCAGCCGTACCAGGAGTACGCAGTGCCCTCTAGGAGACGGGTGCCCCTGGATGACCCGTACGAGAGGTATGTCTCTGTTCAACGTGAAACAATTTATTCAAACACATTATCTGTACAAATCAGATAAAATACACTAACGCATATTGGCGAATAATTATAAGAGAAAATGTTGTATACTTATAAAATCATGTTTCTCCTTTCTCGACAATACTCAAGCAGCCTTTTTGCAATTTTATTACATTGATACAACATGTCAAACTTATGTTTTCCACGCTGTTTCAGTTGTCACAACATTGTACAGGGTTCTTAGTAAAATATTGAAGACAATGTCAGTTGTTATAGAATAGACACCTTTCACTTTCAATCACATGCAACTTTGCTTATCAAGTCAAATCAAAATCACCTTTATTTATCCCTCGTGGGGAAGTCTGGTGATGTTTGGTGTTATTAATATATAAAGTATATTGTTCTAGCAATTATATATGATTAAAAAGGAACATCATTTATGTGTCACAACAACAAAATAATCGTAAAAGCAGTTCATCATCTCATGTCTAAGGACAGTGTGAGCAATAACAACGGCCAGACATGTGTTGGGTGGAGGCGGGAGGGAGGTGGAGGCGGGAGGGAGGTGGAGGCGGGAGGGAGGTGGAGGCGGGAGGGAGGTGGAGGCGGGAGGGAGGTGGAGGCGGGAGGGAAGTGGAGGCGGGAGGGAGGTGGAGGCGGGAGGGAGGTGGAGGCGGGAGGGAGGTGGAGGCGGGAGGGAGGTGGAGGCGGGAGGGAGGTGGAGGCGGGAGGGAGGTGGAGGCGGGAGGGAGGTGGAGGCGGGAGGGAGGTGGAGGCGGGAGGGAGGTGGAGGCGGGAGGGAGGTGGAGGCGGGAGGGAGGTGGCGATGGCAGGGAGGTGGAGGCGGGAGGGGGAGGAAGGGCGAGGTGGAGGGAGGGCGAGGAAGGGAGGGAGGGCGAGGTGGAGGGAGGGCGAGGAAGGGAGGGAGGGCGAGGTGGAGGGAGGGCGAGGTGGAGGGAGGGCGAGGTGGAGGGAGGGCGAGGAAGGGAGGGAGGGCGAGGTGGAGGGAGGGCGAGGTGGAGGGAGGGCGAGGTGGAGGGAGGGCGAGGTGGAGGGAGGGCGAGGTGGAGGGAGGGCGAGGTGGAGGGAGGGCGAGGTGGAGGGAGGGCGAGGTGGAGGGAGGGCGAGGTGGAGGGAGGGAGGGCAGATCATTCATTTAGAAGACAGAAAGGGATGAAGGAATGTCGAGAGCAACTGAATCTCAGCCGAGGCATCTGAACATTATGGCAACATGGTGACTGTGATTTAGGGGATATCTGTCTTCCGTTCCTTTTTGTCCTGCGCCTGTAGAGGTCATCTACCCTGTTAATTCATGGACACTGTCCACCCCTCTCACCAGCCTCTGTGTTACAGGATGCGGGCGGGGCGGGTGAGCCACTCGGCGGCGGCCGACCTCGACCACTACAGCCACTACCAGAACTTCCACGAGATCCAGAAGGAGCTGCGTCGCCACGACTACTACCAGCAGCAGTACCGCCACTACATCGCCCAGCAGCAGGCGCAGCTCGACCGCGGCCACAAGGTGGCGCCACCGCCCTCCTATGACGGCCGGCGCTGGGATGAGCCGGAGAGGCCGACACACGACGCTCGCATCCACTCCATGCAGGACCTGTGCAGCTACGGGCGCCAGTACTCCGCCGACCACCTGCGGCAGTGGGGTGACGCACCGGCGTATCGGACTAGGGTCGGCAGCTCGGAAAACGAGCCCCCTTCCTGCTACCCCCGCAGCAGTTCAACGGGGGGAAACATGCCAATCAGCCAGCTGGGGTATTTGCCCTACCGTGGCGGTGGCGGCAACGTCAGTGGTCGGACATCAGGGACGCTGATCGCCCCACCTCAGGTTCACGTGACTGGCAGCAATATGTTCCAGGTGAAGGCTGAGTATGTTGGTTATGATCCGGCGTGGGCGGCGTATACAGAGCCAAACTACGGCTCATTACCACGGCAATCGTCACGTGACAGGCATCGCAATCAGAACGGTCACGTGTCGACATCGGCCCAAGTGTAGCGAGCGACACGGTGTGGCGGAGCACGGAACTAAGTGGAGAGTTCCATTTCGGGCCCGATGCATTTCTATTTATTCGTATTCTCCATAGATGACGGAACCTGTCGCCAGACAGTTGTTTGTGTCATATCGACAGCAGTGTGGGATGGGATGTTTATTTGTAGCATAGCAATACTAAATTATAGTATAGATGAGGAGTGGCCTATGCAAACAGGTGCTGACCCAACCAAAATGTCAGTCGGGGTGAATTTTCAAGGAAATGTTGGAGCATCGGACAAAGTCAATATTTCGTTTTTTACTCAAGATTTCAGGAAGTAGTATTGGATGTGATTGTGTACAGGAATTGTTGAGCTGTTCTGGGGTTGTTGTTTTCAGTGTTTTATCTTCTCCGGTTTTATTTGGACATTTCCCCCCATTGTGTCATTTCATGGATGAACTCTGTACAACAGCGCTGACGTCTGCAGTCGGTACTGAGCCAGTTGAATGAGAGGCCAAAATATCTAAGTGCAATGTTAGAATGCAACACAGTATTGTTGCTTTTCCGACTGTCTGTTATCTTTGTATTTAGCATGGGTAGTGTTATGTTTAGTTTCCTTCCATCAATGGATGGGTCACATTTGACAATTTGAAACGTACCGTTTATACTGAATTTGTAAAATCAAATTAACCCATTCAGTTTACTTGGTGAGATTAGCATTTACTATCAGCATACTTTTGAAAATAGATTAAAAATAAAGAAGTAATTTTTATTTTTACATTTTTGACAAGATGGTTTTTGTAGTGTCATGCAACAATGTAATGGATTTATTGTAAAACAGGGACCCTTAATTTAATTCATGAGGTTTGTATACATAAAATGTAATTCTGATATACATGAAATATTAGTTGTATGCATTTATTTATCCTTTTAACAACACCTATTGGGTAAAATGAAATGTGGTAGTTAAGTTTTGAGCCCTTTACAACTTGATAAGAATATGATGTCTATATACAGGGGATTTCCAATATTAGCTACAAATTTTTCATTGAAATTATATAGTAAAATACCTACATTAGATAAGTAATTTGGTCCTACATGGAATTAAATAAAACCTAACAAACCAGGTCTGGTTAGAAACCATCTCAAAATGTTCGTATTTAATGCTTGACAAAACCAGTATGCTTGAGGGTACCTGATGTTAAATTACATCAGTTTCAGGTAGCATGTTTAGATGGCTCCCTAAGATGAAATGGATTGAAGACGATACTAGTTACTGTTGCTACATATCACACACAGTGCATGAATTTACACATTTCATGATGTACAGATTTGATAGAATGGTGCATTAATGTTGTAAAATCAAATATGCAATATCTTAACATGTCAGTGTAAATATTGTCCATAAAATGTAGAATATATGTGGTACAGATGTGTCTATAGCGGTATTTTTCTAGAGGGTCATTTATTGGCTAATTAGAGAAATTAGTGAAATCAGGTTAAGTTTATTTTGAAGCAACCTGTCATTTTAGTTAACTGCCTTCATTTCGAGAATGAGCATATGATAGTGAAGCAATGCTAAGTTGGTGTATTGTGCTGGTTTTGTGAAACTTGCCTGACATCGGCCATTCCGGTTATGGCGTTTCACACTTGCATGACATCCCAGCATGCAGCAGACCGTGTACATATACTCCATGCATGTATTATAGAATTCTATATTTTCACACCGTGTTTCTACAATGTATTTATACGTACCGTATCGACAATGCAGCTTTTGTAATCCTGTAAATATACTGCGTTTGCCTGCCGCATGCATGCAACTTTAAACAGGCCAGACGTTTTTATTCGCGGTGATCGTTGTTGCGCCTTTTATGCAATGATTCAATAAACTGTGGCTGAATGACGGATCTACCGTGTGAATGAGTAATTTACATACATCTGCCTGTAAACAGACCTGGGCAGTTCCATGACATCGGACATTTTTGAAGTTTTAGCCATGCATTGCATTCTAAGATCATATAAAACCAACTACGACACCATTCTAAGCATACAGAGAAAATACGCAGAACTAAATTTTCACTGAAGAAAGGTCAAGTGTACATCTTTGATGTGTCCAAACAGAAGGCAGGATTTTATTTAATGAACTGTATAACAGATATTTTAGATTATAGACCAACCGACCATGTTTATTATCGAATCTGGAACTGCCCAGGTCTTATTACACTACTACCGTGATATGCATATTGCTGATACCTGCATCCTCCTGTGATGTGACACTGCCATTTTGGTGTCAATGTCCAGTATATTCTCCATATATGTTGTTGCAGACCAAGCTATATAACTATAGCCAATGTAACATTACTAACTACATACATATACTACATATCACTAAGCCGATGTGTGTGCCACTGATGTCTGTGGCATGTCCCATGAGGTAATGTTAACACTGACTAGAAGCTTCAGTAACTCTCCCGTAATACATTGTCATGTGAGAGTGAACAGCTAAGTTTTACGCAATAAAATGTGATCAGTCTTTTATATGTCGTTGTTTTGCTGATTTTCTCACTAAGCATTAGTAATGTTTCAGGCTATGATATAAATGATACGCACGCACACACCTAACGGCAGCATAGGTCGACCGTTCCATTATGATATACATCACCAAAATGTTGGAATGCAAATAATGACTATCACTATGTAGGCTATACCAACAGTTTCGCAACCAGAGATAAAAGCTTCAGACAGACTGGTTTGGATATACACACACATAACAAATTATATACAATATGTGGGTATATACAGTTATACATTATACACATGTACCGAATTCGTTTTAATAAGCATAAAACTTAATAAAATATTTGAGAAGCAAAAATATACACCAATGTCAACACATTATTTTGTTTGGTTCACAAGTATGACGCTAATTTAAGTTGAACTTTTGATCTTTTCTCATCGTTGAGCTTTGAATTTAATGTAACTAATAATTCAATAAAATATTTTAAGAATGCAAAACATCACAATGGATTACGCACTTTTATTAGATGTATTCACCTTTCAACAACATAATAGTCATGATATTCCATAATTAGTGTCACAAAGCATGATTGGTAATCAACACCTTACACAGACATTGTGATGAGATTATCCTGATAGTAATGTTAGTGTGGCTGGGCAACTGTCTGAGTCTAAGCTGCGATGTTGACTTGTGGCGTTAGTTGCATCATCACTGTACAAAGTTTCACCTAACTATAATAAATTATATTCCTTGTACATACACACACACATATATATATATATATCGGTATTATGCAAGTGTCATCAGACGTTAGACATCAGGTTTTCAATGACCTGATACTATCAAAGTAGATGTCATAATCACAAATACAACCAATAAAAGCATTGTGGATGATATACGATGTAAAAATATATAACTTTAACAGTCTTCATATAAATTCAATTTATACTACACTGTAGACCTCTTTGTAGTGTGTTGCTCATTGTGCTTTACACCTGTTCTTGAAAAAAACATTTCACAACTAATCTTGGAAACATTCAGCCACGTTACAATAGAAGCATGAAAGCCCTCTGATCCACATATCCACCACTGAAATTGGTGTGATGTTTTCCACTGATCATTAATCAACATATCACTGGCTCAACTTGATGTGGGACATCTTGCTCACCACACTATCTGGCAAGTAAAACTTCTTATTGACACAATTCGGTTCACTTAAAGAACATGTTATAACCGTTCAATTCCCAACTTGGAACATTTTCACATCTTCTCCGCTGAATAAAAATGTCTGTGTATGAAGAATTAGAGCTTGGCACTGACAACTAATGACTGGTATAGCAAATAGATGACTATACAGAATCGATGTATCCAGGACATTGTGGTTTGTTTACGTCACAATGAAAATGATGCACATGACCTCTGTCAAGCTGTGGCTTTGCAAGCCATGCTGACAACGGTTACATGTGTGAATTATGTAACTACTGTTATGGTATGACAGCTCATAGATCAAACACGGCTGACATTTCTGTGGTCAAGCACAACTTTAACAGTTTTACCTTATATTCTTGTTTGGCAGCCGTTTTGTTTTTGCTAAGCAACTGAAAACACGATGGATAGGTAAATTATGTTCTTGACATATATCATTGACATCATTCTATGGTATCTCGTGTAGTTTATCATCGTCAGTGAGGTTTAGCCTGTCACTGTCATCCAGACTGTCAGTCACAATACCACTGCTGACATTCCGGTCATCGTCAGTTTTATTTGTCACATCACCACTGTCATCAGACTGCCGTGTCTCTCCACTACTGGCTTCACTACCGTCAGCCTGACATGTCCATCTGGTGTCAACACATGACGCGTCACTTCCTCCGTCTGCATTCTGACACGACACACGGGCGTCGTGGCGACCAGAAGCACCGTCAGTAGAGCAGTCTGCTGGGTTGGGTTTGTGGAAGATTCCCTGTACGAAGACGCGAGGCACGGAGATTCCTTCCTTCTTGTTGATGAGCTCGCGTAGGACGTAGTCACACTGGGTCGCCTCAAGGCCAACGTCAGCGAACAGGGCTGACAGTTCGTCTGAAACACACAACGAATGGGTCGGGACACGTCAACTGGTGTGTATAACATGATTGACATGACAGTGAGAACACACGCAATAGGGAAGGTCAGTCACTGGCTCAGGTAAAGAAAAATCACACACTTCAACTCCCATTCAACCAGTGCACCACTATAAGACCATTCATTTAATTCAATCAGCCAATTTGTTTTTCATTCCAACATTCATATTATAGATCACACGACCAATAAAGCAGTATTCAAGGTTCCCGCAAAACCCAATATCCGGGTACTTAAGGGTCCAGCTGACATTTCTGTGGTCAAGCACAACTTGTTCAGGGATGCTGTGGCACTGTGGGTATAGCTTCTCATCCAAAATAATATCTAGAAATGCTAAACAACATTACAGCAATGAGGAGCTGAACACTGTTTCCCGCTGCCACTGCCACTGCCGTACCGGCACTAGGCCTCATGGAGTCATCCCACGTTTTGATGGTATTGTTTCTACTTGTGAGTTTCAAATACTGATTTAAGTGCATTTTCAGTTGTTACAATTTCTGTTGTGATGGGAAAATATGATCAGCTAACTCTGCCGGTGCTTAAGAAAGAACTTATAAAGAGAGAGGCGATACGAGGAGGCTGCAAGAAGGAGTTGATTGAACGGTAAGTGGCACGCTGAACGATAATGGGGTAACTTTGAATTATTTTATACATCCATACATATCCAGACGACTAGTAAACAGTGATTTTACAATAATTTATTACAGATGAATGGTCGAATTCTGTTAATTATGTGTAAAGTGTGGACTAGTAACTGCATAAAAGGGACAGTCAAATGACTAGCCAGGGATTGGTTGCTAATGTTACGCAATTAGAGTCACAGAGCTGAATACGTGTTGACAGTGCATTCAGACCAGTGAATACACACCGGGTAACTACCATTTTATCCAATCACCGCAAAGGTAGGCTTCCCATGAGATGCGCGCACAGCTTCATTAATCAGTGCGTTGCTAGTTTTGAAAAGAATTAGTTGTGTTTTCAGAGTTTAAAAATCGAACGACATCTGTTTAATTTCTAGTATTTTTAAATTAGTTTATATCACAACTGAGTGTATAGACTCACGTATAGACTTTACTGTTGAGTACGTTGCTTTGGGCCGGCCTGTTTTACAAATAAAACAGCACCAACGATGGCCATGCGCCATGTGGATGGCAGAGTGCTCGATGGCATCGAAAGTAAACTTTCGGTACTTTCGCCGAAAACAACAAAGTCCACGAAATCTCGGGCTACGAAGTCACGATCGACTGATAAATCGTCGCGGTAGGCAAAACTGCCAACACCGTCACGGCAAACTGTGAACGTGAAACCGCACCAATGCCGTCTACGTCAACTGCACAAATGGCAGCCATGAACACGCCATTCGAAGTTGCACAATTGCAATTGACTGTGAGCGCTCTGGCAGACCAGATACGCTGGTTTGTGGCCAGACTGGCGGAAGATGAGGTTGCAGACAACGTCGGTGTCATTAACGAAGCCGAAGAAAGCAATCCTGTCACCACGCCCGAAGGAGGCGTCGACTCCGCTTCGCTCGCCTCGACATCGTCAACGCAGCCACCGCCACGACAGACGGAGCCGGTAGACGTCCTGGCAGGGCTGGAGCCTGTGGACATCCTGGCGGGGCTGGAGCTGGTGGACGTCCTGGCAGGGCTGGAGCCTGTGGACATCCTGGCGGGGCTGGAGCTGGTGGACGTCCTGGCAGGGCTGGAGCCTGTGGACATCCTGGCGGGGCTGGAGCTGGTGGACGTCCTGACAGGGCTGGAGCCTGTGGACATCCTGGCGGGGCTGGAGCTGGTGGACGTCCTGGCAGGGCTGGAGCCTGTGGACATCCTGGCGGGGCTGGAGCCGGTGGACGTCCTGGCGGGGCTGGAGCTGGTGGACGTCCTGGCAGGGCTGGAGCCGGTGGACATCCTGGCGGGGCTGGAGCTGGTGGACGTCCTGACGTGGCTGGAGCCGGTGGACGTCCTGGCGGGGCTGGAGCTGGTGGACGTCCTGACGTGGCTGGAGCCGGTGGACGTCCTGACGTGGCTGGAGCCGGTGGACGTCCTGACGTGGCTGGAGCCGGTGGACGTCCTGGCGGGGCTGGAGCCGGTGGACGTCCTGGCGGGGCTGGAGCCGGTGGACGTCCTGACGGGGCTGGAGCCGGTGGACGTCCTGACGTGGCTGGAGCCGGTGGACGTCCTGGCGGGGCTGGAGCCGGTGGACGTCCTGGCGGGGCTGGAGCCGGTGGACGTCCTGGCGGGGCTGGAGCCGGTGGACGTCCTGGCGGGGCTGGAGCCGGTGGACGTCCTGGCGGGGCTGGTGCCGGTGGACGTCCTGGCGGGGCTGGTGCCGGTGGACGTCCTGACGTGGCTGGTGCCGGTGGACGTCCTGGCGGGGCTGGTGCCGGTGGACGTCCTGGCGGGGCTGGAGCCGGTGGACGTCCTGGCGGGGCTGGAGCCGGTGGACGTCCTGGCAGGGCTGGAGCCGGTGGACGTCCTGGCGGGGCTGGAGCCGGTGGACGTCCTGGCGGGGCTGGAGCCGGTGGACGTCCTGGCGGGGCTGGAGCCGGTGGACGTCCTGGCGGGGCTGGAGCCGGTGGACGTCCTGACGTGGCTGGAGCCGGTGGACGTCCTGACGTGGCTGGAGCCGGTGGACGTCCTGACGTGGCTGGAGCCGGTGGACGTCCTGGCGGGGCTGGAGCCGGTGGACGTCCTGGCGGGGCTGGAGCCGGTGGACGTCCTGGCGGGGCTGGAGCCGGTGGACGTCCTGGCGGGGCTGGAGCCGGTGGACGTCCTGGCGGGGCTGGTGCCGGTGGACGTCCTGGCGGGGCTGGTGCCGGTGGACGTCCTGGCGGGGCTGGTGCCGGTGGACGTCCTGGCGGGGCTGGTGCCGGTGGACGTCCTGGCGGGGCTGGTGCCGGTGGACGTCCTGGCGGGGCTGGTGCCGGTGGACGTCCTGGCGGGGCTGGTGCCGGTGGACGTCCTGGCGGGGCTGGTGCCGGTGGACGTCCTGGCAGGGCTGGTGCCGGTGGACGTCCTGGCAGGGCTGGAGGCGTTTTACGACACCAGTGAGCAAGTTGCACCAGACGTCTATGGACAACTAGCGAAAATCGTGGGCAACTTGTGTGCTACTAAACTGGCCGACGACAAGCTGAAGGAGAAGATGGCTGCCGACGTGAGACCGGGGAATTGCGACTCACTCACGTTGACGCGAGTTAACCCAGAAATCTGGGAAAACTTGCCACCGGCCACGAGGTCGTCAGGCATAAAATTGCACAGTGCAAAACGCGAACGTACAAGCCATGATCGCGATTATGCACGCCACCGATGCTCTCGTCGCAGCGACGAAATCTGAGAACTTCTCCAAAGCCAAGATGGCGTCGACCATCATGGCGCTGGTCGACGGCTTGGCGCTGATGGCGAATGCGGCACAGGAGCTGAACCAGCGAAGGCGTGACGGACAACGGCCAGACCTGAACGCGGCATACAAGGGGCTGTGCAATAACGACACCGGCATGACGCGACTCCTATACGACGACGATCTCACGGCTAAGATCAAGGAGCTCAACGAGACCAATCGAGTCAGCAGCCAGCTTGCGTCGGGCTCGACGTTCGGACAGCGCCACTCGATGCAGAATCGCTACGGTCAGCGACAACAGCCGTACCAGAGGCGAGGCAGGTCGACCTGGATGGGGCACTTCCGGGAAGCTTTTTTAGACCGGGGTTCCCACCACACGCAGCGTGGAAGGCCATTCCCACGACGGGGGCATCCTGCACGACCGACAGCTTGTCCCGTCCAACGCAGGGATATGTGAACCCTGATGTGCAAAAGGTAAACACTCCCCTGTCCACTGAAACATTTACGGCAGGTGGAACGAGATTTTGTCTCGAACAATGGCGGGGTTTAACGTCGGATAATTTGATCCTACGAACGGTAGCAGCAAAGATAATTAAAGGAAGACAATTCACTGCGCTGTTTTCCATTGGGCGCCATTTTTTAAAAATACACCGCAACGCACCAAGCCGCTGGGTGTCAAAAGTCAGACGAGCAATCAACATGCTGTACGCCAGGCACGGCGGTTCGTTTTGCTCAGCCTTTGGCTGCAGCAACAACAAAAGCGTCAACACAGAGCTTTCATTCTTCAGATTCCCGAAAGATAAAGATAGGTAGACATTAAATCAATACAAACTAAAAAGAAATACCATGCATAACACACATAAATGCAACGCCTCGACACGCCCCCCCCCCCTCAGTCAGTGTCAGACTGGATGTCAGCTGGTGATGTAACCAAAAACACTCCATATGGCTGGGACGGGTTTAGTAGTAGTTTTGGCTAGTAATAGTACTGTCGTGGGCGGGGGGGTTTATCAGTGACAATAAATTAACAGTATGTCCCAGCGGATCATGTGGTGGGCTGAACTAAGAGTATATATCACTGACACTGTATCATGTATCCAGACTGGCCTACTTGTCCTTGTACATGTACGTGGTGTATCTAAATTCTAGATAATAGAATAGGTGCCTTGGCAAAATATTAGCAATAAATGTGTAATACTGGCTGTAATTCAATGCTTTGCACTTCTTATTTAAGGAGTAAGCGATGGGTTATAAACTCCAGAAGGGAAGATCTGTTGAAAAGAGACCGAGTATCTCTATAACAACTGCTGGATGTGTGCTAAACACTTCACCGAGTCACAGTTTATGAATGCCAACAGCCGTGACAAGCTGGTACGGGATGCAGTTCCCACATTATTCAGCTGCAATCAATCAGATCACCAGAAAGAATGCAAGCCCCCCAAGGATAGAACTTCATCTTCTGAGCATGTAGTTGAGCAAGAAACTTCAGTCCTGGTAAAATCAATGTTCTTGATTATATTCATGTCAGACCAGATGATTGTATTGTTTTAAATTGCTTGAGACAGTTGACTAGATAGTACATCACCATACAGTATACATATAGCCCTGGCTGAACTAAGGTATAATTGTAACGTTTTTGTGAGAACACCGAAATAATTCTGTATGTCATTTGGATACTAAATATTGTAAATGGCAACCAGAAGCACATCCCAAAAATGTTGTGTGCAACAAAACTTATGGCAACTTTGGTAGTTATACTCCAGGAGACCATTCCATTCAGGATCTTGCATTTCTGTAAACATCATAAGAGTGGTGACTTCGCCAAGTCCATCTTGAGGTGCTATATCCGTTGCAGGCTACATTACTATTTCAAGTTTGAGACCAGAGCTTTGATCCAAAAGAAGGTCAAGAAGACCAGAAAGTTGCAAATACTGAAGCATAAGTAATTAAGTGTTGGTATACATGGTATCCATTCATATGAAGCTGTGATGTCATAGCATACCGGTCTTAAAGATGACTTTGCCTTGGACATATTATATTGCATTGAGTGGATCTGAGGGCAGGGATATGTATTTCGTAAATTACATATTGAAATGATATGAATTGCAAACTATGCCAATTCAATGAAACTGAAGACTAACTATAATGAATATTGTGAACAAATGTACATGTAGCTGACAAATATATTGACATTTTAATACTGGTACATATTCTGTTACTTTTGTGTGGCGCATGATGACTATCATGTATCAATATACAGCACAGGTTGTATGTATCACATGCATCTTTCATCTACAAAATTACATTAATTCTACACACAGATGGACATGTGCAGACATTATTTATTTGTAGACGTGTCAAAAAAAAAAAACTCATTTAAGTGGCTTGATTACAAAATGATATGTATTTGATAAATGAAAGATGATGTTGAATACTTTCTGCAAATGTTGGCATATCAAACCAAATTGGCATGTTTTGGGGCTCATTTGAAGTGTATACTAACTTTAATATTTGTACCCATGCTATTAATGCCTAAAATAAATGTATTATTGTACCCATGTCTTTTTTGTTCATGTTTTTGATCTGTTTCAGAATAGGAATGAAATATTTATAAAAATTGGGATTGGACAGTAACTGTCTGAACTGAATTAGATTGATTGATTGATTTATTAAGGAATCCACTTTCAGTAATAAAACTGTTGAGGTGGAGCCTTCAGACATTAAAAATACAAAAGTTTACAATGGTGTAAAAAAATACAATTTAAACATATAATGAAAACAGGAATCTCCCCACTAAAAGATAAAGGCATCCTTCATACAGACAGCAAATCCAAAGCAAATATCCTCTCAAACCATTTCCAGTCTGTATTCACCAACGAAAATCTAACCAACCTCCCCAGCTCCCCAACCAAAACCGATCCCCACAAATGCCCCCAATCCAAATCACAGTTAAAGGCGTCGAGAAATTACTAACAGAGTTAAAACCAAACAAGCTCAAGGCCCAGATAACATTCCTGCCAGAATCCTGAAAGAAATGGCCTCTACAATTGCATCCATCCTGACAATCATATTCCAAAAATCTATACATTCCCGAACTCCCCCTTCAGACTGGTTAAAAGCACATATAGACAGTATAGTCCCTATCCACAAAAAGAACGACAGAACCATTGCCTCAAACTACCGACCAATCTCCCTCACTAGTATACCATGCAAAATTCTTGAACATATCATATCCACATCAATCCATAAACATCTTGAAAGCAACAACATCCTCACCGACCGACAACATGGCTTCAGATCTAGGCGTTCCTGTGAGACTTCACTGCTCACAACTATCAATGACCTGACTAGCACCCTGGAAAAAACCCACCAAATTGACCTTGTACTACTAGATTTCTCCAAAGCTTTCGACACTATCCCCCATAAACGACTCCTCCACAAATTAGACCACTACGGAATTAGAGCCAGCACCCACCTCTGGATAAAAAAAATTCTGACCAATAGAACACAAGAAGTGCTGGTAGAAGGGTGCAAGTCAGGTCAGGTATACGTGAGCTCTGGAGTCCCACAGGGCACTGTTCCTGGCCTCCTCCTCTTCCTTCTTTACATAAACGACATGCCCTCCCATATTTCACCAGGAACCTCCCTCAAACTTTTCGCCGACGACACTATGCTCTACTGACAGATCAATAACCACACCGACCAAGACAACCTACAGAACGACCTTGACAGACTAACTGACTGGGAAAAAACATGGCAAATGACTTTCAACCCATCCAAATGCGAAATTATGCACATCATCAGATCTAAATCACCCATACACAACCCATACACAATACATGATGAACCACTCAGAGCAGTACCAGTAGCAACCCACCTTGGCATAGATATATCAAGCAACCTCTCCTGGAACTCACACATCAACAAAATAGTAAATAAGGCAAATAGCAAAATCGATCCCACAATCCATCAAGAGATATGCCTATAGGAGTCTGGTCCGCCCACACCTCGAGTACTGCTGCCCGGTGTGGGACCCATATACCATCCGAAACATCAACCATCTACCGGCCTTATTGTGTCATCGTTCACATGAGCTGAATATGGACAACTGCATTACAGAACATTAGACTTTGAGAAAGTACTAGCCTTAACAAAAGTAAAGGGCAATTTTGATGCGGTCATGTGTTTGTCACTTGATGCCAAAAGTGAAATACAATGGTGGATCGATAATGCTCACACACAGTGTAGAAACATAGATCACGGGAAGTTTGACTATGCACTCACCACTGATGCTTCAAAAGAAGGTGGGGGGGGGGGGGCAGTGTTGTCTACAGGTTCATATAGCGGTGACAGTAGGTCCACGGGAGGCAGATGCACGGTTGAGGAAAGCGGTGGCATATCAATGTATTGGAACTAAAAGCAGCTTATATGGGACTAAAGTCGTTCTGCACAGACAGTCAACATAGTCACATTAAGCTCAACATGGACAATACAACTGCCATTGCATACATAAATCACATGGGTGGATCACACTGCCGTCAGTGTAATGGGATCGCTAAAGATGTTTGGCTATTTTGCATTGAACGTAACATTTGGATGACAGCAGCACATTTGCCAGGACATTTAAATGTGATAGCAGATGAGAAGTCAAGAGTTTTTGATGATAAGACAGAGTGGAAATTGAATGCTCAAATGTTCCAACACCTAGTACGAATGTTGGTGACACTGGACATTGATTCGTTTGCTTCTAGATTAAACTTTCAGCTAAAACCGTATGTTTCATGGATGCCAGATCCAGAAGCATGTCATGTCGATGCATTTACGTTTGATTGGGGAAATTATATATTTTATGCATTTCCTCCATTCAGCATTCTGAGTTGAGTGATAAAGAAGATGGAGACAGACGGGGCCACTGGGATACTGGTAGTACCAGACTGGCCCACACAGGCGTGGTATTCGGTGCTGCGACGCATGATGATATATCGCAGCCAATCAGGTTGAAATGGCAGACCAACCTGGTGACACTACCTTTCCGGGAAGGCCCTCATCCACTCGGGAGGAAGCTCCAGTTGATGGCTTGCTACTTGTGCGGCAATCGCTGTTGAACACTGGGCTTTCAGAGGAAAGTACAGATATTATCTTAGCTTTATGGAGAGACTCCACTAAGAAACAGTATCTGATATATGTCCACAAATAACAACTTCTTGGTATAACCAAAAGTAAATTTATG
Organism: Oasisia sp. SBJ-2009; assembly: GCA_964017155.1. Taxonomy (NCBI): domain Eukaryota; kingdom Metazoa; phylum Annelida; class Polychaeta; order Sabellida; family Siboglinidae; genus Oasisia; species Oasisia sp. SBJ-2009. The sequence goes on from OZ024854.1 coordinate 45,649,767, forward strand.
TTTGTTGGGTGTTGCATGATAATGGGAATCCGAAATAGTTATGACCTTACACCCCTACCAGTTGGTGGGCTGGCCCAGTGCAGGGCATCATGGGAAAAGTCTGCCATTCTTCCCCAGTTCTTTGCCCAATCGAACAAAGTGTTTATTTTAGTATCATATATTCTGCTGTTTTATTCGATATTAATCTGTCTGTTTATGAGACAGTGTGTTGCATGACTTTGTTCAATTGATTCATTTACTTTTTTGTACGTTTATTGATCTTTCCCTTTCGGATTTGTACTTATTAACGGTTTTTACTTTTGGCCCTTATTCCGTATTCGGCCGGGACATTTCCTTGGTGCGTCCATTACGCCTGTTTCTGTAAACAAATGGCAACGCCGATGTATCGGTTTGCTGGCGGGACTGCTTCCCAATCGGATCAGACTCGTGTCGTACTGATTGGTGACAGTTTCGCCTCCCGTTTCCACCGTTATTGTCGCGCACCTGGGTTCGTCAATGGCGGACTTGACCCACTTCGCTTCTCTCTGTCCGTTGTGTCTCGCGGGGGGGGGGCCCTCCTCGGCTTAGTCAACGACGCTGCCCCACGGATATCCGAGGCCCACGCCACTAAAGCAATCCTTACCCTAGGTGGTAATGATCTTGACCGACCCAGCTGCGAACCACTGCAGCTAGCTAAGGATCTTTTAAACATCGCTCGACATTTCGTTCGCGTCGACGGATTTTCTAAAGTGGCCATTTGCCAACTCTGCTACTGCTACCCCCCTTCCGGCTCTCGCGCGCACACCGTGGCTGCACTGAAACACCCTCTCCGTCCCGGTTACAATGTTTTGGTCGATGCTGTTAATGCGGAATTGCGCCGTTTAATTTCGTTTTTCCCCGCTATCCATTTCTGGAAGCACCGCGGCATGCTTTTAGATTACCAATCTCTTGTTTGCGACGACGGCGTACATGTTAACGCTACCGGGGAGCGGCTCTACTTCAGATCTATCCGTGGGGCGGCGCTGTTCCTCAGCAAGTCGTAACAAATTCCTTTTGTCCACACCTGCATTAACTTGCTTGTTTTCCTACATAAGTTTTGCCTACATGTTCCACTATTCTTGGGTTTCCGAAATTACCCATAACCTTTAACTTTTGTCACACAAATTTCATTAAAATAAAAACAAAAAAAATTCCACCATCTGTTTTCTCCTACTTTCAGGTGACCTGTGCGTTCCTTACTACATTTGCCCCTCCATTTAGGATGTCACGATTCCTAGATAAGCCACTTCTGGTTCGGATTCATGTTTCCGAGTTATAGCCTCAGGATTGCGAGGTACCGGAACTGGTTTATTGTCACTCAAACTCTGGTTCGATACTATACACTCGAGTGATAGCCCCAGGATTGCGGGGTACCGGAGTTTGTCTGACCGCTTATATATGTAAACAGGCTGTGGTTTGATTCGTCGATTGTCAGCCTCTAGTTGTCGAGGTACCACAGTTTGTTTACATCTGTTGGGATCGTTCCATGATTCCCTATTCGGGTCCGCTTGTCGGTTGTGCCTCGATATTTGTACAGTTATATACGCCAAGTTCTGGTTCGAGATATATCCTCGAGTTATAACCCCAGGGTTGAGGGGTACCAGAATTTGTCTTAGGTGTTTCCTTGTAAACAAGTTCAGGTTCGAATAGAATTGTCAATTGCCAGCCTCTAGTTGTCGAGGTACCAGAACTTGTTTATATATTGGACCTTCCCCTGATTCCCTTTCTGTACCGCTTGTTGGTTACGTCTGGATGTTTCACAGTTTATGTCAACCTTCTTTGGTTCAATGACTTATATCTTGTGTTGGTAACTTTGTGGGTTACAGCCTGACCTGGAGCTATGTGACATGTTTTTTGACAGCTCACACTTACTATGCCTTCATTTGTCATACTGTCAATCACAGTTCAGTTGGATTTATGTGACAGGTTCTTATCAGCAACACAAACAATCACTACAACTTCCATTGTCTTTGTGTTCTTTTCCAATCACAGTTGACCTGGATTTATGTGACATGTGTTCGACAGCACCTGCTTGCTAAGACTTCACTTGTCACTGTGCTCTTGTTCAATCACAGTTGACCTGGAATTATGTGACATGTGTTTGACAGCAACAAATTACTACGACTTCATTTGTTATTGTGTTCTTGTTCAATCACAGTTGACTTCGATTTAGGTGACATGTGTTCGCCAGCATCGCATTACTACGACTTCAATTGTCATTGTGTCCTTGTTCCATCACAGTTGACCTGGATTTATGCGACATGTTTTTTGACAGCAACAAATTAACGACATTTCAATTGTCAGTGCGTTCTGCTTCAGTCACAGTTACATATGTACTGAATTTGCTGAATACTTTCCGTTTTTTGGTTGACATTTCACAGATGCCACCACCAAAACGCCGTATCCACGCGACACGAACGCAGACGGGAAAGCTGCGCAAACGAGCGCCAGCTGCTGTCGGAACGCCAACCGCCGCACCGGATGTCGCCGCACCGGATGTCGCCGCACCGGATGTCGCCGCACCGGATGTCGCTGCAGGGACGGCCCCGTTGGCTGATGCCATTGCCGCTGCTGTGATGCGGCAGCTCGAACAATCAGGTCGTCTGCTGCCTGCTTCGGTTCCCGAGCCCGTTCATCGTCTCGCTGAAGCCGTTCCACGTGCGAGTCGTCTCGCTGAAGCCGTTCCACGTGCGAGTCGTCTCGCTGAAGCCGTGCCACGTGCGAGTCGTCTCGCTGAAGCCGTGCCATCCGCATCAACCAGCCGTAACGTCGTTGGTGCCGATTCGGACGATAGCGACCAGGACGATGTTGACGCGGTCCTCAGCGGCCTTCTAGGGGATCGACAAAGCACGACAGATGGCACCGTGGCTAGATGTCGCTCCGGCCAGGATTCCAGAGTCCTTGAGACCAGAAGTGTTGCTACTTTAGAGCATGACTTAATCAGAGCTTCTCTCGCACCTACAACTCGTGCATCATATAGATGCAGTGTAAATATGTTACGTCAGTACTTATCATCTGTCCATCCTGGCGTTAGGTATTTTCCTGTGTCTCGTACTGATCTGGCTGGATTTATTACCCATCTCTTTGCAGCCAATTATGCTTTTTCCACTATTCTATCCACCGTGTCAGCTATTTCTTACAGTCACAAAATTGTTGGGTTACCCGATCCTGCTGACAATTTTTACATTCGAAAACTTCTAGTAGGGGTACACAAGACATCTCGTACAATGGATTTGAGACGGCCTATCGATCAACACATGCTAGCTCTCCTAGTCCGTACTGCAAAATCTGTCATCAGTGACAAATATTTGCAGCTATGCATAGCCGCTATGTTCATGTTCGCTTTTCACGGTTTTTTAAGAATTGGAGAAATTACAGTGCGACCTGGAGTGTTAGCTGCACATGTAATCAAACGAAGCAATCTTCTTATCGTGCCAGCTCGTGACCAGGTTAAGTCTTCCTTACAACTAACAATTCAGCATGCTAAACACCAACACAGGCCCATTGTTCTCGAAATCAATTCACAGTCACACAACTGTCCTGTTGTCGAAAAATTTGTCCCCTTGAAAAAACAAGGGAAACGGTCAAAAAAGAAACACTTATCAAAAGAAGCCATTAGAAAAATCAAATACAAGCAAATGATGTGGAAGACATATAGACATAATGGAAGTGAAGAAGACTATGCCATTTATAAAGAAGCACTTAACCAAGCTACAGCTGAAATTAGAAATTCAAAGAGAAGCTATGAACAAAAATTAGCTTTTAATATAAAACATGACAGCAAGAGTTTTTATGCGTATGTTCGAAGTAAACAGAAAGTTCAGGATAAGGTCGGACCTCTAGAAGATAGTGATGGAAACATAATAACAGAGGGATTCTTAATGGCAGAAAACCTAAATTAATACTTTAGTTCGGTATTTACCAGGGAAGATATTAGTGCATTACCAGTACCAGAGACTAAATTCGAAGGGAGAGAGTCAGACTATTTAGGACAACTAATTGTAACACCAAAAATGGTAGCTAAGAAAATAAGGGACATGAAGGATAATAAGTCACCTGGAGTGGATGGGATTCCTCCCAAATTACTACTGGAAATTGTAGAACAAATTAGCACACCACTTGCAACAGTGTTCAATTTGGCATTAGAGGAAGGAGTAGTTCCGTTAGAATGGAAAGAAGCAAACATCATACCATTATTTAAAAAAGGATCAAGAAGCAAGTCAGAGAACTATAGACCAGTGAGTTTAACATCGGTGATTTGTAAACTATTAGAAAGACTAATTAAAGAGCACTTGGTTGATTTTCTTGTTAAAAATAACTTGATTAACCCATCTCAACATGGGTTTCTAAAAGCGAGGTCATGCTTAACAAATATCTTATGTTTTTTGGAAGATGTCACAAAGTGGGTAGATGAGGGATCACCAGTAGATATAATATACTTAGATTTTAAAAAAGCTTTTGACAAAGTGCCACATCAAAGATTACTACTTAAACTGAAGGCCCATGGCATAGGCAATGTTATGATTAACTGGATAGAAAAATGGCTTATTGATAGAAGACAAAGAGTAGTAGTTGATGGGGAGGTTTCAAACTGGAAATCGGTTTTGAGTGGAGTACCGCAGGGATCAGTATTGGGACCTATTTTGTTCTTAATATATATCAATGATTTGGATGATGATATAACAAGCAAGGTGTTGAAGTTTGCGGATGATACAAAAGTGTTCAGAAAAATAAAAAGTGATACAGATAGACAGCAATTACAAGATGATCTAAATAAGTTGACCGAATGGTCTGAGAAGTGGCAAATGCTGTTTAATTATGGGAAGTGTAAGTGCCTCCACACAGGACATGGGAATGAAGATGCACAATATACAATGGGTGATACTGTACTAAATACTACCATAAAGGAAAAAGACTTAGGGTTAACTATTAGTGCTGATATGAAGGTATCGGAACAGTGTGCAATTGCAGCAGCGAAGGGAAACCAAATTCTTGGATTAATTAGGCGAAATATAGTGTACAAGGAAAAAGAACTAATAATACCACTGTACAAAACAATAGTTAGGCCTCATTTAGAATATTGCATACAGGCATGGAGGCCATATCGCAAGAAGGATATTGATATACTAGAAAGAGTACAAAGAAGAGCAACCAAAATGATACAAAAACTCAGGAATATTAGTTATGAAATGCGTCTAAAAGAATGTGGATTAACAACACTAGAAACCAGGAGACTGCGAGGAGATCAGATAGAAGTTTTTAAAATATTGAATGGGTATGAAAATATTGACAGAAATATTTTTTTCTCAGTCAAGGAAGAGAGAAGGACTAGAGGACATGGAGTTACATTAGCAAAGAAGCAATGTAGATTAGATATTAGAAAATTTTCATTTTTACAAAGAACAGTAAATGAATGGAACAGATTATCGGCTGATTGTGTAAGTGCTAGTAGTGTTAATATGTTCAAAAATAAAATTGACATGTACCTAAGAAGGGCGGGGTACATTTAGATAGATAGGTTGGACTCTCGATAAGCCAAAGGGCTTCCTTGTCCACCTGCCATCTTGAGTTGATTCTCTAGGTGGCAATCTTGTTAAATCTTGTTACTTACGTACCCGTGGCTCATCACCTGGACCACTTTTTGTTTTCCCTGACAAAACACCCATTTCGCGAACCTATTTTTATTCTCAATTATCAGCATGTCTTTCTCATGCCGGTTATGACCCCCGCCTTTACAAATGTCATTCATTTAGAATAGGTGCAGCCACTACTGCAGCAACACGGGGGTACACAGATGTGCAGATCCAAGCTATGGGCAGGTGGAAATCTGCTGTTTTCCGGCGATATATCCGGATCCCTATGATGACACTCTAAAAATGTTCACTTGTCAACATCTATTTCTTTTTGCCTCTATAACAAATTTCCGCTGATATATCCAGTAGCCTGGTACATAATTTCCCTATACGTTTAGGTACTTGCACCAGTCTGGCACGCTTAGCCGGGTCTGAGAGGCTGGCTGGTGTTTACTTATATATATATATCCAATTTTTTTCCCCCTCCACATTGACCCCCCCCCTAGCCTGGTGCTGCTGCTGGTTGTCCTACTTATGGGCTATACCTTTTAGTTTCACATTCTGTCTATTGCATATAAGGTACTTGCAATTTAGACACACATTTAATGTGCTATTGGTTACTTTTGTCAGTCTGTCCAGCTTAGCCGGGTCTAAGATGCAGATATACAGTTAATGCACTATTGGTTACTTTTGTCAGTCTGTCCAGCTTAGCGGGGTCTAAGATGCAGATATACAGTTAATGCACTATTGGTTACTTTTGTCAGTCTGTCCAGCTTAGCCGGGTCTAAGATGCAGATACACAGTTAATGCACTATTGGTTACTTTTGTCAGTCTGTCCAGCTTAGTCGGGTCTAAGATGCAGATACACAGTTAATGCACTATTGGTTACTTTTGTCAGTCTGTCCAGCTTAGCCAGGTCTAAGATGCAGATACACAGTTAATGTGCGATCGTTCCTTTTTAACAGTCTGTCCAGCTTATGGTTTACTGTTATGCCCACACCTGTGTGGGTTATCTTTTGCTTAAATTAGGTTGCCATTATTTACACAGATGATTTGGCACTTAAAGCATATTTGGGTTGGTAATTATAGCTGTTAGCCTGATGATGTGCGGTGGCCTTGGGTGGGGGGACACTCGTCATTATGATCAGTGTCTGTGGCTGGTAGCCCCTCACCTTTGATGTTGTATATTAACCGCTTGATGCATGTATATCTTTGTCTGAATGTTAACTTTGCCTACACAATTACCTGTTATATACATGCGTTTGTTCCATTGTATGTTTCATATCAACTGGCAATAAATTATGCCCATTACCAACCTTATCGGTACGTATCCATTGTCATTTATTGAACATCAAACGAGCTGCGGCCACATTTCCTTGCAAGTTAATTTGTGCACAATACACAACAGAAAACATAAATGGGTATTATTTTGTACACAAAATCATATAAAGGTGTTCTCTAAAGATATGTCATGCATTTTGAGATTTTTAAATGTACTATATGATGACGGTTTGATATATAGTGCAATGAATACAGCCAGGAGTGCACTGTCTGCATTTTTGGGCATGGCTAACACAGATCAGCTAGGGACACACCCTTTAATTGTCAGATTTATGAAAGGAATTTCACGTAGCAGGCCTACTCTGCCCAGATATGAATGCATTTGTTATGTGAAGGATGTTTTTAATGTGTTTAGACAACAACCGTTAGTTGAGTATTTGTCATTTCATGACTTAGCTTTACGTACTGTCATGCTTTTAGCATTAGTATCGGCACAGAGAGGCCAATCAATTCACATGATGGATATAAAACACATGCAGGCCACAAGTGAGCAATACATATTTCAATTGCATGGAGAATTTAAACAGGCCAGAGTAGGATTTGAAACAATGAATGTTGTTTTGCCTGCATGTAATGATGACATTAGGCTTTGTATTGTACATACTTTATCGGTATACTTAAGTAGGAGTGAACCGTTGCGTAACAGCTCACAACTGTTTGTGAGCACAGTGCGACCGCATAAGGCAGTCACTAAAGACACCATTGCCAGATGGATAAAAGTGACATTACGTTTAGCCGGTATAGATGTTGCGAGGTTTAAACCGCATAGTACAAGGGCGGCTGCCACATCTGCGGCACACTGTAAAGGGGTTAAGGTTGCAGATATTTTGAAGGTGGCAGGTTGGTCCAATGAGAAGACATTTGCCAGGTTTTATAACAAGCCATTGCATGCCAGTGTGGGTTCAACTTTCTCAGGCGCAGTGCTGAGTTAGATGTTTTATGTAGGATTGGTGAAACCATTGTAGAAACCTGTTCATAATAAAATGTGTTCACCATGCCTACATTGTGTGACTTCATTTGAGATCATCCATACTTAAAAATCTCATGGGAAACCTACCTTCGTGGTGATTGGATAACATTTGAAGGTTAAACAAGAACTTACCTGGAAGTTTGACCAATCACCGAAGAAGGTAGGGTTAACATGCCCACCCCGTAATACTGCTTATACACCCACCCAGTATGATATTGGAGTGGGTATTCTCAAATGAGTAGTTAAAGACTGATTAATGAAGCTGCGCACGCATCTCATGTTAACCCTACCTTCTTCGGTGATTGGACAAAATTCTGGTCAAACTTCCAGGTAAGTTCTCGTTTAAGTTCATAAATCACTGTCATAACATATATTGTCTTTCAGGTTTATCCGTTTCATGCGGTTCTGCAAGAAGGACGAGACAACCTTCCTGAGGACACAGTGCCGAGTCAAGATGCGTCGTTCCACAACATACAACATTGACCTGAGTGTGGACGAGCAGGGTAACATCTTACAGACACAGTGTGAATGTGCTGCTGGCATTGGCCCATTTGCCCCCTGCAAACACATTCGTGCTGCTTTCTTACCTGTAATTGACTGTGGGTGTGGTAAAGCTATGAAGCTAGAGTTGACATGTACTGAGACTGTGCAGTCTTTCCACAAGCCACGCCGCCTGCACAATGGTTCACCAGTGAAAGCAGAAAACTTAGACATGTCCATGAACAACACACATATCATCTTCAATCCAATACCACAGGCAGTCAGGCACACAGGGTGGACAGCAAAACAACATTCACAAGGGTAAGCAATGCAACAATAAATTTCGCAGCTTCATCAACTGTTAACCCAGCTCTGATGCAGATCATCTCTTTGGCAAACATGCATGCATTTGACAATGAGCATAACTACTGCACACTGCCATCCGAACACTATTTATAAGTTGACACACTCGCACACATTTCAGAAGAACAGGCCACACAAATTGAGCCAGACACCAGAGGACAGGCAGTTGTAGGCTTGTGGCATGTAGAGCGCACAAAACGCTTCTTGCCTCACGGTTTGGCAAAATCTGCAAATTAACAAAGAGAACCGATGCAGATAAATTTGCTAGGGGTCTACAGCAGACAAAGACCATATCTGCTGCACCCCTAGAACATGGCAGGAAATATGAGGGTACTGCACTGAAGGCCTATGGTGAGACGACTGGCAGTACTGTCACAGCCAGTGGTCTGGTTATTTGTTTACAAAAGTCATACTTGGCCTGCTCACCAGATGGTATTGTTGATGACTGTACATTAATTGAAATAAAATGCCCTTATGTGGCCAGGGACAAGCCTGTCACACCACTTACTGTGCCATACTTGGAACTTGCACCAAATGGCAAACTTCATTTAAAACATGACCATGATTATATTATGTATCAGATGCAAGGCATCATGCACATCACATTACTGTGTGACATGCGAGGATGTCATCAACAGCACTCACTCTTCGGATCGCTCTGGTTGTGGTACAGTCGTTGGTGTCAGTCAGCATCCATGGACATGGGTATTGGCTACAGTGGCATCGTGAAGCTGTGCCAATACCTAGATATGAACACCATCACCCACACATTTGCTACCAACAGACGCGCCATCACGGAGGCCAGCAAAGTGACAGCGACCAACATCCTCGACGATACTACGAAGATTGTGCGGCAAGTCTACGTCAACACTGACCTATCACTCAAGGATGCTGAAGTGATTGACCTGAGTATCAGTTATGACGGCTGTTGGATGAGGAGCGGTCAAACTTCAACATATGGGATTGCATGTGTCATCGAGACAGTCAGCGGATTGGACCTTGGTCTGGCAGTGTTCTCGTCATACTGCCAGGCCTGTTCGTGTGCAAGGGCAAGGTTTGGCTTCAAAACCACCATTGCTGCAACCGGAATTATGAAGGATCAGCTGGGGTGATGGAAGTGACGGCTGCCGAGATGTAGTGGGAGTGTTCTTAATGTAATTTTCGATCATCAACCTTTGTTCTACTTCGCCCTTTCATCTTTAACCAGTTAGTGTCATGGCCGATCACTTGCGACCACGCCACCGAAGCAAATGTCCCGTCTGTACTAGACTGATGCGTGGGGGCGATAACCATTCAGTGTGCTGTATATCAACTACACAGTGATGTTTTTCACGCCTATGTGTAGTAATTGTAAGATTTGCATTTTGTTTTATTACTATTGAAAATATATGGTTTCTATTGCAACCTGATAGAGTTCAACCAGTTATTTGTGTGAAGATTTTAGTTTGATATGTTCTATTTTTGAATGTTGTTTTTTCAGTTATACATTTTACATATAAAGTTTGTGTTCATTGGATGTTTTCTCAGCTATTTCTCGATGCATATGCTTGAGAAACTTCACACACTATATGATGATGGTATTCTGTAGGGAAGTGACAAGAGCAGTTTTTTTTATATTTGCCACAATATTGTTGTAATATGCCATTGAAATAAGGTAGTGTCACAAATTCTGGTCTGAAATACACGGTTGTAGTAAAAAATGTAATATAAAAGATGAATCCAAAGTGTAACTTTGTCACTGCCTATAGCATATGTATGTGATTTTTTGGTTGAAATGGACCAATTGGTTATGCCTTAAAAATTCCTGTAAAACTGAATGTGTAAATCAATGATGGCCACCATATGGGAGAGTTCGGGTACCCCTAAAAAGCTGAAAGAAAGGTACAGTGTGTATTTTAGCATAATTCACCATCTGCCACCAGTTACAGTCCTCTAAATTAAGAAATAAGAAAAATGGATTTCAGACTTTCCTCGGTATAATTAATAAAGGCAGTCTTTGACTAGAAGTGTAACATTATTTTATGTTTGTTGTCTATTTCAAATGGATCATAAGCAATTGTTTTATTTATGTGTCACATTGTATCATTAATCAGTACATCAATATATTTCCAGATTAACCACTTTTTACGATTGAGGGAAACACCAAGTCGGCCATGGGTCACCACTGAACAAGATGGGAAGATCATTGCTGCCCACTGCAACTGTATGGCAGGGCTTGCAGAATCATGCAGTCATTCTGGTGCATTACTGCTTGCCATTGAAGCTGCTGTGCAAATACAAAAAATTGCCACAGTGTCCCAGAGCAAAGCTGGCTGATGCCCTCTGGAGTCAATAAGGTTGACTACTTGGAAGTGGACGAAATAAACTTCACTTAATTGAAAACAAGGAAAAGACAGCTGGATAGATGATTTGCCACTGGACAAAATGTGAAAATGTGAGCCATCACCAAGCAGCCGAAGTCGACAGTGCATGCACCACTGCTACAACTCATGAGTTAGACGCCTTCCTCTGGCGACTTGGTGTGTCTGGGTGAAGGCTAGCTACTCTCGCTTTGATTCCAGGATATGCAGACGCCTTTGTTCCAAAATCCCTGTCAGAAGAGTACCCAAGCGTTCACACCGACCTGGCAAATGAGGCATGTTTCAACATGACCCGTAAGGAACTGCTTCAGTACTGCCATTTTGTGGCCGACAACATTGCAATGTCACCGCAGCAAGTGTTGAAGTGGCGACTTGGAAACAGTCAGCTGACAAGCGATTGTTCAGTTTCCGGAGTGGGCGTGTGACTGCTTCAAGACTGAAGCGAGTTTGTCATACTCAGTTGTCAAAACCCAGAGTCAGCCTTGTCAAGGACATTTGCTATCCTGGAAATCGTGCCTTTCACAGTAAGGCTGTAAGTACTGTGACCTCATGAGTGACATGAGAATTCCGCCATTCCGCCTTTTTTCTGGTAACATACACATAATGTGGAATCTAAAAATGCCACAAAACTTACTATTGCAATTTGTTTGAGGTTGAACCACAGAATGACTAGACTAAAAAGAGGCATCTGTGACGGATGTACCTGCGTACTGGCTGCTTCCAACACTTGCAAAGTTTGCGTCACCGTTCCAACGGATCTGTGAAATGGACTTCACTTCCGCATCAAAGAAACGCAGAACACTGGCAGCAAGGACCTTGGCAAGCATGCCACACACACCTACAACTCCACACACACCAGCTGCTAGTGCTACACACACACCTACAACTCCACACACATCCAGCACTGCATACCACAACATACCCTCACCAACAAAACACAAACAAGACACATTCTTTGAGCAGTTGCATCGTGCTTGCCCAAATGCAGTTGTGCTATCCCTGCACAGCACGTACAGTGACAGTTTTGTGCCTAAGTCTGTCTCCAAAATGGCTGCAAGACATCTTGGAGTTGTATAACCCTGACATCACTATTGACAATTATGCAGACATTCTGACCCACTGTGACAGTTTTAACATCAGTGTAAGTGATGCACAGGTAGAATTTGTGATGGCGCAGACAAAGGCACAGAGTAAGAGCAAACTGTGGTTTACTCTGAGGGCAGGCAGGGTGACAGCATCGGCATTCCATGCAGCTTGTCACACCCGCATAGAGAAGCCAGCTACGTCCTTGTTAAGAGCCATATGCTCGCCAAACGATCAGTGTTTTTCTTCTGTAGCCACTGACTGGGGTAAATCTAACGAGGCCATTGCTAGGGATGCATATGTGACATCGCAGCATGCACAGCACAGCGATTTTGACTGTAGCGATTGTGGTTTGTTCTTGAACACTGAATACCCAATGTTTGGAGCTACACCTGATGGCTTAGTAAATTGTACATGTTGTGGGTTGGGGGTTGTCGAAGTCAAATGTCCTATCACTTTGCAGGATGGTAATATGAGTAGTCTAGACTGGATGGTTGTAGAGAGTGATGGGAAGTTCAGACTTAGAAAAACACACCGACATTACTACCAGGTGCAGATGCAGTTGTTTGTGACAAATCGGGAATACTGTGATTTTGTTGTGTGGTCACCCGAAATGTTGTACATAGAGAGGATAGTGCCAGACAGTGTGTGGTGGGCTGAGAAGTCAAAGCAGGGCATGCTCTTCCATGCTAAGTGTGCAATGCCTGAGCTATGTATGAAGTATTTCACCACAAAATCAGTATTGGTGCCAAGCAATGGTGTTGTCCAGTCAGGTAGTACTAGCAAGGATTGTATCTGTGGTGGAGAAGATGATGGACAAAAGATGATTTGTTGTCACAATGAAAACTGTTGTGTACAGTGGTACCATGTCAAATATCTGAAGGTAAAACGTGTGCCGAAGGGCAAGTGGTTCTATGACATGGATGCTGATGTAACAGTGGAGCAAGGTATCATCACAACCGTCATCACATGATGCTCTATGCTGACAGGTATTAGATATATCACGGTCATTCACAGCCCAAATGCACTGTCAAGGGAGTTTCGCAGTACTCAAGTAACCTGCTAATGGGAATCCTCCCTGGTGTTTGTTATGTTGATCACATTTGAGTTATGTTTATTCGTTTTTCACTTGTATTAATTTAGTTATTATCCAGCTTGAGTGAGTAATTGGCTTGTTGTGTCTGCAATGGGGAGTGGCTTCACTTGTGATTCATACAGTTGATCACCAGCTCGGGTTTGTATGTGCAATGGAAACCTGCTGCACTGAATGTGGGGCAATGATCAACAAAACACTCTTCTCTGACCGTTTTTATGGCTCCACTTCTGGAAACGTTCCATTCATGGTGGTGTGACAGGCATCTATGGAGATGGGAGTTGGGCACGCAGGCCTAGTGAGGTTTTGTCACTTCCTAGACATGAGACCTCTCAGCTACAAGACATTTGCAAAGCATGTGTGTGCAATCTGCAAGACCAACAAGATCGTTGTTACCCGGGTGTTCGATGAAGCTGCACAAGTTGTCCGTTGCGTCTCCCGTGCACTTGACCCATCAATTGGCGATGACGAGTCCATTGACTTGACTGTCAGATACGATGGGTCACGGATGACACGTGGCCACAAGTCCTTCCATGGCATCGGTTGTGTTGTTGATGTCCTGACAGGACTTGTGTTAAACTTGCAAGTGATGTCATTGTATTGTCAACGGTGTGCCTACGCAAGTGCTTGATATGGCATCATGGCCACTGCAGCTTTCCAAGAGTGGTTCGAGACACGTGAGCTGGAGTGCAATTGCAAATACCAGGGGTCATCTGGCGGCATGGAAGCGCAAGCTGCAGAGCATCTGTGGACTCGGTCACTGAACCGTGGGTTCAGATACACAACGATACTCTCGGACGAAGATGCCAAGACTTTCAACCATCTCACAAGTTTGCACGTGTAAGTTTGCACGTGTATGGCGACGTGGTACTGCAAAAAGAAGAATGCGTCAACCACGTCGCCAAACGACTTGGCACCGCACTTCGGAAATAAAGCTGGCGTCACTTTGGGAGGCAAGGGGTAAGGAAAGCTGAAGGAGAAGACTATCAATAGTCTGCAAGCATACTATTGCTTGGCCATATGTGCTCACACAGGCAACTTACGAGCAATGCAGAATGCTGTGCTGGCAACATTCGACCATGCAGTATGTATTCTTACATATCCTGGAAGTCCGATACCATAATGGCTTGAGAGCATTTAGCTTGACTACTGTCGTGGGTTTTCCCATGCGGTCTTGTATGATACATTATTGTTTGTGCTAACAGTTTAAAAAATAAATTAAATACATAAATAAAATTTCTATATGTGGTATGAAGACTATTTTTACTAGGACAGTTTTCTTCTTTTAGAATAGTGATAATTTAGTTTGGATATTCCAGGCACTCATATTTTTCATCATGTTTTGCCATTTGCATGTTTCTTCACCCAGTTGCTATGGGGTATACTTATCTAAACATTTCATTTATTTATTTTGTTCTCCACAGTATAGTAAACAGAGAGCAGGAAGCACTGACATGTTGTCACGGCCTATCAGTGGCCATGGCCTTGACATTTCATAAAACGCTTTTAGCTACAAGTGCTTGCTCTCTGTTACCTATTTTTTCAGGATGCCCAAGGGTAAGGCATCATTGACTAAAACTCGGGTGGTCACTCGGTGTCAGATGCCTGATGACACTACTGAGCTTGAGCGCATCATCACGGCTTGTGTCACAGACTTACTAGCTGATGTCATCATTGCAATGTCACCGCAGCAAGTGTTGAAGTGGCGACTCGGAAACAGTCAGCTGACAAGCGATTGTTCAGTTTCCGGAGTGTCAAAACCCAGAGTCAGCCTTGTCAAGGACATTTGCTATCCTGGAAATCGTGCCTTCCACAGTAAGGCAACAGAGTGGGGATGTGATCGTGAGCAGACAGTCCGGCAGCAGTACTGTGACCTCATGAGTGACATGAGAATTCCGCCATTCCGCCTTTTTTCTGGTAACATACACATAATGTGGAATCTAAAAATGCCATAAAACTTACTATTGCAATTTGTTTGAGGTTGAACCACAGAATGACTAGACTAAAAAGAGGCATCTGTGACGGATGTACCTGCGTACTGGCTGCTTCCAACACTTGCAAAGTTTGCGTCACCGTTCCAACGGATCTGTGAAATGGACTTCACTTCCACATCAAAGAAACGCAGAACACTGGCAGCAAGGACCTTGGCAAGCATGCCACACACACCTACAACTCCACACACACCAGCTGCTAGTTCTACACACACACCTACAACTATACACACATCTAGCACAGCACTGCATACCACAACATACCCTCACCAACAAAACACAAACAAGACACATTCTTTGAGCAGTTGCATCGTGCTTGCCCAAATGCAGTTGTGCTATCCCTGCACAGCACGTACAGTGACAGTTTTGTGCCTAAGTCTGTCTCCAAAATGGCTGCAAGACATCTTGGAGTTGTATAACCCTGACATCACTATTGACAATTATGCAGACATTCTGACCCACTGTGACAGTTTTAACATCAGTGTAAGTGATGCACAGGTAGAATTTGTGATGGCGCAGACAAAGGCACAGAGTAAGAGCAAACTGTGGTTTACTCTGAGGGCAGGCAGGGTGACAGCATCGGCATTCCATGCAGCTTGTCACACCCGCATAGAGAAGCCAGCTACGTCCTTGTTAAGAGCCATATGCTCGCCAAACGATCAGTGTTTTTCTTCTGTAGCCACTGACTGGGGTAAATCTAACGAGGCCATTGCTAGGGATGCATATGTGACATCGCAGCATGCACAGCACAGCGATTTTGACTGTAGCGATTGTGGTTTGTTCTTGAACACTGAATACCCAATGTTTGGAGCTACACCTGATGGCTTAGTAAATTGTACATGTTGTGGGGTGGGGGTTGTCGAAGTCAAATGTCCTATCACTTTGCAGGATGGTAATATGAGTAGTCTAGACTGGATGGTTGTAGAGAGTGATGGGAAGTTCAGACTTAGAAAAACACACCGACATTACTACCAGGTGCAGATGCTGTTGTTTGTGACAAATCGGGAATACTGTGATTTTGTTGTGTGGTCACCCGAAATGTTGTACATAGAGAGGATAGTGCCAGACAGTGTGTGGTGGGCTGAGAAGTCAAAGCAGGGCATGCTCTTCCATGCCAAGTGTGCAATGCCTGAGCTGTGTATGAAGTATTTCACCACAAAATCAGTATTGGTGCCAAGCAATGGTGTTGTCCAGTCAGGTAGTACTAGCAAGTATTGTATCTGTGGTGGAGAAGATGATGGACAAAAGATGATTTGTTGTCACAATGAAAACTGTTGTGTACAGTGGTACCATGTCAAATATCTGAAGGTAAAACGTGTGCCGAAGGGCAAGTGGTTCTATGACATGGATGCTGATGTAACAGTGGAGCAAGGTATCATCACAACCGTCATCACATGATGCTCTATGCTGACAGGAATTAGGTATATCACGGTCGTACCTAACCTAATGGCTTGCAGTGTGGCCGAATGGGGCTGGAAGATTTATAGGGTCTTCAACCAATGTACTGCAAGCTGGCTTTGAACATGACAAGGGGTAGAAATGAGTTCAATCAGGTGGATAAGTGTGTAGACATGTTGGCCTTTAAGGTGGGGGGGGGGGGTTGGGGTTGGGGGGTTCACGGCCCAAATGCACTGTCAAGGGAGTTTCGCAGTACTCAAGTAACCTGCTAATGGGAATCCTCGCTGGTGTTTGTTATGTTGATCACATCTGAGTTATGTTTATTCGTTTTTCACTTGTATTAATTTAGTTATTATTCAGCTTGACTGAGTAATTGGCTTGTTGTGTCTGCAATGGGGAGTGGCTTCACTTGTGATTCATACAGTTGATCACCAGCTCGGGTTTGTATGTGCAATGGAAACCTGCTGCACTGAATGTGGGGCAATGATCAACAAAACACTCTCCTCTGACCGTTTTTATGGCTCCACTTCTGGAAACGTTCCATTCATGGTGGTGTGACAGGCATCTATGGAGATGGGAGTTGGGCACGCAGGCCTAGTGAGGTTTTGTCACTTCCTAGACATGAGACCTCTCAGCTACAAGACATTTGCAAAGCATGTGTGTGCAATCTGCAAGACCAACAAGATCGTTGTTACCCGGGTGTTCGATGAAGCTGCACAAGTTGTCCGTTGCGTCTCCCGTGCACTTGACCCATCAATTGGCGATGACGAGTCCATTGACTTGACTGTCAGATACAATGGGTCACGGATGACACGTGGCCACAAGTCCTTCTATGGCATCGGTTGTGTTGTTGATGTCCTGACAGGACTTGTGTTAAACTTGCAAGTGATGTCATTGTATTGTCAACGGTGTGCCTACGCAAGTGCTTGATATGGCATCATGGCCACTGCAGCTTTCCAAGAGTGGTTCGAGACACGTGAGCTGGAGTGCAATTGCAAATACCAGGGGTCATCTGGCGGCATGGAAGCGCAAGCTGCAGAGCATCTGTGGACTCGGTCACTGAACCGTGGGTTCAGATACACAACGATACTCTCGGACGAAGATGCCAAGACTTTCAACCATCTCACAAGTTTGCACGTGTAAGTTTGCACGTGTATGGCGACGTGGTACTGCAAAAAGACGAATGCGTCAACCACGTCACCAAACGACTTGGCACCGCACTTCGGAAATAAAGCTGGCATCACTTTGGGAGGCAAGGGGTAAGGAAAGCTGAAGGAGAAGACTATCAATAGTCTGCAAGCATACTATTGCTTGGCCATATGTGCTCACACAGGCAACTTACGAGCAATGCAGAATGCTGTGCTGGCAACATTCGACCATGCAGTATCAACTGACGAGAACCCCCAGCATGGCCGCTGCCCGGTGGGTCCAGCCAGTTGGTGCTTCTACCAGAAAGCACTGGCCACCGGGCAGGAGCCTGGTCTGCATCGTGTGAATGTGCACACACACCTCTCTGCAGAAGTGGCACAGCACGTGAAGCCTGTCTATGCCCGACTGGCCCATGATGACCTCCTGAGTCGATGCTTGCTTGGCAAAACCAAAAACATCAATGGTTCTCTACACTCGAAAGTATCGACAAACTGTCCGAAGACGAACTTCATTGGACTAGAGTGGGTTCTCTCTGCCACATGCAGCTCCGTTGCAGTGTTCAACTGCGGGGTCGAGTCCTCAATGAGGTACTTGTTTGATGTCGTGCCATTAGGTGCACCTGCTTTCATCTGCACGGAAGTCCGATCGTCAGCGCTTGAGCCAGGCCAAACGCCAGAAGGTGGCAGCTACAAAGGAAGCTCATTGAGCTCAACGTTTCGCTCGCCGCACTGCAGCTAGTGCATCAACAGACTATGCTGCTGGAGCATTCTAGATGCTGGAGCATTCTAGATGCTCCATCTTCAACACTGACACTGATGCAACAGAACATTACTAATAACAATATTTCATAGTTACAGTAGACACTTGACATTCTATGTAGTTCCAGTGGTTGACATGCTATACGTTTTTGTGTAACGTATTCGTTTGTGGTATGTGGAAGTATGACGAGTTCTTATTTTCCAGTTTCCAGTTGTAATCTGTTGTATTTTACATGTTCATGATTACTGTAAACTATAGTATTTGTTTGTGCAATTTGATGACTGTATGTTCAATTTTAGCTATGAAATTACACAATTGAATTGTTCCCAAACTTCTACATTGTTTTTCTCCATTGTAATTATTTTGGTGGGCTGCTCAATCAGTTGAGTGGATCTCGGCTATTTATTTATAGAATCTTTTGAAATTTTCAGACATTGCTTTTAAATTGATATAAAAATTACATTGCTGATAAAACACCGTTTATGAGACTTTATAAATGGATTTATGGCTTTGTATTCGTTTTTGCTTAACTTGTAATTCATTGCAGTGAATGTGTAGTACACCAATGTCAACCCCAGCGGGTAGTCTTAGCACTATTGCAAGAATTTCAATATTTCACGTGACTCAAAAGATCCAATAGGCGCTAATGTTTACCAGACTCCGATTTCAGCTGATGTTTATGTGACGTATCTTTATTTTGGGATCGAAAAATTTGTTTCATTTAAGTTTATTGGATTTTGTTTTGGTTTAATTTGTTCTGATCAGTTTGTTTACCTTATCTAGCATACCTTGGAAGTTTTTATCTGGTAATCAGATACGTTTGCATGGCTGAGATTTAGGTTTTGTGTCTGCAGCAGCCACTTGCAACGACAGCGCACTGTCAGTGTCACCGGAGGTCTTTTGCCTTGTTTACGACAACATTTGTTGCGTTTTTTGGTTTACTTTCTTTTCTTCATCAGTACAATTACGAGCGGTTGCTGGAAGAATAAGGTATGACCTTTTGTTTGAATATATTACTATTTTGATTTCTGTTTGCAGTTTACTTCGGCATGTATTCACTTTACGCCACGACGAATGACAGTCCAGGGCCCCCGGCTACAAGAGTGGTTCTAGTCGCCTCCAAATTTACCAAGAGGTCGACCAGAGTTTGAACTTGTTTATGAGACTGGGTTAGCGCTGTCTGACATCACGTGAGTTTGGTGCATTATAATACATTGCCAGAAAAATTGTACATTATTCCGATGACATCTACAGTGATATTGGGGCATAGTTTTGTTGCCCGTTTAGAATCGGCTTCTGGCAGTAGGAATGACATGCATGCAGGATTAGATTTGATCACCTGTAAGGTTAAATTCATTTCAAAACGGGGTGGTCATGTTAAGTCAATGCGACCTTTGTTACACCACGTTAGTCCGGAGAAACTGCAGATTATCTTTTTTCATATAGGTGAGAATGATATTTCTGTCGACCTGCAAAATGGGGTGCATGTAGCTAGAGATATTATTTTTCTAGCTCAAGAACTGGTTACACAATCATTTTGCAAACGTTTGTATGTGGGTGAACTCCGTTTTCGATTTAAAGGGCGATATATCCACTCGCATCATCAGCAAATGTTATTCAATGATCAAGTGCATGCAGCAAATGCTGAGTTGAAACGCCATTTCCATGGCAATAACCAAATTACCTGGTGGTCTTGCAAAGGTATAAAATTCAGTCAACAAGTTGTGGTGTACATCTCAATAATGGTGTGGGTATTTTTAAATACTGTAAAGCAATTCGGGGGCAGTTGTCCATGGACTTAACCATCTTTGAGCATGCGATCAAAGATGTTAACCTTTTCTTAATCATCTAACATCACTTCGATATTCATTATATGTAGCTACGGTCTACTTATAATTTTGTCAACATTTGCTATATGCTCATATCATTGAAGCTACGCCTTCAGGTGTATATTTAAATTGATTATATGTAGCTATGTTTTGCATATACTGATGTCACTATTTGCTATATGCACATATCATATGAAACTACGCCTTCATATGTATTATATATTGATTATATGTAGCTACGCTCTACATATATTTACATCAGTATTTGCTATATGCACACTCCATATGAAGCTACGCCTTCGTATGTATTACATGTTTCATTAGTAGCTATAGTATGTCGATCATATGTAACCATGTTCTACATATATTATTATCAACAAGTTGATATATTCACATCTCATATGAAGCTACGCCTTCATACGTTTTACTTGGTTTAAATGTAGCTTGTTCAACATATATTTATGTCACTGTGTGCTATATGCAAGTATCATATGAAGCTACGCCTTCATATGTATGTTTGTAATATATGGATTATATGTAGCTACGTTCTACATATATTTATGTCACTATTTGCTCTCTCGCGGGATATGTATTCTTACATATCCTGGAAGTCCGATACTATAATGGCTTCAGAGCATTTAGCTTGACTATTGTCGTGGGTTTTCCCATGCGGTCTTGTATGATACATTATTGTTTGTGCTAACAGTTTAAAAAATAAATTAAATACATAAATAAAATTTCTATATGTGGTATGAAGACTATTTTTACTGGGACAGTTTTCTTCTTTTAGAATAGTGATAATTTAGTTTGGATATTCCAGGCACTCATATTTTTCATCATGTTTTGCCATTTGCATGTTTCTTCACCCAGTTGCTATGGGGTATACTTATCTAAACATTTCATTTATTTTGTTCTCCACAGTATAGTAAACAGAGAGCAGGAAGCACTGACACGTTGTCACGGCCTATCAGTGGCCATGGCCTTGACATTTCATAAAACGCTTTTAGCTACAAGTGCTTGCTCTCTGGTATCTATTTTTTCAGCATGCCCAAGGGTAAGGCATCATTGACTAAAACTCGGGTGGTCACTCGGTGTCAGCGGATGGCAAGCAACGTGATGCCTGATGACACTACTGAGCTTGAGCGCATCATCACAGCTCGTGTCACAGACTCACTAGCTGATGTCATCAAGCTGTCAGTACAGCAAGCCCTCATGAATCACCAGCCATCTTACCATCTACCAGTGGCCAGCACATCAGGGGTTGAAGGTCAGGAGCTTCGCCCCTGCATGGTTGACACTGCGTTAGGGATAGTCGAGTCTGAGGGTCAGGAGCTCCAGCCATCAGGTATTCATTCTAACATTTCCACCTCTGTCGCTTCATCAATCCCATTAGATGCCCTCATACCTGACTCCATCAAACAGAAAATATGGGCAAATGAATATGTCGATCTCGCTCAACTACTAAAACCATCTGACTTGGGTCAGTACAGTTTAGCATTAACTACTGGGACTGGAGCACCAGCCAAAACGGAAAGCTAAAATAGTTAGCATAGACCAGTGGTGCTCGGCTTTCAATATCTTTATGACCATCTTCCTAACTAAATTCCTGACACAAGCCCAATCTATCCTATAATACTGCAAAACAGTGCGACGTATCGAAAAAGCGGGGGGAGATTTTGTCTCATTTGATGAAAATGTCCGAATTCAACGTCAAAACAACCCCACTGCATGGGACACTTTCAATGCCGAACAATATGTTGTGGCGATGACAAAATCAAACAAGCAGCCATCATCCACTTTCACTCCCGCTCACAAGGTTCCACGAGGTTTTTGCTTTGCTTTCCACGCTGGCCGATTTTGCCCAGGCTGCCAACATAGCCACATGTGTCCAGGATGTGGGAGTTGTCACCCAAGTTCCAAGTGTCAGGCTGCGCGTCAGCACACACATGGCCCTCATTTTCCCCAACAACAACAGATGCGGGGGAATTCGCCTTTCGTTTACAATCATTTCGCTCCGAATATCAGTTCCCCACTCCATCATACAAACCTTGTTTTCAGGCGTCACAAGAAGAATTTGAAGAATTTGTTTTTTATTTGACCATTTTGTCAACACAATACATACATACACGTTATCCATGTCATACATATATAATCTGAATAATACAAACATGAAAATTCTAGCAAACATGGTAATAATGCGTATAAATAATAATAAAAGTAGGGTCAGGAGACTCCTCTAAGACCTGGCTGGTCGCTATCGAGGAGCCACCTTTCAGAAAATTTAACTTACAGAATAATTTCTTCATTTAGAACAAATTCTTCAGAAACAGACCAAGATAAAAAGAAAAATCAAGAAAAGAGAAAAATCACCAAACACGCATAATATGAAGATGCTTTTGCGCAGCTGACAAGATTTTTGTATCTCAAGTAAAAGGCTCTGTTTTTAAGTTTTAATACTGAATGAAGTGTTTTAGGTGGTTTCAGATACTTAATTATGCATACATACATAGCAGTTTTGTCTAGTGCATATTACTTCATAACTTTGTAAAAAATACAGTTTAACATAATTTACAAATCCCTGTGTACTATGTGACATAAGTTTTTCTTTCACTATTTCAGGAAGGTTATTTAATAACAGTGGCAAATTATGTCTGAGACATTTCTTTGCAAATTCATGTTTAATTTTATAAGTGTATATTTTATTTTTGTATCTTGTGTCATGACCATGTACCTCACATTTAAACACAAACCTCCAATTTTGTAAATAGCGAGGTAGGTCATTGTGTAGATATTTATAGTAGAATTTTAATTGTTGTAATTTAAGAATGTCATCTACTTTTAATAAGCTAAGTTGTTTGTACAGTGGTTCAGTGTGGGAAATGTAGTTACTCAAAGTAATAATTCTCAGGGCTTTTTTTTGTAATTTTATTATTCTATTTGATTCAAAGCCCCATGCCATGATGCAGTAATTAATGTGTGGCACTATTAATGAATTATATAATATTTTTTTAATATCTAGAGGTAAGATATGTTTCAGTTTGTTTAAGATTCCAATTTTCTTAGAACATGCATTTGATATTTTTTCAGCGTGCTTTTTCCAGTTTAAATTTGTATCTATAATTAAACCCAAGAAATTAAATTCCTTAACTTGATCAATGTTTACATTGTCTATCTTCAGGTTTAATATCTGTATATTTTTCTTTTTCTTTTGAAATATCATAAATTTTGATTTTACTACATTTAGTGATAATTTATTGATTTTGAGCCAATCATTTATCTTAACAAGTTCTTCGTTTATTAAAGATTCAAAATTTTGGTCATGTGTTTTATCACTGAACACATTTAGTGTACTTGACAAAGTTGTGTCGTCTGCATAAATGAGAAAGTTAAACATTTTACTTGCTTGTGCAAAATCATTTATGTATATGATGAATAATAGTGGTCCTAAAATTGAACCTTGAGGTACACCTGTTGTTATTTGTAACATATTTGATTTGATATTGTCAATTTCCGTGTATTGTTTACGATTTTCTAGGTAGCTGCTGAATAAGTTGAGATTAGTTCCATGTACACCGTAATATTTTAATTTATCAATTAATATTATATGATCAATGGTATCAAAAGCCTTGGAGAGATCTAAATATATATTAATTGGTATTTCATCTTTATCCAGTTGTGTTATTATTCTATCTATTAATTCTAATGCCGCATATTCTGTTGAATGTTTCGGTCTGAAACCGTATTGATGATCAAACAAAAGCCTAGAGTCTCTTAAATAAGATGATAATTGTTCAAATATATTTTTTTCAAGTATTTTTGAAATAGCTGGTAGAAGTGATATAGGCCTATAATTACTGAAAACTGTTTTTTCACCTTTTTTATAAACAGGAATTACCTTTGCAATTTTTAGTTTATCGGGGAATATTCCTGTTGTTAATACTTGATTTATTAATAATGTTAAAGATTTGGTTAGTGCTGGTTCAAGAATTTTTAGTAATTTAGTGGAGAGACCATCATATCCACAGCTACTTTTGTTAGGTAAATTTATTATTGTCCGCTTTATAATATCTTCTTCAACGTAGCTAAATGTAAAGTTTCTGTCTACTATTTTATTTAGATAATATGTATGTTCACGAGTGCCTTTATATTTTATATTACTTGCCAGATTACTACCAATATTAGTGAAAAAATCATTAAATTTGTTTACAATTTCTGATTTATCTCTCACAAATAGAATCAGAGTCTTTAAAATATTTGGGAAAGGATTTGTTAGTTTTATTTTTAGAAATGATTTCATTTATAGTTTTCCATGTGTTTTTTATATCAAATTTAAAATTATTAAAACATTTATCATAGTAGAGTTGTTTTGCTTTACGAAAACTTGTTTTTAAAATGCTATTGTACGTTTTTAAATTGACCAATAATATGGCATATTTGGAAGATTCAGGATTAGTGAGCTTTATTTGTTTGTAAAGTTTATCTCTGTATCTTATTGAGGTTAGCAGTCCTTGAGTTATCCACGTAGACTTCTTATGCTTGTATTTGTTAAATTTAACTAATTTGCTAGTCATATATTTATCTTTAGCTTGGTTTATTTCATCTATGATAATATTATAATTATAGTTTGGATCAGTATTTGGGTTGGTGTCTAATTTTGTGTATATATTAGAGGAGTGAAGTTCATTTTTTACCTTTAACATAGCCTCTTTATTTTGTACATTAACTTGTATAAATTTTGTAGTATGATCCTCTTTAAGAGTGGTATTCACAAACATAAAGTATGGCTGATGATCAGAAAATTTCTTAATTAGTATTCCTGCTGTACTTTGTAAAATACGTTTTGTTAAATTACAGAAGAAGTTGTCAATAAGAGTACCAGCCCTTGTTGTGAACCTTGTAGGAAGTGTAATTTGGGGGAAGAGACTAAATGAAGTCAACATATCAAAGAAAGTGCTACAGTGTTCTTGCTCATTTATTTGTAACATATTTATGTTGTAATCCCCTGCAAGGATAACACTGTTGTTTTGGTGACATCGCAAAGTTGATAAGACAGTTGAAAATTCATTTATGAATTTGTTATAATTTTCCGTTGAGGGCCTTGGAGGACGGTAAATGTTTCCTATAATGACTGGTTGCGATAATCCTCCTCCAGTTATTTGTATTATTTGACCCTCCCAATGCTCATACGTATTCAAATTCATCTTAACTTCATAATCAAAACGTTTATCTATATATATTAACAATCCACCTTTACTACTGCAGCTTTTCCCTTGTGAAATGCAGTCATATCCAGTTAACTGGATTAATGACAAGTCATCATTTTCAGATAACCAACTCTCCTGAAGGCATATTATGCTGAATTTAAAGTTTGACGAGGATACGTCATTTACATATGCCTCAAGTTCACTAAACTTTGCATTTATGGACTGTATATTTGAACTTAAAATACTTAATTGTTTTCCTTGTTTTTTGGCTAATGAACTAAATGTGTCAAAGTCATAATATGATGATCGGCGTATTATTGGCAATTCGTTATTTTCGTCAATAGCATTGCCAATGCTTAAAATATTATTCAGACAATTTTTCGAAATACCACCTGTAAAATGGAGAAACGTTTCGTCAGTTACCATTTGTCTGTAATTTAACTTTTTCTAAAGTCAACACATTATCATTGTGCAATAACACTTTGTTTACAGTGTGACAGCAAACCAAAAGAAGAACAAAAAAGCCAACGAGGCTTATAGTAAAAAACATCATGAAATATACTCTACCACCAACAATACAACACAAAAAATCACCATTATATGGTAAAGCATATATAAGAATAATATGTAAAACAAAAAAGTGTAGGGAGCACATATAGAAAGTATAGCCAACTGGCTGGGCTTTCACTTGGTATAACATAATAATTCTCGCATATAGATGATACCATAACGTTTGGCAACGTGCGAGTAATAACAGTAACAATAGATCAAGCATTACGTATATGTCATTTGAAAAAGGAAATACATGTATTTTACCAGTCATCATTTTACGATAAATTAAAGAGCAAAATAATAAAAGAACAAAAAGCATGTGTCCATTTATAGTTTCGCATATTGTCCAGATTGTCTGATTTGTACCTGCGATGTTCTTTAGGCAACGAAGGGACTAAGATCCTCTTCTGCTGTTATCTCTATGGGCGACCCAGATTGCGACTTCTTTAGGAAGACCTTCCCGTTGTACGTCCACGTGCTGTCGATCGTTGCCTGCTTTTTCAGGTCCCTCGCCTTTTTGAAGAGGGCAGCATTCTTTTTCGTGAGCTGCTCGTTTACGTAAATGCGAGTGCCCTTCAACTTCTTTCGCCCCATCATAACGTCTCGCTTTACCGCGTTGTTGATCAGGCTAACGATAACTGGTTTAACCCTTTCTCCCTTTCTGCTTGGTAATTCGTGGCAAGCAACGATGTCGCTCGTTTGAAGTTGCACTCCCATGGACTTTTTTACAAACTCTGCAACCTTTTGTCTTAGGCCGGTGAATTCTCCGCCACTCTGGTTGCCGGTGCCATTTTCCTCCCCATGGTCGTTCCCGCTCGTCGCTCTCGCGTAGCTGCGGGCTTGGAGGTCCAGCCCGCTGATTATCACATTGTTCTTTTTTGAGTTCATTTCCAATAGGTCCATGGATCTCACTAATCGATCAATGTGTTTTTCACAAGGAAATCCCTTCTCTTTCAGACGACCACGCTATATCTCGCAATACTCCCTTGCCAACAGAGTATCACCTTTCACACAGTCATCTTCCACCCGGATGGGTTCCCCCAACACCCATCAACCCATAACCTGAAAGTTGCGCTCAGTTGTATCGACTTGGCAACACAGAATTATTTGGCTCATGGTTTCACATATGGTTTTCAAGGGGTTATTTCTAACAGACAAATCATTAATTTATCATTGGCAATTGCTCTGCCTTCAGTTGTCCAAGCAAAAATTGATGATGAAGTTGCAGCTGGCGGAGTGCAAGGTCCTTTCACTGCCGCACCCATGCCTCACCTCGTATTATCACAGACATGCCACATCATACGGATTACCCGTATCCGATACAGATTTTGGCGTTTTTTTAAGTGATACGGCCGTACTCCATTAAATTTATGGAGACATTATCTTTTAACCACATAATGTCTTTGTATGCGTCACAAAACTACAGCACAATGAAATAATCGTTTACTGTTAGTGACTAAGTAAATCGATTAGAAAAGAACGAACTAAAGCACAGATTAGTTTATTGTAGCGCGTAATAGAACGCGCACTGGTAAAGTTAATGTTGTTGTTCTGAAAAATGCAGCACGTGGCTCAACGGGTGTGAACAGGGCGCGTGGCAGGCGCGTGACGGTTATGAAGAGCAGTACAGGAAATGGAGCTCGACGCCGCGAAAACGCCTGTATTTCTGATTTCAAGATGTTGACGCTTGCCAGTGAAACTTCGATATACATGCGAACTGCTGAGAAAAATTGTAATTATTTGATGCCATGTACTGTCTGTTTTGCGGTACGCAATTTAAACGTGCTGGAGTTAACTAAAACCTCGGTAATTTTCCAGTTAACTGGCCTAAATTATTAAGGCCTTTTCAAAACTGTTTTACCACGTTTTTTTTGAGGTGTAGGTATGTGTTTGGAATGTCATTCTGCATCACACCCGCTAAAACGAAGTCGGATATAATTTTTTTTAATTGTGTTTTATATAAATTTAATGTCGTCGAGTCGCAATAAATAAACCGATAGCGCTCCCCAGACGTATCACGACCGCAAAGCCAAAGCCAGGCGATGTCTTGCGATTTGCGAATATGTCCCCAAAACTATAAGGTTATATCATTAACTATTTATTCTATATAATGCAGATATATTTGTTTTAAGCATAATTTTTCTAAATATGGCTAACTATTGTTTTGACTTCGCAATGCACATGCTAGACATCGCCTTTGACAAAACCGGGGTTTGAGGCCCAGATGTAACTGGGCTGCGCTAACTGCTCGCGCCTTGTGACATCGGCTTATTTACGTCGACTCGACGGCATTACATTTATATAAAATACAATTAAATATATATATATATATTATATGACTTCTTTTTAGCGGGAATGGTGCATAATGACATTCCAAACACATACACATACGTTTTGAAATGGCGTTAATAACTAAGGCCAGTTAACTGATTGCCGTCCCAAAAATGTGGCATGTATGTTATCACCAACTTGTAATTCATTGCAGTGCTGCCGCCTAGCGAATGTGTAGTACACCAATGTCAACCCCCGTGGGTAGTCTTAGCACTATTGCAAGAATTTCAATATTTCACGTGACTCAAGAGATCCAATAGGCGCTAATGTTTACCAGACTCCGATTTCAGCTGATGTTTATGTGACGTATCTTTATTTTGGGATCGAAAAATCACACCCACCATCCCATTTAATAATACTTATTTACTTTTACAGTTGTGCTCATGTTCACTACTGTTTTTGTTGTCTTTTTTGTACAGCAGCATATGCACTACTGCTACTAGAACTTTGTTTTACTGAATTTCAATTACAGTAGTTGAATGTCTAGATGTTGGCCGGTGGCACCCACGTTTAGTTGCTTTTTTATGTTTATATCTAGGTTTAACATGGTCGCATTCGCATTCGCATCTGACAACTGCAGCGTGATGAAGGGTCGCCACAACTTGGTGCTATCACGCATCAAGGAAGTGCAGCCAAACGTGCTTGACATCAGATGCATATGGCAAATCTGTGCTGTGTGCAACTGCCCTTGCCTGTGAAGGAACTCCTCATCGACGTGTTTTTCCATTTCAACAACAGAGCAAAACGAAAGGAGGAATATTGTGAATTCCTTGAGTTCTGCGATGTGGTGCCACCGAAACTGTTGAAGCACGCCAGTCCTCAGTGGCTGAGTCTGCAGCGATGTGTGAGGTGAGGTGTTTCCTGCAGCAGTGGCTGGCGATACTGAGCTACTTCCGGAGTCACGAGGATTATGACCGCCCGGACGTGTGAAGCGTTGTGCTGACTACCCTGCCAGTCTAGAGATGAAGGCTTACTTCATGTTTCTCGCCTTCATTCTTGAGCCATTCAATCAGTTCAATACGATCTTCCAGACGGACGCCAAATAGATTGCCATCCTTCTTCCTGAGATGAATCGTTTGCTTCGTGTTTTCATGGCAAAGTTTGTCACCATGAGAGCAGTCAAGTCCACCAAGACTTCACGACAGTGCCGTTTGCTGACAGGAGTCAACAACTTGACAACAGCATCCTGGCAGTGGACATGGAGCAGCTCCATGCTGGCAAACGATGAGGACGATTTGGAGGAGGCCACTTCAACACGCGTCTTTGACAGTGTACCCAGATTCTACGTTGCGGTTGTCAACAAGATGGTCAACATCTTCCCGTTCCACGATGACACGTTGAGGGACCTTGCTGCACTCAAACCCGACCCTGCGCTTCGTGAGTCCTGGAGTGCCTCGTCTGTTCTTGATTTGGCTATTCGCTTTGGCCTCGTGGCAGATGAACATCACGATGCACTCGTTGCTGAGTTTCAGGACTACCAGCTGTCTCCTGACGATGAACTGCCACTCTACACTGCTGACAGTCGTGTCGACACGGTCTGGGCAGAGATGGGCAAGAAGAAGCCATTTGCTGGTGGAGTGCGCTTTCCACATCTAGCACATGTCATGACAACACTGTCTGTGATCGCCCAGAGCAATGCTGATAGCGAACGTGTCTTCTCGATGTGCCGCAAGATCGACACCGAGGCTCGTACACAGCTTGGCAACGACACGCTGCGTGCTCTCCTTTCGTGCAAGATTAATACGGATGAGCGATGCTATGCGTTTCAGCCAGACAGTGATCTGCTGAAATCGGCAAAGTGTGCAACGTGGAACTATGTGAAAGACCACCAGTGATAGTGATGTGTAGACCTGTCCTCTGCTTGTGTGACTGTGTGACTTTATTATTATGTTTTTATTTAGTGGATTAGTTTTTATAAAGTGCAATAATTTGAGATTGTGTTTCATACTTTATTATACATTTTTTCAGTGCATTGGTTTTTATAAAGTGCAATCATTTGAGATTGTGTATTTTACATGGAATATGGAAATTTTGTACTGGTGGCAAGTATTGGTTGGTAATAACAAAACTTGATTGTTATAGTCTAAGGAGTATTTTCCTTTCTGTTACCATAGTAATTATTATAATATCATTCCGATTTACGTATAAAAGCTCGATTTTCCGAGACCCTCTAATTTACGTATAAAAGCCCGTTTTTCTGAGACCCTCCGATTTACGTATAAATCTACTGTTTTGGCATTTCTGAAACTTAACATGTATGATGTTATACAAAGTAATGGTAAGTTCTTGATCGAACATATTGATACAGTAAATGTTAGCTTCAAAGAAACATATCTATGCCTATGAGTTGGGCCTGGTAAATAAAGATGTCCTAACAGTAAGTGTAAGTATGACTTAAAACAGTAATTAACAAATTCATTGTATTGTGATGTTTTTTGTCATATACATAGTCCCTAAGTATAACAATACATAGTCCCTAAGTATAACAATACATAGTCCCTAAGTATAACAATACATAGTCCCTAAGTATAACACATGCTGGAGTGTGTGTGTGTGTGTGTGTGTGTGTGTGTGTGTGTGTGTGTGTGTGTGTGTGTGTGTGTGTGTGTGTGTGGCGGTGTAGGAAAATCAGTCGTAAGTCGCTAGGCGTATTTGCCCGTAAACGCGCCGTAAAGGTGTTTTTGGGTCGGTGGGTCCATTTTTAGATTTCATTACGATGTTTTTGCTAACATACTTATTTATACGTTCACCAAGTAATTTCCTGATTACCCAAGTTGCATTTTTGGGGATTTTGTAACTGGGACGATAGTTCTACGTTGTAACGTTTTGAAATTAAACTCGCACTATTTTGCGATCGTGTTTATCGTGACAATGCGACCGGCAACCGACCTGTGCTGGTATTGTCAGAAAGAAGTCACAAAGCTTGCACAATCAGCCAACTTGCCTGATGCCGAGAAGAGTGCAGCTGTTCGTTAGTACGAGGACCATCTCCGGCGAGCGACGATGGCGCTACAACCAGGTCTGCAAAGCTGCGAAGGATGACCTGCCCCCCGATGTCACGCTCGGTCGACATGCTGCGTGCAGTTTTACTGGCAAGGCGCACTACAGCTTCGATTTCGCCCAGCAGGTCCACTACCCGTCGGACCCACTGCAGCCTGGACCGATTTACTTCAAGTGTCCCCGGAAGTGTGGTCTGTTGAAGGTGTTGCATGTGAAGCGTTTCCAAAGCACGTCAACTTCCTGCTGGATGAGAGCGTCCACACCGGGACAGATGCCAACACCGTTGTGTCGATGTTGCACTACTTCTTCGACCACTACGGTGTTGGCGATTGTGGTGTCCACTTGCACGCAAATAACTGCAGCGGCCAGAACAAGAACTCGTGCATGATGCAGTACTTGATGTGGCGAGTGCTGACAGGACGCCACAAGAACATCACCCTGTTGTTCCTACTCACTGGCCACACCAAGTTCAGCTGTGATTGGTGTTTCGGGCTAGTGAAACGGCTGTACCGGAAGACGAAAGTGGACTGCCTCCAGGATATTGTGACGGTCGTGGAGCAGTCGTCCGATGTGAGCGTCGCACAGCTGTGTGGAACGGAAAGTGGAGACGTTGTCATCCCGACGTTTGATTGGACGACATTTCTGGGAACATTTTTCCGCAAAGTGGCAAACATCAAGAAGTTCCACCACTTCCACTTTGCGGAGGTATCGACTACTGTGCGCCTCCAGGAATTTGTAGACAGTCCGTTTCTGGAGCAGTCCCTCGCCCGAAGGAAGACGCCGGACGATGTAACGATGCCACCTGCCATCCACCCGAAAGGACTGGATGCCAAGCGACAGTGGTATCTGTTCGACGAGATCCGCCCCTTCACTGCAGATCACTGCCATGACGTCTCCACACCTCGCCCTGCTGTTGTCAAGCCGAAGCAGAAGGCGCGTGAAGCCGAGATGTCGGACAGCGATGATGACGTTCCACCACCGCCCCAAAAGTCAGCCCGGGGACGTGGTCGAGAACGTCGCGGCAAAGAAGAATAAACAAACGGCTCTTTTCAGAGCCAGACACAACAGTTCTCTTCAGAACTAACCACATATTCGTGGAAGAGTTTGCTACCTCTTGCTTGCGTGTTGATTATTAATGTACATTTCTGCT
This sequence comes from Oasisia sp. SBJ-2009, assembly GCA_964017155.1. Classification (NCBI taxonomy): domain Eukaryota; kingdom Metazoa; phylum Annelida; class Polychaeta; order Sabellida; family Siboglinidae; genus Oasisia; species Oasisia sp. SBJ-2009. The sequence goes on from OZ024854.1 coordinate 45,682,411, forward strand.
AACAAACACCTATGACTTTTGACCTGTACACTCTTTAAACTACTGTCACTGTGTCTTTAAATAGCCACAATATTTGGATAATTTAGTATTTCAAAGCTAAGATATACATCTACATTTATTTCGTTGTAATAACACTGGACATGTTATTATACAGGAGTAAACATTTAATTTGGCATTTTCTCCTGCACTCAAGTTTAACGTGTATTCTGTTTAATTTTGTGTAACTTAAAAAATATAATGTTCTGGTATAATCTGATAATGTTTTCAGTACAGCAAAGGTAACAAACACAGCTACATTTCCCTCACAGAACTTTGTAAGGTAACTGCAACAGTTATTGTGTTATGCAGCATAAAGTGTGGTGTTCATGTGAAGAATGAATCTCGACTTTAAAACTTGTTTTTCTCCTGAAATCAAATGTGACGTGTGTCCTGTTTTATTTTTTTGTCACTTTAAAAGTAACCATCAAAATTGGATAATGTTTTCAGTACGGTAAAGGTAACATAGCTACATTTCCCTCACAGGACTTTATTACGTAACGACAACAGTTATTGTGTTATGAATCATATCATATCAAGCATCATAATGTGTGGTTTTCATGTGAAAAATGAATCTCGACTTTAAAACTTGTTTTTCTCCTTAAGTAATTTCTGATAGGGGCCCTCTTTAAATTACTGTAACTTTACGTCTGGTGGGAATATTTGAATATATTTGAACAGTACAGGATATGTAAATAGTGTAGATTTCCATTTCTGAAATAAAAAATCAAATGATTTTTTTGTCAATCTGACTGGTTTTCCTAGACCGCCACACATATATATTTGTTTCCATGTCAAATCTAGTGTGATTGTGTATACTTTGTGGAAGTTAGATAAATAAATGTCAACTTCTTGGTAAAGCTAAAAGAAATTTTATGGTGGTTATGTGTTGTGCAATTACGTAAACGGTTGTCTAAACCAACCTTCAACCCCTCAGCAGTTGTGGTCTAGCCCACCCTTGGCAAAGACCGCGAAGATTTCCACTCCAATTTTGAACTGATCGATGTAAGTCGCTTTTAATTTTGGTCTTCATTTCCTCATGCGTATGGTTTGCTAAGATTGTATTACTGTGTTACGCGTCGTTGTTTGTGAGACTAACTTGCAAAGTGTCTTAATCGATTTGATATTTGTGTTTTGGGCGTTAAACAATTTCCGACACTGCGAAGCTTCAGCTTGCGCCTTTTGCGTTGTCGTTTAGAAATTTCTTAAAACATTTTCATCACTTGCTTCTGATTTTCCTTTTCGGTATGCTGGCGGCAACTGTCCCCTGGGTGATCCGGCTCGGATCGTGCTCATCGGGGAGTTTCGCCACGTCTCGAGCGTTATTGCCGCGCACATGCGATTATCAATGGCGGACTCGATCCGCGCTTGATTTAATTGTCAGTGGTTGGGAAAGGGGGCGCGCATCTTGACTGGGTCAAGGACGACGCCCTGCTAATTTTGCAATGCAATGCCTCCAAGGCTGTGTTAACTCTAGGAGGCAATGACCTCAGTGACTGTGATTGTCAGCCAGACCAGCTGACCAAGGATATTTTGAATGTTGCCAGCTCTTTGATTTGTGTTGACGGTTTTCAAAAAGTGGCCATTTGCCAACTCCAGTATCGCTACCCCCCCCCTTCCGGCTCACGCATGCGCTCCACCGCTGCACGGAAATACCCTCTTCGACCCAATTATAACAGTTTGGTTGACCAGGTCAACGTAGAGTTGGAAACATCGGGGACTTCTGCTAAATTAACAAGCCTTTATCAGTGATGATGGTGTCCATGTTGGCCCGGAGGGGGAACGGAACTTCTTCCGTTCCATCCGCGGCACGGCGCTTTTCCTAAGCAAGTGTTGGTTTCTCGCGCATTTACTTCTAAATAATTTCACGCTGTTTTCGACGTTCATTTCCTTTCCGTTATTTAAAATGTATCTCCTACTAGTGCTGATTATGGACGCTATTTGGGAGCATTGGCTCCGGCGACCATACCAGCCCAGTGCCACTTCTCAATACATTACTTCATTCTTTGATTAATGGGAATATTTCCCCGAGTCATTGTGGACTATTGCAATGTTTCAACAAATTACAATTAATCCTTTGCAGGATGATCTTTGACTTAGGCTGTTTCTGTAAAAAAAACATCCATTCAATTTACCGTGAGTCGGTTTTATTGGAGGTGTACTGTAATTATTGAGCAACATATTCTGGGTCGGTTTTACACATCCGAGTGATAACCTCGAGGTTGAGAGGTCCCAGGACTTGTTCCATTTCTATTATATATGCAATCTTTGGTTCGAATTATCACCAGTCGAAGCCGCTCGTAAATCAGCTCATGAAGCCGCTCGTATACCAGCTCGTGAAGCCGCTCGTATACCAGCTCGTGAAGCCGCTCGTATACCAGCTCGTGAAGCTGCTCGTATACCAGCTCGTGAAGCCGCTCGTATACCAGCTCGTGAAGCCGCACCCATCGTGGGTACATCTGTTGGACAAACTGACGTCATGACCATTGCCATTGCTGCCGCTGTCATGAGACACCTCCAGTTGAGCAGGCAGCACCATCCGATCCCTCGCCTGCGGTCACGTAGGCCACACCTGAGGTGTCATCAGATGACAGTAACATGGACGATGTCAATGCCACCCTCAGCGGTCTCCTCGGTGGTGAATTATATACACCATTACCATCTTACCATGTCATTAACAGGCCGCTGGGGGCTAGTTTGCCCGATTCCTTGAAAACTATAATCCGCAGAGGCGAATATGTCAACCTACAGCTGTTGTTGGTTGGACAATGATGATGATGACACCATGTATGAGCAGCAGCGCCAGCGACTCACTTTACAGGTTGGCCACCAGGATACTTTGTCCCTCCTCAAACCCTCTACCAAAAAAGCCTGGTATCACTATGATACATACAGCATACTGCCTACCGCAAGGAGATGGGGGCCAACCACTTGTCCTATGAGCAAGTCAACTGGGATTTGAGGTTTTGTTGCCTTGAACAAACCTCAAACAGGTCCTTTCGGGGCACTAACACCCGTAACCCACACGTCCGCAGTCGTGCTAATTTCCCCATCGGTAAAGGGTTCCAGAAAGACCAGTGCTTCTTGTTCGAGCAGTTTGGCTCATGTACAAAACCTACCTGCCAATTCAAACACGCCAGTACAAAATGCTCAGGGAAACACCCCACTAGCGGATGCACCATGCGATCAGCCCGCCTTCAAGCAGCTGCGCGTCCAGACGCAGTGCGCCCTACCCATATTAATTAATAGTCAGGTTCTATCACATTACTTAGCTCACCATTTCGAACCTCTTATATATGTATTCATTGTTCTTTATTCCAACATCAAAAACGAGCTACGGCCACTATTAAGTGCCATGATCTATCCCCACAATGCATGACTAAACATAAAATACTTAGAGGATGAAGAGAATAATAAGTTAATATGTATGTATACTACAACAGCACTGTATGTGATGTGATATTAAAGAATTGCTTCAAAGGCTGTTCTAAAAGAAGTGTTCATTGAAATGAACAACTGCATCTCAGACTAGGGAGCAATGTGTTAATAGTAGTCTTAAGGATTATATAGCGTGTCATGTAAACATTATTGTGTTTTCATAAAAAACAAAGCAACTGGATAGTTATGTAACATTTGTAACAGTGTTTATTGTACTGAAGGAAAATGCACATTTTTCACATTTAGTGCAGCAACTAAAAAAATGTAAACACATTTTGGCAATGTGATATCTATGCTGACAGTAAATTGCACTTGAAGTTATATTATATGCAAAATCATACTTAAATTAAAGCAGTGGAACATGTGTGAATATGATATTTAACTTGTCACACCTTGATGTAAGAACTATGCTGGGTTTGGATTCACGAATCAGGTGTTTTGGGTGCAACACCAGATGCTGTCATATTGAACCCTCCAAAAACGTTACCTGTCCACCTCCAGACAACTGCTGCCACGAACACAGAACCTTCAATTCTTGAGATGAAGTGCCGAGAGATGTCCAAAAAACAGGCTGCATCCACTATCAAGAAATTCTACATATGTAAGTTGTGTCATGACTCATGGGTCTGTATATGTTCATGTTATCTAGAAGCATGATATTGATATTAGCTTTAAAAAAAACATCGAACAGCAAACACAGCATATAGTTAACAAAAATTGACAAATTCCATAATAAAATTACATGTCGTTACAGTGAAGGATGGCAACTGGTTGATGCTAAACCCGAAACATGAAGGCAAATGTATGAACAGCGTGGGTGTGAACCATGTTTTCTGGCCTCAGTATTGGGATGATGTTTGTTGGTACACAGTTGAAGATGACCTGTCTGTCATCCCGTATGTATGTATGTATTGTGTATTGTGTCATATTTATGAACAGTGAAGTGTAGTGCGCACAGCTTAGAACGGTCACATGGAATGACGATGTGACAGGTGCCCCCAAGAATGCCTGTGCATTAGGAGGCATTGTAGACACGACCACAAAAAGTGTACACAAAATATTGATTAGTTATTTTTAATGATGTTTTACTGGACATGGGAGACACGATTATTATATTAATGATATAATCATGCTTGTTGTAAAACAAATGTATGGCACATAAATGTATAAACAACACACCGTTTAACCATCATTAAAGATTAAGTAAATTCGCAAGATTGATCAAAGTCATTGGGTGATAATAGAAGGTGTTGCCATGCAAAATTCCCATACGCGAATGGGTTCTAGGTATGACGTGTCAGCGACAGAGGCAGTCTGGTCTCGTTCCCACCAAATTTCACAGTGGAAAAGAGCATGAGAATGTGGAGCCTTCTAACATTATTTCTGGTACATTCATTGGGGTTATAATTATTTTACCATCACTGGTATCATTTTCTGACTATATTCTACAATTTTTCATAAGAGCAGCAGGGCATATCACCTTACAAGTCATATGACTTCTGCTATGTCCCTTCAACAACACCTGCGACTCACCAGTCATGAAATGATATTGTATTATTTTTCCCATAGTATGTTGTACTAAGCAATACTACTGTATTGGTTTTGGATAAACCTTTATTCATTCATTCTTTCCACATTCCCAACATCGTGTTTGGGTGTTTCACCAGTTGATGCGAGACAACGAACTACCTCCTACAGATGCAGTCACATCTGAGTCTGTTCAACCACCCCTGACTACATCCAAGGTGTGGCTTGTCAGACAGATGTGAAATGTGCCACAGATCGAGGCACTCAGTTGACAGCACTGAAACCAGTGAACACTTGTACAAAAGGTTAGTATTTGAAATTGAAAGTGGCTGCTGACCAGCTGGAGCATGTCATATGTCACTGATAAGGAGGGTTTGTTGGTGAGGAGTCTTGTGACATACCGCCACAAATCTGTTGCTGCCTTCATCAGAGACGACCTGAAAGTTAACAACCCACGCTGTGTAGACCTTGAGCATCACAGTGACATGTGGCATACTGCTAAAGGTGTCTACTAGTCTCATTTGTATTCTTTATTTCATTGGCAGTAATTTTATACATCAAAAATTACAAAAAAACAATGGGTCAAATTGCAGGTCCTTTAAGTTACCCCCATTTTCTAACTTGATTACTTCCCCATTGGGTTTGAGCCCAGAGGAGCAGGGCAACTTTAGATTAATTCATGATTTATCACTCCCCAAGGGTAACTGTTAATAGTGCTTGTCGCATTTGAGCAGTAGGACTAAATACAGACTGTGCAAGTGCGCCTGCACCCACTCAGCCTACTACAAGTGAATGCTGGGATATGCTAGCTGTCATGAGCTGACAACACTGAGACAGCAGTGGAAGGAGTGCCAGCAGACACACACAGGTGTTCCTGGGGTTCCTTTTAACACTCATCATTTTACACATGATGATGCCAAGTGTAGACCCTCCCACATAAAAACACCTTTTAAGTGAAACTCAAACGGCATTTATGTGGGCAACAAAACCAAGCACCTAATTTTTTTATTTACGCTAAATTTATATGCGGGGCTGACCCAGGCACGTGACACGGGGGCAGCCTCTCTTTCAACGATTTCTGGATTACAAGAGGTAAATATTGGGCTCTCATTTTGGAAATTTTGTTTCTCCTACCCTCCTACCCTCCTACCCTCCTACCCTCCTACCCAGACATCACCTCCATAATGACGTTGCTGATGGTTGTGGTTGTTATGCTGATTTATTGTGTACTGTATGCTCAATGATACCTTACACTGTATACTGCATATCATAGATATGCGGCAAGAATATCCATATTACTTATGATATTCTGTATACTGCATAGATTGTTGATATTATGTATAATATGCTGTTTCTTGATATCCTGTTTACGTTTCTATAATATTCTGTATCTCTACTTTGTATTCTTTTTACATTGCTTATAGTGTCTTGTTGTGTCTGTATCTTAATTAATTGTTCTAGTCTGTTACCTTGGCCACATTTACGGGTACAACTTCCAAAGGGTTTTAGGGCAAGGAGATGTGCATATGTACCAACCGCTTTCCCATTTTATTTAGCATGGCATCTTACATACTACTAATGTACGACTTCTGTGGAACAATGCTGGTAGTTCGAAGAAATGCGCCCCTACGTAAGTTGTGGTTATAACCACCTTGAGCTATCATGCAGTTAGTAAAGATGGTTCCCCCACCTTTGCTATAAAGCCTGTGTATTACATGTACAACTTGGTGATTACATTGTACGTATTGTAGTTATTAAGTCTAGTTTATTTAAAAAGTTGGCCTACTTTTAAGCTCTTTACGAACATACATCCCGACTTGTGTTATCTTATTTATCAGCAAACTAGCCACTGTTCTGAGTCACGAGTTTATCAGATAGTGTTGTCCCACATAAAACACATGTTCAATGTAACTCAAACGACATTAATGTGGGCAACAAGACCAGTGCTTATATTCTGATGTATACGATAAGTATATACTAGGAAACTGAGACACATGCGATAGGCTCATCCAACAAGTAACCAGCCTCTGTTTCGGAAGTTCTCTAGCTTGAAAAGGTATCATATATTCAATTTTGAATTAATAATTTGTAACCGATTATTTCTGTTACTACATGAATGAAGCATTGATAGTGATGATCAAAATCACTATAGTGGATCACTCCTTTGTTCACTGTCTGGCGACTTTCTCACCCACTTATTGGTCCATGAACCTCAATCTGGATGAGCAATATCAAGTTACCTTTATTTTGAGAGGGGGTTTACAAGTGTGGCTGTTGTACTCGCTCACACAGGTTATTTTAACTGCCAGTAGGGATGTAATTTCATTGGCATGACTGACTAGACAAACAGTACCTATGTTGAAGTGGGTGAGTGTTAGCTTTCCCAACCAGAATCGTCCATTTTTCCAATGTTGGCAACTTAGTACTAAGCTCTCACAGAGGACGTCATACAGCGAGAATGTTAGAGCCTCGATGAAACAGTGGTTCTACGGTGGAACATGCATAAACTTGATAAAGTGCCATTCTACCCAACAGTGTTCGCGATTGTTTACAATTGTGTTGAATGTCATTTGTGAGGAGGTATGAAGCTATCTAAATGCCACCACCAACTGTTGGTGTGTGTGGTGACACTGTGCATGAACATATCAGTTGAATGTAAGAGTAAGAGGCAGCTGCACCCACCAGAGGTGGAACATACCAGAAAGATTGCTCAACATGTGTCACACTAACTGAACACAAGGACAGGCGTCAAGCAACTGAACTAATTTTTGGAGAACATTAATTTTAGACAATCTCTCAGCCACACCCAATTTGTGATGAGTAGATGGATCTAGTAATATGTCAACCACAGCCACATTGTGCCTGGATGTGACATTTATTGCATAACTGCCACGTGTGGCATGCCTTAATTTATGTACCATGAATATTGACAATCTATGGCATCATTGTGCATCGCACAAATTGTTCAATCTATTATTGTATGTATCTCAATAGACACAACTTTTCTCATAATTAAATAAAATGTGGCTCAGGCAAAAGTGAAATCATATGAAGGGAAATGCAAAGATGACCATAAGAATAAGAAATAAGCACAGTTTAAGTATGAGCGAGCCTGGAACAGTTTCAAATCAATCCTCAGTTACAGCAAATGTAACAAACATTGCAGTGTTTCCAATGCCACTGAATCTGCTGACGACTTCTATTGCTGCTTTGACTCTCATGATTAACAGGTTGATAACAGCCATGCTGCGCCTGGACGTTAATGAGTAATACAGTGTACTCCATGTGTTTAGCACTGAACTGAACACCTGGACAGGAGTCAAGCAACTGAACAATTTTTGTTGAGAACATTTAGACAATCGCTCAGCCACACCCAATTTATAATGAATAGATGGATATAGTAATATGTCAACCACAGCCATGCTGCTGCCTGCTAGCACAGCCTGCAAGCACCTGTGGAAATGGGACCTGTGACAACAGGGATTTTCAAATTGAGGTTTATAATGTATGCTGCCATCGAAGGGGAATGTCTTATACAATGGTTACACATTTAAAATATAAGTGATGTACCAGTTCTCACTGGGTGATTGATGGCTTTGATTGTTAAGAAATTATTAATAAAATATTTTAATGAACTGTTGCAAATTATTTCAATTGTTGAATATTCTTTTTGTAAAATATTAGCCATTCATATTTAGGTAACATACATATTTACGACACATTAATATGGTTCTGGAAGGTTGACCATGTGGAATCGTGTTAATTATGTCACATTGCAGTTTCTGTTGTGATACTAGTCATTGTTCAATGCGACAACCCAAATTTTATGAAGTCATATGTTAGTGACTGTATGACCCTTTTCGCAATAACAGCCCCCACCTTACTAATCGTGTCATTTCATAATTGTATTTACAGTACTCTGCAGGACATCTTCGATGCAAGTAGTGAGGGAGCACCGTGCACATTGGCAGTCTTGCATAAGAAGGATGCGTACAAAGTGTGTATATTAAAGGTATCAAACGTGCTGTGGTGCACTGCCACCAATACGCCTTGACACTGATCAGAAATGGGGTTATTGTTATTTGACAAGCTAGTTGCCTCGGTTACCTTGCTGGTATTTAGTTCAATATGTTTACCTTACCAGTATTTAAGTTCAAACTATAACTAAACGAAAATAATGATGCTTGCATTGGCACCCTGTCTCGATGCCAATGTTGTGAGGCTCAGTCAGAGCAGTCAACTGGCCTTGCTAATGCACCAGAGAAAGACAACCTGGGGGCGAAAACACTGGCCATACTAGTGAAGGTGTTTGACCAACAGACTGTCACTACCAGGGTACTGGTCATGCATTCAAGACGTGACGACACATCAATTGCAATACATTGGATGTCACTTGAAGGTAGATGTCAGGTGAATGGGAGTTTGATAGACAACCGAAGGCATGATCTCCAGAAGTGTTTTGTCAGCCACGAGGAGAGATACTGTAAGGACATCCTTAGGACCCTTTAATTTTGTTCTGCTGAGAAAACTGGGAACTCACAGAACGAATGAAATGGCACAGAGAATGACACCCAAGGCATCCACTCAGCGTACTCGAGCACCTCAAGTTTTCACTTTAAGTTGAGATACACTTCAGATACAGATGTGTGGATCTACTGACTACTTCCATCTGTCACCACCTGGGTCATGTGATCACTAATATGTCTGACTTCTGCCAGGGTGGTTTTGATAGTGGTCCACAAGGAAAGCTGACCTGGACATTTCAACAAGATGATATGCGATGCTATCTGATCAGTTGTTTCAGCAGTGTAGTTTATCTATTCCCCTCGTGGAGGCAACATTTTATGTGTGAATTGTTTGTTGTACAATTATGTTTTCATGTTTCGTAAACATTTGTGTTAGCTAGCACAATTAATGTGGTAATTAATTAATATTTTACTAGCCTGTCAAATTAATATAATGTGAAATTGACTTGTTTAGTAGTAGATGTATAAACATCGCTATAAAAATATAAACAAATCTGATTACACACTTCACTTGACTAAAACAAAGAATTTGGAATGATGAGGCATGGCACAAAAGTGGTGTTTTATGACATAAAATATTTTCTTTCATAATAACAACGTGCACAGAAGGCAAGTTGAATAATTTTGAATGTAACTATGTAAACATCACAAAATCACTGTTATTGGCTAATTTTTACAAAATCCAGCCCATGTCTTCCCTAAATATGGGGGGGGGGTGCCGTGTAGATTAACAAGCATCATTCCTTTGTGTTGGGTCTCTAAACTATTTTGTAAACAACGCCAACACAGAGATTATTTTTCTTGCCTTTAGTATCAAGTCATGCTATTTTAACTCTTTACTGCGCAGACCGTCCAAAACCACCCAACCCCTCGTACGCGCAGACCGTCCAAAACCACCCAGCAAACTCACTGTTCATGTGCCTTCCGTTTACCGCGATCAGATCCTTCTTTTACATTAACCAGCCAGCTCAAACTGCTGACCTAAGCTCTATGTAGATCACGGAAACATGTGCTGATGCCATCTTGTGAAAAAAACATTTCGTTTGCGAATTAAGTAGGTTTATTTGGAAGGATGTTGAAGTGCGTTCGTCTAGTTGACCTCCGACATCGTGCAGCATTTGGGGGATATTACTGAGATTATTTCTTGACAATTTCGAGTCGGATAGGAGTGTGCTATCTTTCGTTATTCGAGTGTTGATTTTACATACAAAAAGAACATTCCATTCTGCAATATGATCGGTAAACGATAGCCATTTTTGTAAATTATGGCATGATTTTTGTCTTCAGTCGCGTTGGCGTTGTTTACAAAAATAATTATAATTTGAAAACTAACTGTCAAAATTGGATAAATGTTTTACTAGCATAAAACTAACATACATGGCTACATTAGTTCCACAGGATCACTGTTGTGTTCTAAGATTTTTAAATATGTAGGATGAAGAAGTTGCTTATTTATTTTGTCATCATAATTGTTGAAGTTTGTTTCAAGATCTGAAATGACTGCAACACATAAATTTTAATAACACGTTTTATTCATAAAATCATTCCATGTACAGTGCAGTTAATTTCATATATTTTTATGCATCGGTTGTCGAGTTATTCGAATTTTAATGCAAACAACATGTAGCATAATTCACAGATGGCTGCCATCTTAAAATTGTCTGCCCACAGCAGGGTGTAAAATAAGAAGACTGTCTGCCCAGTAAAGAGTTCATGCATACCAGGCTTTATTCCTGCATTGTATTTCAACTTTATGCTCTCTTGACATCTTTTGACTTTATTATATTATTATGTTCTGTATTTACGATTAACAATCTTTGTTCTTCATCCACCGCCATTTTTAACTTGTTACTTCTGAGTGCAGACAGGTTGACTTGTCTGCTGGATCATGGATGGTGATTGTGAGCTGTTCATAGTTGGGGTTGGGCCCTATTACAGGAGGGCTGGTGGGACACAGCATCACCCCAACCTTGCTACTTTTACTTTGTCATGTAATCATTGTTTCACTGTGGCTTCACTATATAGACAGCCAGCATCCATGCATTTGTATTGTAGTTTCAGGTCGAATCTGTTGTGCTTGCTGGTAACCTATGTATTATTATGTTGTTACATGTAGTACTATTATTAAAGTGATCCTTATCAACAATTACTATCTGTGTGTTCCTGTAGCAAAATAGCTCAGAGTTCTGCCAGTAAATATTATTATAGTATACGCATTGAACATTAGCAGGGGGTAAGCATTACTTAATTATGAGTGCAATGTGCCCGGTTGGTTCACCATACTGTGCACACCAATCAGCACACACCACTCTGTCATGTAAGTGACAATGTTAGTGTTCATGTTTGGTATTTAAATGCATCATCATTCATTGGAGTGAAACTTATTCACACTTCATTTGACAAAAACAAAGACTTAGCAACAATACGCATATCAATATCTAGATCAAAGTGACAGGTTTATTATGTTCAATTTTAGTGTTCGTGTTTGGTATTTAAATGCATCATCATTCATTGGAGTGAAACTTATTCACACTTCATTTGACAAAAACAAAGACTTAGCAACAATACACATATCAATATCTAGATCAAAGTGACAGGTTTATTATGTTCAATTTTAGTGTTCATGTTTGGTATTTAAATGCATCATCATTCATTGGAGTGAAACTTATTCACACTTCATTTGACAAAAACAAAGACTTAGCAACAATACACATATCAGTATCTAGATCAAAGTGACAGGTTTATTATGTTCAATTTTAGTGTTCGTGTTTGGTATTTAAATGCATCATCATTCATTGGAGTGAAACTTATTCACACTTCATTTGACAAAAACAAAGACTTAGCAACAATACACATATCAATATCTAGATCAAAGTGACAGGTTTATTATGTTCAATTTTAGTGTTCGTGTTTGGTATTTAAATGCATCATCATTCATTGGAGTGAAACTTATTCACACTTCATTTGACAAAAACAAAGACTTAGCAACAATACACATATCAGTATCTAGATCAAAGTGACAGGTTTATTATGTTCAATTTTAGTGTTCGTGTTTGGTATTTAAATGCATCATCATTCATTGGAGTGAAACTTATTCACACTTCATTTGACAAAAACAAAGACTTAGCAACAATACACATATCAATATCTAGATCAAAGTGACAGGTTTATTATGTTCAATTTTAGTGTTCATGTTTGGTATTTAAATGCATCATCATTCATTGGAGTGAAACTTATTCACACTTCATTTGACAAAAACAAAGACTTAGCAATAATACACATATCAGTATATATGTCAAAGTGACAGGTTTATTATGTTCATGTTTTCTAGATTTGATTTAATAAATGTGACACTCAATTATGTTTCATTTGACAACAACGAAGACCTAGCAATGATAGACATATCAGTGACCATTGATTGCACTATTGCTTCTGTGAAACAGCCGAACACAAGTTGTTGAAACTGTCGATGAACCAGATCAGTCGCAGACTGGCAGGTTTTGTGAACGATGGTAAGCAGAAAAGGGCTGACAAGCTGAGGAATAAAATGCAGAAAATAATAAAGACGTTGGACAATGATGAAACAGAGGGCCACTTTAGATTTTAGTGTACAAATAAAGTTGTTATTATTATTAGCACGCAATCATATGACCGAATCGGTGGCAGTGCTGGAAACTTGCCATTTGTGGTAACCCATTCCGTTGTATGTGGGCCGCAGCGGCATAGTGAAGTTGTGTAGGTACATAGATATGAACTTACGGGATAGGGTGTGTGATCGAAACAGTCATAGGACTTGTACATGTGCCAAAGCACGACATGGGGGCCGAGACACAGCCCAGTTTCAGACATGGCTGGCATGTCACATCAACATCAACCGCAACTACCATGAGGCATCTGAATCTGGTGGCATGGAGACTGAAGCCGCCAGCAGTTCCATGCATCCTCGAGTTCCTAGCGTGCATGACTATGGTGACAGATGGCGACGAGAGGACCAGAAATGACAATCTATGGCGCCGATGTGGCCGATGTGAAGGAAGAATGTGTTACCATGTCGCCAAGAGGATGGAGACAGCTGATGAAGCTGGCGACACATACAAAGAAGATAGGTATGACACTTGGCGGTCCAGGCCATGGCAAGTTGAATGGGACCGCAGTCAGCCTGCTGACCATCTACTATTACAAGAGGGCAATCCGCTCCTAACCAGACGACTTAGATGGCATGGAGAATACCGTCTTGGCACCATTCTACCATGTATCATCAACGGATGCAAATTCATAATATAACAGTTGCCTAAGCGGCAAAGACAGCTGGTGTTTTTTTTATACCAGTACGCACTATCTGAAGATCTACAGCCAGGTGATCACAACAGCAATGTCAAGCATCAGCTGTCGCCAGAATGTTCCGCCAATATAGAAGACACGTACTTGCATCTCAGCCACTGTGATCTCCTGGGCCGCTGTTTGCTAAGTGCCACACAGTTGCTTCACGCCAGTGTGTGGGCCAAGTGCCCCAAGACTGGCCTTGTCGATCTGCAGCGAGTGTTGCTTGACCTGTCTCCCTGTGTTCAGTGAGACAGGTCGCAATCCAACAGTGGTGTCCAACAACAGTGGAGCAGCTGCATAGTGCAGTGGGGATAACGGCAGGACCACAGCTCGTTGTGTTGGCTGAGAAAGAAGCGATACAGACAGTCAGCTAGTGTGTCTGACCATAGTAGTGGATTTTGGATGTCCAGGGACATAGACCCTGATAGCTTGGTGTGAGATATGTCCATGCTGTGTGTATACAACTTTGTTTTAAATACGTTCCTTTTTCTCAGTCAGTTAGCAGTTATTTTGTAAATGTTCAGACATGCATTGTTTCAGTTGTATTTAAACTGTGTGTGTTTGGAACTCTGTAGAAAATGTGATGATAGTATTATCTAAGGAGTGACATCTACAAGAAAATGTCTGATATTTTGTTATAGCTTTGCTACTAGAAGTAAATTGACTATATACATTTTATGAAACTAATCTTTAAACTATTTCCTATTAGTACAACAGCTTTTTTTATTATTGTATATACATTTTTGGCAACACTTACACTTTACAATATCATCTGCAGTTGCACATGTAACACTGCCTACAGCTACAACTACGACTACAACCAGCAGCATTGCTAAGATGTGCTCCACCGGAACGATGCTCTCATCCACCAGGGCATCGTTTTGTATCTCTAGATTTACTTAATTTCCAACTTCCCTTGTCCAAACCGCACCTCTCCCTGTTTAGTGTATGACTGTCACGATGAAGGAATGCATGTTCACTTTCCCATCTTGACATGGGATACTGCTACACCAGAAATAACAAAATGCGTATAAAAAATGGCCTGGAGGATAGGAGAAATAAAAAGAAGTTGTCTAGATTACAAATACAAAGACCTATATGAATAGTGATAAAGGCCAGTACAGACTGTCATAAATCTAAGGACAACACTCATGTCAGAGAAGTAACTTGTGGTGATCGTTCATGTAACCCTAAGTCACATTCGAAGACTGTAACAGGTTGCTAACAGCCATGCTGCACCTGGACATTAATTAGTTATACTCCATATGTTTAGCACTGAAATGAACACAAGGACAGGTCAAGCAACTGAAACAATCTTTTGAGAACATTTGGACAATCATTCAGCCACACCCAATTTGTGATGAGTAGATGGATGTAGTAATACATCAACCACAATGTTGTGTCTGGATGTGACATTTAATGCATAATTGCCAAGTCGGCCTTAATTTATGTACCATCTATGGCATCATTGTGCATCGCACAAATTGTTCGATCTATTATTGTATGTATCTCAATAAACACAGCTTTTCTCACAATTAAATAAAATGTGGCTCGGGCAAAAGTAAAATCATATGAATGGAAACGCAAAGATGACCATAAGAATAAGAAATAAGCACAGTTTAAGTATGAGCGAGCCTGGAACAGTTTCAAATCAATCCTCAGTTACAGCAAATGTAACAAACTTTGCAGTGTTTTCAACTCCACTGAATCTGCTGACGACTTTGATTTTGTAACTAGAAGGAACTGTGGTTTCCAAGATGCAAAAATAACAGAAGTTACATAAGGGTAAACCACAGCTGTGTTTTTCGTGTTTTCGTCCAATTACTTGGCTGAGGTACCGATTATATTTTTCCCAAGAACCCTAAACCGGCATATGCTCATGGCATGGCCAAAGACCTGGCCTGTTGGCATTGATCACTGTAGCGTATGCTATTGTTTCCATGGCAATGTTTCAAAATATGCAGGCGATCCCCGTCACTACCTAGATACGAATCTGCATGCCGAGAAATGTATGATTGCAATAAATATTGGTCTCAAAACATCGAATGATTTCTACCCTTGTTTCAGAAGGAAGGCAAATCAAATGTGACCCCATGAGATACACTGCTGCAAAGAATTAGGCACTTGTGTAGGTTAGGTTGCCTTTGCATGCTGCTTCCTAAGCATATTGTTTCCAGTTGAGATTAATGCGTTGTGTTAGGTGGTGGCATGACGGAAAAAGAGTCATCTCCTCAACTGTATTGAGTGGGTGTGTGTGTGCATGCGAGAATGTGTGTGTGACATTCACGTGAATGATGCTTATGCATATGAATGTTAAGATATTTTCTGCGATGCGATCTCAGCCTCTTACACAAGTTTTGTTTCGTGTGCCTCATTTTAGCATCATATTTTAACATAACTTAATTTGATATATAGTAATGAATGTAGCCAAGTTCAGAAGCTTGTGCAACAGAAGCTCACTCACAAGGTGATGTGTAATGGTACACATGATACTGGCATTGTTGGCTGCTTCGGTCTTTATCCACCCAATCTACTTCTTAATAGTACAAGCAGAGCAAATTCGGTGAAACATGTAGCATTGCTAGGCCCCAAAAAAGTACCACCTGAATTGGGTGTGAGGAAATTATTCTAAGTTTAAACCATCTTCATTATATCAGTTCTGATCAGTCATATAGCATGAAAAATACCTCAAACATTCGTCTAAGAAACACATTTCAATAGTGTTCTCGTCTTTGTGAGAACTGTAACATTAAAACTAATGTCCACTCGTACTTGTTATGATACATATATCGGTGTCAAGTTATCGTTGATTCTCCCGGCTCGCTAAACCAATGAACATGCTGGATATGCCTTTGAACGCAGCAGATATGTGGATGGCGACAGCGCCGGCCAATCAGCACCACTTCCGACGGCCTGGCAAGTGACCACCAGTTTGCGTGGAAAAGGAAAACTCACAAGTGCAAAGATGAAGAAATGGTCTCAATACCATAGAAATGCAGTTGTGAAACATGCGCCAGATGTCTAGGCTATTCATCATGCGATCTGGGCAATATTTTTCCACAACATTTCCACTGTCGAGGACCCTCACCATGACCACTGACATTGACTGGTGCTACTACCAGCTGGCCATGGCTGAGGGTGTGGACCCAGAGCAGAGGTGAAAGGAAAAAAACATGATCCACCAATACCGAGAGATGCAGCGGAGCAACTTGTTCCGCTGTTTCAATGTTTGAGTGACCATGAATTGTTGGGACGGTGCATGTCCCTTGGCACATCAAACGCGAATGAATCACTACATGTTGTGAAATGGAGGAGAGCTCCAAAGGCTGTCTACAGTTCTAGAAAACTAGAGACAGCAGTGGCCATGGGTGTTGTGCAGTTCAACAAGGGATCCGACATGCTGCTCAAAGCGGTCGAGGCTGTTGCCCCACAGGCCGGGTCGAGTTCCCAGCTGTCTATGCTGGCAAAGAGACAGGACAGGTCTCGGCTGCGTAAGACAGAAGTAGCTGCCAAACTGGAGACCAGGTCCAGGAGAAAACGGAAAGCTTTTCGTTTCCAAGATGGCTGCCGAGGTGTGACGTGTGTTGATTTGGGGAGAATTTTTTTTGAAATAAGACACGCATTTTGTAAAGAGATCAGGCCGCAACATGCCTCCTAAACGAAGAGGAGGCAGCGCTTCCGACCCTACAGAGGTGGCGCCGAGGGATGATGCCATGCTGCTCAGGTTTGTTGAGCTTTTAAGCGAGGAGACAGTGGTGGAAAAATTGCGCTGCATGTTCAGTCCCAGAGCCCTTACCGACAAGCTAGACTTATTGACGGAGACTATTGCCAAATTAAATGATCGCTTGGACAAGAAAGACATATATTGCTGCTCTGGAGGCAAGACTGTCCTCGGTGGAGGATAGTCTTGACCAATTAGAGCAATATTCGCGTCGGTCAAATCTGCGATTCTTCGGAATTCCGGAATCAGACGGGGGAGAAGACACCACTGGCAAGTTGCTTTCCATTGTTAACGAAACAATGGGAGTCACACCTCCCATTGTGAGCAACAATGGGAAGGCCTGGAAGGCTATTGGAAATATATATCGATTGCCGAGAACGCGAAATGAAGACCTAAGCGCTTTTATAGATGAATTAACACCGATTATATCAAGTTTGGAAAAAAACTGTAATAATGATATCGTTATTGCTGGGGATTTCAATATTAACTTACTTAAACTAAATGAAAACGAAATGTTTAGTAGCTTTTTCGACATGCTGATCTCACATAGTTTTTACCCTCAAATAACCCCACCCACTAGATTTACTAGAACAACCGGAACCCTGATAGATAATTTATTTTGTAGACTTCATGAATCAATACATACCGCAGGGATATTAACTAAGCGCTTTTCGGATCACCAACCATATTTTATGATTATGCATAATACTGAAAAATTGCAGTCCCCGCCAAAATATGTAAAAATAAATACATTAAATGAGAATGCAATGATAAATGTCATGAATGAAATAAAATTAGGTAACATTTATGAAAAATTAAATCCAAATCCAAATGCTGACCCAAATTATAATTATGATATAATATATGAAGAAATTACACGTGCTAAAACTAAACATATGCCAAATAAATTAGTTAAATTTAATAGATACAAACATAAGAAATCTGCTTGGATCACACAGGGTATATTAACATCAATCAGATATCGAGACAAAATGTACAAACAATTAAAATTAACAAATCCCACCTCAGGCAATTACGAAACTATTAAAATTAATCTAAAAACCTATAACACCATATTAAAGAAAAACATTCGGGCGGCTAAACAAATTTACTTTGAATCTCGGTTTTCACTTTTTAGGAATGACATACGAAATACATGGAAAACCATAAATGAATGTCTCTCAAAAAAACATACAAACAACAGTTTCCCAACTTATTTTGAAGACAATGGCTATCAAATATCAAACAAACAAAACATTGCTGATGCTTTTAATAACTATTTTACAAATATAGCTCAGACAATTGTAAATTATACAAAGTATGAAGGTACCAAAGATTTTACCTATTATCTAAATAGACAAATAAATTCAATTTTTAAAATACAAAATGTTGATGAAGAAGCTGTAAAGAAAATAATACACAATCTACCCACAAAACATAGTTGTGGTTTCGACGGTATCTCCTCCAAATTGTTACAAATAATTGACCCTGTAATTTTAAGATCCTTGACTATGGTCATAAATCAGGTGCTAAGTACTGGAATATTTCCAGATAAACTCAAAATTGCCAAAGTAATTCCTATATTTAAAAAGGATGATCCCACATTATTTAAAAATTATAGACCAATTTCCCTGCTACCAACAATATCAAAAGTACTAGAGAAAATAATGTTTACCCAGTTGTCTTCATACTTTAATGAAGCCAAGCTATTTTTCGATAACCAATATGGATTTAGGCCGAAACACAGCACTGAGTTTGCTGCGCTTGAATTAGTAGACAGAATAATAAATCACATGGACAAATACGAGGTACCAATTAACATATTTCTTGACTTGACAAAGGCCTTTGATACCATTGATCATAATATTTTATTACACAAATTAAGATTTTATGGCCTGGATGATTCGACAGTATTTTTGTTTGAAAGTTATTTAAGTAACCGACGACAGTATGTCGTTATTGATGAAATGAAATCAGAAATCCTTCCAATAAATATCGGAGTTCCACAAGGTTCAATCTTAGGACCTTTATTGTTTACTATTTATATTAATGATTTTCCAGAAGTCAGTAATATATTTAACTTCGTTATGTACGCAGATGATACAACACTCTCTAGTACATTAAACCAATTTATTGATAGCACACATCAAAACAAAAGTGTAGAATTTTTAATAAATTACGAACTCTGTAAAGTTATGGAATGGCTAAATATAAATAGATTGTCCTTAAATAAAGAAAAATCTAAATATATGATTTTTCATGTACCTAAAAAAGAGATTCAAACTCTTACTCTTAAAATCGATAATATAAACATCGAACAGGTGGATGAATTTAATTTTCTAGGATTAACTCTGGACACAAATCTCACTTGGAAAAAACACGTAAATAAAATAGCAAATAAATGTTGTGTGGCATGTTGTCGCTATGACCAGGCTTCCGGAGGGAGATGGGGGCTGATGGTTGGACAGGTGAACTGGGACCTATGGTTTCGGTGCCTTGAACAGGCCTCCCACAAACCTGGCAGTTATTCCTTTCAAGGTAGTGCCACACGAACCCCTACATGAGCAACCGCACCAGTTTCCCTATTGGCAACAGGGGATTTCAAAAAGGGCAATGCTACCAATTGAAGCAGTTTGGCACATGCCCCCATCCTACGTGCCATTCAAACACACCTGTGCCAAGTGTTCCTGTAAGCACGTCACCAATCGCTGCACCATGCGCTCTGGCCGTCCTCACCCAGGCGGACGAGCTGGTGCAGTGCTCAGTGCCAACACCAATCGACAGTAAGGTTTTTTTCACAGTATCTCACAGCATATGATACAGCTGAGACTGCAATTTTACTGGTGGGTTTTTCCATAGGTTTCCCGATTCACTACGATGGTCCCCCGGGCATGCGCCTTTCGAGTAACCACCAATCAGCACTGCAGGCAGCAACAATAGTTGAGCAAAAACTCTGCCATCAAATTAGTTTAGGTCGTGTTGCCGCCTTGCCGGTCCATTTCAGGAAATACCCTTCACCAATTACCAAAGTTCTCCTCTTGGCTGGTTCCAAAACATGATCCAGGTAAATTCCTACTCATTCACGATTTGTCATTTCCTAAAGGTGATCCCATTACCTCGAAGGAATTTACAACTGTCCAATATGAATCATTAGATAGGGTGGTGGAGCTATTCAGGACATGCGGTCCTCATTGTTTAATTGCTAAGGCTGATATACAAGAGGCGTTTCGACTCATTCCAATTAAACCGCAAGATTACCCATTAATGGGGTTTACGTGGCAAGGAATCTTTCTTCAATCTTTCAATGGGAAGAGTATGTTCCTGGAGCAGAAGTTTCTCTCGTCCCAAACAATTAAGTTGTATACAGATGCGTCCAGGGAGTTAGGCTTTACCCTTGTTTTTGGGAAGAAGTGGGTCACTGGTTCATGGCACAAACACTTCACCTCAGCTGGTATCGCCCTTCTGGAGTTATATACATTGGTCTTGACGACAGAGTTGTTTAGGAAGTATTTCGCCAACCACTGCATTCTCTTTATGACTGACAATTTTGGTGTGGTCGATATCATTAATAAGACTACATCAAAAAATCGACCTATTATGAAACTCGTCAGACAGTTAGTGCTGGTATGTTTGAAATACAATCTCGGCACATTCCTGGCTATCAGAATGTCATTGCTGATCATCTTTCTCGCTTGCAGATCGACAAAGCCAAACAGATGGCACCGTGGCTAGATGTCGCTCCGGCCACAATTCGAGGTTCGCTGAGGCAAGAAGTGTTGCTAATTTAGAACATGATTTAATCATAGCTTCTCTGACACTTACAACTCGTGCATCACATAGACGCAGTGTGAATATGTTACGTCAATATTTGTCATCTGTCTGTCCTGGTGTTAGGTATTTTCCTGTGTCTCGTACTCATCTTGCAGGATTTATTACTCATCTGTTTGCAGCCAATTATGCTTTTTCAACTTTTGTATCCACTGTATCAGCTATTTCTTACAGTCATAACATTGTTGGGTTAGCTGATCCTGCAGATAACTTTTACACTTCATTTGAGTTAGCAACGAGACAGCCGATAGTCACATGATTTACCAATCCACTAGGCAGCTAGCTAAACAAGGGCCCAGTTCAACTGATTATACATGTCAACAGGACACTTCATTTGAGATCAATTGTAGCCGCATTTGTTTGTGCCGGTACCTTGCTTAGCAAGAGATGACAACACAACAACTGAATAGGAAAATATTAGTCAATGTCTCCAGTTTGAAATAGCATTCACCAATTCGTTTTACACGATACTTAATACCCTCGCTGTATGCTTGTGATCTGCCTTACAATCACATGTCAATACCTGTTTGAAATAACTTACCAATGTGTGCCATTCTTTGGGTATTCGGGAGACTGTGAAACCTAATGTACAATTGGTATTTTAAGGATGGGGACTCAAAGGGTAACTTGAGTATTGCGAATGCTGACCTGCCGGTCTATGGAGATGTAAGTGTGGTAAAGTCAGTGTTGTGGACATGTCCAGAAACCGATGGGGAAACGGTTAATAGACAATGTAGCCAAATGAAGATGAGCCATTCAGAGAAGGCAGAAGTGAAGGGTGCTGCGGCAGGCTTAACAAGGAAAGCCATGAGATAAATCCAGTGTCACTGTGGTCGAGCCATCAGCAGTACCACAGATGACAGGGGCAAAATGAAGAGAAGTGATAGCTCTCTGGAAGCATCATGTGATTGTGGTGACTGGTGTTCAGGCCACAGTGGTGATCTGGACAACGCCAGCAGAACTCTCTGTCCATGTGTCTGTTGAAGGCAATCAAACCTGTGTTTGAGACATTGAGCACGGGCAGTTTGATGTCCAACCAAGTGCACGAACGTGGAAGACAAAACTCCAATGACACCATTGCCACCGTCTGATACCAACCAACTGCATTGACTGGAAGAAGAAGTTCTCGATACAAGTCTAAGCTCCATAAGCAACCATGACCGCGAGAAAGTGGAGAAAGGATGCAATGTATTTTGTTGTAGCTGCACCGATTCAATGGAATATGCTTCCTCTTAGTTTCAGATCAGTTGAAACTATTAAGACACCCAACAAGTCAGAGACCTGTGGCCTGGTGTTGGTCAATGCCCAGACCAAAGTTGTTGATGTTCGCATTTGCAGCAATTATTTCAATATATGTTCAGTACAGAAGAGTAATCTTGATGAAGCCGAGTTCAAAACATGCTTTCTAACATATACAAAACTTATACAAAGAACAATTCCTTCAAAACATTCTTTGAACATCTCCGTCTACCATATTGCACAAGTCACTACCTGGGTCACTTAAAGGACACCTATGACCTGCTGTTACTACACAGGTAGTTGATGACTCACTAACTTCTGGTGAAAGGATGAAACATTCCTTGAACACGTCCGTCTGCCGTTCTGCACAAGTCACTACCTGGGTCACATCAAGATCATGTATGACCTGCTACTACTGCCTAGGTAGTTGATGACTCACTAACTTCTGGTGAAAGGATGAAACATTCCTTGAACACGTCCGTCTGCCGTTCTGCACAAGTCACTACCTGGGTCACATCAAGATCATGTATGACCTGCTACTACTGCCTAGGTAGTTGATGACTCACTAACTTCTGGTGAAAGGATGAAACATTCCTTGAACACGTCCGTCTGCCGTTCTGCACAAGTCACTACCTGGGTCACATCAAGATCATGTATGACCTGCTACTACTGCCTAGGTAGTTGATGACTCACTAACTTCTGGTGAAAGGATGAAACATTCCTTGAACACGTCCGTCTGCCGTTCTGCACAAGTCACTACCTGGGTCACATCAAGATCATGTATGACCTGCTACTACTGCCTAGGTAGTTGATGACTCACTAACGTCTGGTGAAAGGGCAAATAAATGAGACAACAACTGAGTACAGCATGACACACCTAGGTGATAACTAACAATTTGTTTAATTTGATCTTGGCAATTATGAATGTATGCATCTATCTAAAAGGGACATATTGCGGTTTATGTGGAAGGCACAAGACAAGTATTATGGGTATTGGTTACAAGGCTACACGATTCACGCATGTGCGCCAGATAGCACTAGAAAAGCGACAGCTGTAGTGGGTTCAACCCCATTATTTAAAAATTTGATGCAGAGTACTTATTATCTACACTTCCAGATTTGTTGTTTCATATTGTTCACATATTGTTTCGCGTAGTTTTGTTTCGTGGTAATTTTATGCTAGATTAATTTGTTTGGTTTCATAGTCAGGCTTAGTTCTTCATTTGAGTTAGCTGACTGGTTTTTCATTGTACCACGAGGGAGTGAAAAAGAAAGCTGCATTGCAATTTTGTTTGTAAAAGGTATGGTGTCGAGCCAGGAATTGGTGTGGATCGTTGGTGATTCGTACGTGTTCTGGCTCAAGTGGTTTGTGGCGTCGACGGAGGTAAGATTTGCTGGTTCTTTGTTAGAATCTCAGAATTGCCAGATCGCCCTCCATGGGTACCGTGGAGGGACTGTTCCTTCCCTCGCTGCCAGTCCCAATCTGAAGTGTTAGTTGGCCGGCGGAGTCCCTAGGGTTTGCATCTTGATTGTGGGTGGAAATGACCTGGATCACGTGGGACCTTACGTACAAAGAGGCTTCGGCCAGAGTTGCCAAACTTAACAAATTTCTCAAAGCAGTTTGTACTGATTTCCCCATATCCTTTTGGTCCTATAAGGGTTTATGGAATATCCAGCGAGAAATATTCCGTACTGATGGAGTCCATTTCAATGAAACGGGAACCTACGGTGTATTAAATATCCTAATGTATTTCGGTTAAAAGATGGTACTTGAATACCTGGTGCAAATTGGCGCTGTGCAGGCAGTTGCGACAACTGTTGTTGTGATTGACATTGGGACTAACGACCTGAGAACATCATTTGAACTAACCATAAAATTAAAGGCACAACTTGGTACGTATGCAACATCCTGACGTACTTTGGCTCAGAGACGACATTCAAGTATCTGTTGCGACTTGAGGCTGTGCATGCAGGCGCCAACTGCTGTTGTGATTGACATTGGGACTAATGACCTGAGAACATCACGTCTTAGCCACAAGGACTTCAAATGTGCACATGTGAGTGCATAAATGCAGAACAGAATGACAACTGTTATCACACACATTGTTTCAGTTGGTTCTGTACTGCTAAGAGACTGCTGACACCTTTCAATGAACCACAAACCAGTAAAATCACCTGCTCGGCAAGAGGTGTTCTTGGATTTTTCTGTGGAAGGAAGATGAGGAAAAATTTGGTGAAGGATGAATGCATGACCTGTGTATTACAAAATAAGTCTATCAATTTTGCTGCAAGGATAGATAGAGCTGCTAGGGTCCTTGTACTTGGGAAAGATCTCATTGTAAGGGAAATAAAGTACTACAACTCATGTTGGCATGACCATGTAAGACAAGAAATGAAGAGGAAGGGCAAGACAAGTTGAAAGAAATACAATGAAGTCTTCCAAAAACTGTCAAGTTCCTTGAGAATGAAGTAATCAAAATAGAAAACTCCCATGGTGGCAACAGAAGTGTTGAGCTTAAACAAGGAACAGTTCCTTTGATACATTCCTTGAAAACATTCGCTGCCATATTGCACAAGTGACTACCTGGGTCATATCAAGGACACATAACCTGCTGCTACTACACAGGTAGTTGAGTCACTTCTAGTGAAAGAACGAAACATTCCTTCTAAACGTCCGCCTGCCCTACTGCTCAAGCGACTACCTGGGTCACATCAAGGACACATTACCTGCTGCTACTACACAGGTAGATGACAGACTCAATAACTTCTACGGATAGGACGAAACATTCCTGGAACACGTCCGTCTGCCGTTCTGCACAAGTGAATACCTGGGTCACATCAAGAACATTTATGACCTGCTACTACTGCGTAAGTAGTTGTCTGATTCACTAACTTCTAGTGAAAGGACACATGCGACAACGACATGCTAGGCTGGCCTGTGCTCCTGCAGGTTCATTCACTGGTGGCTGTGTCTAGCAACTCTCATTTTAACTTTGTTTCGTTCCCGCCTGCTGTCAGGCTTATTATCTCTACTTTTTTGGTGGATTTTCTTATCTTACACTGCGTACTACCCGTGCACGTGTAGTGACAGGGTTTGTTGTTGTTATTGATACGGTGCCGTAGCGTCCTGTTACGTGGCTTTTGTCGTGGCTCTTGGAGCCGCTAGAACCGACTTCTAACATTATTATTTTAGTACCGCTAACTTGTTTTTTATTGTCAATACTGGTACATTCCTGCATGTTTTATTGCACCAGTGTCTTGGCACGACTTCAGTGTTTTTGTTGTTGGCCTTTTGTGAACTGGCAATTTACAGGTGAGCGTCACCAATGGGCGATATTAGGGGTATTTTCGTAACCGGTGCATGGGTATTTTCCTGTTTACTCTACGGTGTTTACAGGTACCTTGGCAGTTTATTTGGTTGGGGCTATGCCTAACCAAAGTCAGCCACACATGGAGACCACTTCCAGCCATTCGGAGGGGGGGGGGGGTCAATCCCCATCTGCTGGGAATGGCAACCCAGCACCTGCCACGGGACATGGGGCCGTCTGGCAGGGGACAGTGGGTCGGAGAGTGGCCCATCACACTCAATGTCTTCACCAGACTGCAGAGGTCAGTCAGGAGATGGCAATAGGCATTATATTCCTGCAGGACATGGGGCCCACCTGGGAGTGAGTGCTAGGTCCAGAAGGGACCTGTCTGCCTCACCTGATCACAGAGGTCAATCAGGGTATGCAAGACAGCGCCATGGAAACCATGGCAGGAAGGGAGACAGGCAAAGGGTTTCTTCACTGGGCCTTTCCAGTGGCAACCTGGTTTCTGTGGTTAGGCACAGGTCTCGCAGTTACGAGTCGGATGGTAGGTCTTCTGGGACCTATTATCCAATTCGTGACAGCCATATCAAGTGACGACGGCACCACTCTCGCCATGGTCACGTTTCTAGGCATGATGTTCGCACTACCAGGTCACAGCAATCACGAACTAGGGACAGGACCCCTAGGCCAGATATACCTGGTTTTAACCACCTGTCTTGGGAACTGCTGAAGGTGATGTGGGAGGTGCAGTACACGCAGACTGAACTGATGGCTCGTTTAGAGGCCCACTCAAACCCCCCATCTGTTTGTGACGACGGCGTAGTCTATCGCTTACTGGCGTTAGAGATGCCGACTATCGTGGTTCTTTGTCTCAGTGGGAACAATATTTACGGTAGTATGGCGTATGTTCTTACTGTTGGTATGCGCCTGTATGAGTATGTGCAATCTCTTATTGCTAGAGGGGTTTCCCATATTGTTGTGTGTCAGGTAATTAAACGCCAGTGTGTGCTGCTTTTATTGGGAAGAAGGAATCTGACGTGTTTTGGATGTTAATGAAATTTTTTTGCAGTTTGCGACACTGATTATTTGTCATTTTGGGCTCATTGCGGACTTTGGCAGTCGCAGTGAGCAAAACATTTTCCAGGAAGATGGGGGTTCATTTTAATGATCTTGGAAATTACAAACTTTGGCAGAGTGCTAAGGGTGTCGTTTTTGGGGCCTCGAATGGGGTGGACTGGGGAAGGTGACAAACAATGGTGTTATGCTGTTCAGGTGAACTGATTGTTTTCTGGTGTTGTACAGGTGGCCAGCTCCTGTCAGGGCTGGGTTGGAAGTCACATGGTTTGTGGATATCAGCTCTTGTATCACCATGGGGTGTGTTTCTCTGGGGATTCAGTTTAAAAACTGTCACAGTTGGCGTGAGTATCAACGTTATACATAACCAGTGTTTGGTCTGTGGCGTTTCAGCTCCAACTGCTGTGTGACTTTCACAATCGGGAGTTTTTGTCAGTATTATATATATCCAGTGTCAGGTATCTGCACTTTCAGCTGCAACAGCTGTGTAACTTTTTTCCAAATGGTAGTGATTGCCTGTGTTACATCTATCCAGTATCAGGTATCTCAGCAGTCAGCTCCACAGGCTGTGTGACTTTCACCATTTAGAGTGATTGTCAGTGTTACATATATCCAGTGTCAGGTAACTGGATTTCACCAGGTGTCTGGACTCTCAGAGCTAAAACAGTTATGTCACTTTCTCACTTGTGGGGGACTGTTGCAGTTATCTATCCAGTATTTGGGCTCTTAGCTAAAACAGGTATGTCACTTTCTCACTTGTGGGGGACTGTTGCAGTTATCTATCCAGTATTTGGGCTCTTAGCTAAAACAGGTATGTCACTTTCTCACTTGTGGGGGACTGTTGCGGTTATCTATCCAGTATTTGGGCTCTTAGCTAAAACAGGTATGTCACTTTCTCACTTGTGGGGGACTGTTGCAGTTATCTATCCAGTATTTGGGCTCTTAGCTAAAACAGGTATGTCACTTTCTCACTTGTGGGGGACTGTTGCGGTTATCTATCCAGTATTTGGGCTCTTAGCTAAAACAGGTATGTCACTTTCTCACTTGTGGGGGACTGTTGCAGTTATCTATCCAGTATTTGGGCTCTTAGCTAAAACAGGTATGTCACTTTCACCGTTGTGTGGAATTGTTGGTATTAGTATGTGGGTAGCTAGCTAAGGCTGACATATGGGGATTGGCAGTATGAATGCTACAAAATTCAGGAATTTGCATAACAGTTAAGAGTGATAACACCTTAAGCTATTATAGCCATACATGGGGGCGTGGATATTGAGTAACTGCCGGTATAACTGGTCTTAGTGTATATAACTTTGAGTTATGTTGGTACTGGGGGTATGATAATATACACATGGTGACATTGGAGGTGGTTGGTTGATATACGTTTGCCAAGCGCTTGTATATCATTTTGTTGTATGGCCCCAGTGCAGCAATTGGCCCGACGAAAAAACAGGGGTCGCCCAGCGCAGACGATAGACCCATCATCATTTGATCTGGTGAGACGGCTTGCTACTGCTGCTGCCACAGAGGTGGCACAACGACGTCACCTCGTCAACGTCCAAGTCCACCAAGACACCACTGCCGAGTTGAAAAGGGACTTAAATGAAATATGGAACTTGTTGAGGTCAGTTTTGCCAGGTGCCGCATCCCATATTACGTATCGGTCGCTATTACTGTTTGATTTTACATTAGTTTTGTTTTATTGTTTGATTTGTGCGTCCTTAAGTGAGTGTTGCAAAGCCAGCAGTAAAATGTGTGTTCTAAAAGCTTGACCAGGACAACGAAATGCAAGCATGGGTACATGAAAAGTTGGGGGACCAAGTACGCATGGCTGTCGTACGACGATGTTCTGCATGCTGTGCCAAAGGTACCAGACGATTATATATGTGGGAAGAATGCCTTCGTTGTGGGGACAGACAATTTTTGACCGGGCACCCTTCGTGCCCACGCCCTGAGCGATGTCCGCCCCGGTATGGCGTCTGTTGAATGTGTAGTGCAAGCGCTTAACAAGGCAACCTTGGAGTGTCTCACGCATCTGCTTAGGTAATTAATTGTTGGTGATGAATTGCAATTTATTAAAATCAATAGGTTAAATTACTTAAATATAGGTTTTTAACAAACGACTTCAGACCAACTTGGATAATGTGAAGCCTGTAACCGGCTAGGGGACACATCAAGTGAAGAAGAATTCGTGGGATTTTCACCGAAAGATATGGAAATAATGGAGACCCGGGATCGGTCGACCACACTGGGTCGGGTGAGTGACGACGAAGTCGACGTTTCTGACTTTGATGATAGTGACATCGCCAGCTCTGATGTCGACAAAGCGGAGACAGAAGTTGCCGGTGTTTCAGAGCAACAATGGAGCAACAGTCTCGTTGACCAGCCAGACATTGCATTTGTTGCCAAAGCAAACGTAGGGGGTCAGTGATGCTGATCGATGCCGTGAAATAACTGCCGGACAACTTTTCGGTCTGTTCTTCATTGACTATTTGTTTTGACTGATTGTTGGTGAGACAAATCGATATGCCACCCAGTGCCTGAAACAGGCACCATAGAAGGGAAAGAAGCATTCTGGATGGACGGATATGACAGTTCCCTAACTGAAGACTTGGTAAGACTGTTTTTGGTGACGGGGATTGTCCAGAAGGGACGTTTGGGGGAATCCTGATCCACACACTGGCTAAGCCAGAACCCTGGCTTCAATGACACCATGCTGTCTGTAAAACCGCTTTCTGCAAATTCTGTGCTACATCAACTGTGTGGATAATGCTCAGGTTCTTCGTTGCCATGAATGATGGGCTGATCTATGGGCGCTTGTTTGCGCTGAGATCAAATGTCAACGCTTCTAATGGCTTGGACACATCCTTAGAATGGGCCAAGACCAAGAAAGAAAAGAAAAAAGAAAGCCTAGATGCCCAAAGACCAGCTGGAGACATAAGACAGCAATTGAGTTACTAGCCAAGATGAAGCTTGTGGTGCAAGGCACAGTCAGTTAGAGAGACGTTTTATGTTCCATTAGGGAAAAGGAGGATAAGTAAGTAAACTTACAAGTATTAAACATACTGAAAATGATAACATCACTGAAACATAACCTTATTTAACTATAGACAGATTTTACATTTTTGGGTTACAGTAGAATGTCCATAATGAAAAAATACAATCAAAACATAATACAGGAAAATCTGTGCTGCTGATGTGCAAATCCTACAATAAAATAATGTTTGAATCTGAATCAGACTAACCTTTATAGAAATAGTAGGCTCTGGTGCCGTCTTGTCGCACATAGAACTGGTCAGCCAACTTATGACCACGAGAAAACCGAAGCATTGCATGGTCATATATGCCATAATCACGAAACAAAACACGGCCTCCAGGGGGCAGTACCTGTATCAGAAACATGAAAGTACATGTACAGTAGGTACCTAATTATTGGCATTAACATACATACTTTGATTTTAATGCTAGGCTTGTTTCATGTTAATGAGCCTGCTAAGTATCTAGTAACCATTACAAAATGTTGGTTGTCTTACATATTCTTTATTTAGTTTTGGTGAAATCATTGCCTCAACCAGTCAATCATTTACACATAAATAAAACTATTAATCATTATTATTAACCAATTAATGAATGAGTTTTAATCTACTTTGACATAGTTACTTACAAAACAGCAATACAACCTTTGACCAAGACAAAACACGTACCTTAGCGATGTTTTCCAGAGCTAGTCGCATTTTGTCTGGATGAATGGCCGAGAGGACAAATATCATTGTGACGAGATCAACAGGACGTTGCACGTGTTCACTGAGCGTGTCCGTGGTGATGTCACACTGGAAGGCATGGCATCGGTCCTCACTGTACAGCGGGTTCTCCTGCACAAACTGGACAGCCCGGGGAGAGAAGTCACAGGCGTAGAAGAATAGACTCGGGTCTTCCTCCAGCAGTGGGAACACAAAGTTACCGACACCACATCCCACTTCTAGTATCACAAGTGGAGACCCACACTCCTACAACAGATGTTGATTATGTAGACACTCTGACTGCATTGTTATTTACATTATTAACAATTAAATGGGTGTTCATTTGTCACCTTGTTGGCTGTTATGACTGAAATAAAATATTGTGAAAGTTTAGACAGTAATATACATACAAAATATATTTCTTCAAGTTGCTGTGAGATTATAGTAATAAAGTTTATTGGTAGTTTCTATAAAATGTACATCCATTATTAGGGTAATTCTCTGAACAGAAACACTGTTTTATATTGTTCATGCATTTTCAATACAATAGTACCTGTCTGTCAAATGAAGGGAAATTTATCTTATGTGAAGCAGTGACCAAGACGGTGGTGCCGCCTAGCGGAGTAGGCCAGTGATATCCTGGCGGGTTAGGTAGGTACTCGGGGACTTACCTGTGGTATGTCATGATATGGCGAAGTAATTAGCCCTCGGTATTTATAAACCAGTGGGAACCAGTTATTCAGCCCCTTCGCTGTTCGCCGTAAAACAAGCTGCGCTGGTTTTCCGATCGAGTTCATTATTCACGATTTGCGTTATTTGTTACAATTATATTTGATTATTGTTATACAGTGTTATTTTGTCTAACCGCTGGTATTAGTTTGTTCCAGCGTGGATCGTGCGGCTTCGCCTTCATTGACGTTGACGTCATGTCGTCGGTGATTCCCAATTTCTTTGTCTCATCCCTCGTGGCGTGGGCGGCCCCATTTTGGACACGGGCCAAGGTAAACGCTGGGATTATGCGTTGGAGGGTGAAGCACAGTTTGGGAGTTAAGTATTCTTTTATTACGTGGGCTTTTTGGTATTATGTCGACTGTTTCAGATAGTCGTGATTTAGCGCTTGTTCTTGGGGATAGTCATGTCTACTGGCTAGGGCGTTTTGGGTCTAATTCAATGGTCCGTTTTGGGTCGGGTCCTGATTTTCAGGGCGATAATTGCTGCATTCGGTTTAGTGGTTTTCGGGGTGGCTCCGTAGTCAGTCTCAGGCAGGTAACGAGTCTGTTAGCGGCCGAGGTCCCACGGGTTGTTGTTCTCGCGCTTGGGGGTAACGACATTAATTCCACTACGGATCACGCGCTGTTGGTAGGTATGCGTTTATTTGAATTCACAAAGTCGTTAGTGAGTCGGGGTGTTGAACGTGTTGTTATGACCCAGGTGCTTTGCCGCCAGAGTTTCCGCCATCTTTCCGTTGCCGAGGGTTCCCGTAGAATTCTTGAAATTAACGAGTTCCTCGCCCCTGTGTGTGCTACAAAGCACATCCGCTTTTGGAAGCATAAGGGGATGTGGAATTCGCCTCTGATTATTTTTAGGGGGGATTGTGTTCACTTCAACGACTTGGGCAATTACAACTTGTGGCGTAGTGTGCGTGGGGCAGTATTTCTTGCTTTGAAGGGGATTAATGGCCGCTGTTAATAGGGGTGTCAATGGGAAGGTGGCGGTTCTCCTGGTGGCAGTCAGATGTGTCAGTATCGCCTGATTTGTGTGTTTGTCATGTGTTACTTCAATAAAGTCAATAAAACAAAATAAACAACAACAACAACAACAAAACCCACACAAACAACAAGAAAGAAGAAAAATAAGTGTCTTGTACTTAAAAGTGTACTTGCTACGTCATTATGCGCGGTGCATGTGTCTAGTACTCAAGTGTACTTGCAACTAGCATATACTGGGTGCTCGTGTCTAGTACTCAAGTGTACTTGCAACTAACATATCCGGAGTGCACGTGTCTAGTACTCAAGTGTACTTGCAACTCAGTTTTCTAAGTGCACATGTCTAGTACTCAAGTATACTAGCAACTAACATATCTGGGGTGCACGTGTCTAGTACTCAAGTGTACTTGGAACTACCTTATAAAACTATACTGTTCGTGTCTCTTACTTAAAGGGTACTTCCAAAGTTAATCTACGATTTGTGCTAGTCTCTCGTACTTAATGGTGTACGTGCAACTTATATTATACTGTCGGTGCTAGTGCCTCGTACTTAACCCATTTCATTCGGGATACGCCCGCGGGCGTAGTTGACCTTTTCATTCGGGATACGCCTGCAGGCGTAGTCAACACACGAGGCGACGTCATCTGGTATTTATAGAAACTGTGTGCACCATGACATGCTTTTGCCATTTTTCCCATGATGCAGTAGGACCACACTACCGGTTGGAAGCCATTTGCAATTTTTCAACCGCGTGCTTTGTAAGAGATAGTAGAGAAAGTTTGAGCGATATATTTTGGTGATTTTTGGGATTTAAAAATGGCGGACGATGGCGCGATTAGTGATGGCAGTGACATTGATGACGGAGATACGCAAATGGGAAGCAATACGGGAAGTTCGTCGACCAGTTTGTCATCAGAAGGTGACTTAGAAGAACGGCATGCTGTGGGTGAACAGTGGGTGCGAAACTTGTTCGCCGAAGACGACTCGGACGACTCGGTCTTCGCTGGCTTCCAAGCCGCCTGGAAGGAGCGCGACTTCGTCCAACGTTTGACGATGGATTTCCGTGGAATCGGCGGGGCATCCGTTCTACATCCACCAGAAGCGAACCCGGGGATGTATTTCGACCAGTTCTGGACTGGGGAAATGTGGCAGCAACTGGTAGACGAGACCAACCGATATGCCGACCAGGAGAGGCGGCGAAACCCACCACCACCGTCGGCCCCCGTCTGGACGCCTGTCGCTACCGACGAGATGAGGGCGTTTGTTGGCTTGTGCTTTGCCATGGGAATTCTGCGTCTGCCGTCCCGAAATGACTATTGGAGGGTGAGCAACTGGCTGCTGAAGACGAACTTTGGCACTGTGATGGCCAGGGACAGGTTTAACCTCATTTGGCGTTACCTCCACCTGGCCAACAACGACGTCCCGGGTGCTGAAGGCGACAAACTTGTCAAGATTCGTTGGTTCGTGGACTTCCTGAATGAGCAGTTTCAGGCAGTGTATGTACCGTACGGCAAGTACACTGTTGATGAGAGTATGGTGAAGTTCAAGGGGCGACTTGAGTTTCGGCAATACCTGCCTGCCAAGCCGACAAAGTGGGGTGTCAAGGTGTGGGTGCTGGCAGAAAGTGACACTGGCTACCTGTCCAAGTTCCAGGTGTACACCGGTAGGGCTCCTGGAGGACAGGAACGTGGCTTGACGCACCGTGTTGTCACTGACATGGTCGACCACCTGTACGGGCAGTACACACAGGTGTACTTCGACAACTTTTATACGAGTCCCGACCTGCTGACGTACCTGCATGCCCGGCAGGTGTATGCGTGTGGCACTGTCCGGGCCAACCGCAAGAACCTGCCAACCGCCCTGCTGCCCAAGAACGTCGCTTTGCAGCGACATGAGTTCAAGGTTGCACAGAAGGACGAGCTCTCATTTGTTGTGTGGCAGGACACAAAGCCAGTGTGTGTCCTGTCCAACTTCCACGACCCTACTGCGATGGGAGCCGTGTCACGACGTGTGCGACTGGGCGGTGGCGCTCAGCAGGTGGCAGTCCCTGCGGTTGTGGCTGACTACCAAAAGTACATGAAGGGGGTAGACCTGATGGACCAGATGATTGGGTATTACATCATCCAGCATCGGTCCAAGAAATGGTGGAGGCGCATCTTCCACTACTTGATGATGGCCTCGGCGTACAACGCGTACGTTGTAGCACGAGACACCAACCCAGAGATGGTGGCGACCGAGTGGCCAAACTTCCAGGACTTTCTTGAAGAGATCATCTTGTGGCTGGTGGGAGAAGTCAGATCGCGACGGGACCCTGCTGCCAATCCACGCCCTGCCCCCGGTGCAGGCAGACACGACATCATCAAGATGTACGAGAAAAAAAGAACGTGCATCGAGTGTTCGATGAGTGCTGCAGCCGGCGAACGACGTGGCACTACCAAGCACGGCTGTCAGCAGTGTCAGCAACCCGTGCACTTGGAATGTGTCTGCACACATTTCCACAGGCTATTCAACCTGTGAGGTGTCTGTGAATGATGTGAACTGTGACGGCCAGTGAACTTTGACGGCCAGTGAACGTTGTAAACTGTGACGGCCAGTGAACTTTGGCGGCCAGTGAACATTGTAAACTGTGACGGCCAGTGAATGATAACATGAACAGTTCTGTCAAGTGATTGTTTGGTTTATATTAAATTTTATTATGCACATTATGCCTTGTAATCCTTTGCAACATAAACTGTTGAACAGCATTTGTATTATCAGTAATAATAATTATGTAAGAAAATTATCATTTGGTTTTCATGACACTTCATTCAGTAAAGTGTAACTTTTGACTGAGATATGATATTTACATAATTTTTTTACCAGTTACTGAAGAATTGAATTTGGGAGGTTTCTTTCACAGAGTGTATGCCCTTTCTGAGTGGCTGTATAGATGTAAAACAAGTCCAAAGTTGATGTATACGTTTTATTTTTGTTTTCTTTCTCTTCATTCTTCTTCTTTACCG
Source organism: Oasisia sp. SBJ-2009 (assembly GCA_964017155.1). Lineage (NCBI taxonomy): Eukaryota > Metazoa > Annelida > Polychaeta > Sabellida > Siboglinidae > Oasisia > Oasisia sp. SBJ-2009. The sequence goes on from OZ024854.1 coordinate 45,717,880, forward strand.
CAATACATCTTCCACTATGCACCCTCTACACAAACAATGGCAACATCATCATGTAGGCAATTCTCTCCCGATTCCAAAACTGTATGGGTTTATGCACATTTCTTCAACAGTTGTCTGTAAAAAATATAATAGAGGCGTTCATGAGTTGGTGTTGGGAAAGTTAACTTTTCCAATTTGCGACAGTGTTTGTTCAAAAACTTGTATCTTCAGATTGAAAAAAGATATTTACATGAAATTTGTACCACTATTTCAAGAAATGAATTTGGGAGGTTTCTTCCATTGGATGTATGACCTTCCTGAGTGGCTATATATAGGTAAAACAAGGTCAAAGTGTAATGTAAAATATTTTTTTGTATTGCTACTTTTTCTTCTTCTTCTTTACCTTGAAACTATTTCATCCATGGGCATGCTACATAAACAATTTTACCATCATCATGTAGGCAATTCTTTCCTGATTCCAGAAATGTAAGGGTTTATATACTTTCATTCAACCAGTACCTCAGAAAAAATAAATATGTGACCCAACCGTCAAAATAATCTATCGCGACTGTAAAATTGAGATTTTCTTCAGATCTGAGCAATGTGGCCAACTAACTAGCTGTCAGAATGAAATGGGTTAAGATGTAATTCAATGAAATATACCACTTGTATACATGTCTCCTACATACGGGGGTATTTGCTATGATGCAGTCATCGGTTACGGTAATGGAGGGGTCAGTTTCCTTTGACTCTTGGGCAACGTGCATGGCAGTCTCTGCATAATATAGGTTTATGTTCATGGGAACAACACAGTAGTTCTTCCTTTTACTCCGCTTATTGATGTTGTAGCATGCCTCCGGTGAGACAGTCGACCCGGCAAAGGGCCACATCGGCAGCGCTAGGACGCCCCCGCGGGTGACAGCATCGTCACTCGTCCCTACGGCTCGCTTCACTCCCGCTGCGACCACAGGGGTGGCTCAGCAACAACTCACTGCATCAGATGCCGCCGTAGCAGATCTCTGTCGCGAGATGACTGAAATTCGCGAGATGTTACAATCTGTGTGTCCCGCTACAGCAGCACCATCGACCGAAGTGGCTACCGACCCTCTGGCACAGACAGCAGCGTCACTTCCTGGACCTTTGTCTTCCAACTTGGCCCACTGTAGCTGATATGGTAGAGACAGCAGCTGTCCAACCCAGGGATGATATTGTAGAGGCCATATGTAATCTACCAGGGCCGACGCAGACAAGGATATCGCCTATGACCACCAACACCCTTTCCATCCATTGTCATGTTCCCGCTAAAGTTCGTGCTAAACTCTGGTCGGACGAATTTGTCGACATCTTTTCACTACTCCCTGAAGTTACCTTAGCACAACGAGAGATGGCTTTAACTGTGCTTCTTGGGGGGGGGGGGGTAACGGGGAACCCACCGTCTGCGTCACCCCTCGGTCGAAGGCCGAGGTTCCTACATTCTATATGTGGGCGAAGGCTTTTGACATTTTTTAATTTGTCATTCTCTTGAAGCCAGGTCATTTGATGGATGCTCCTAAGCTGCTGCACTACCGGCATGTAATCCAGAATCTGTATGAGAGGGGTGGGAACTGGCGTGGGTACGATGAGTCTTTCAGAACACTCCGTTCAGTCGAGGGATGGCCATGGGATCACATGCACTCACAGCTGTGGCTTATGTCCACTCAGCAGTAAAAAGCAGCTCCACACGTCAGGCCCCCCTTTCTCAACAAAGGACCGGGCCCATGATCTATGGGTACCTGTTACGCTTTCAACATCAACGGTAAGTGTTCATTCCATTCCATGCAGGTTTAAACATGTCTGCAAGTGGTGTGGGGGGCCCATCCAGGGTTCAGATGTCCCTCACGTAAGCGTGCCCCGTCTCCAATACACTGGGTGGCTTCAGGCAGTAAACCAGTCGTACCTTCGCCAGTGTCGCCTAAAGTGTTACAAGATATGTTACAGGGTTACGATAATCTCAAGAGTACATATCTGTTTAACGGTTTCACAGTTGGGTTTAACAGAGGTTGTTTGGGGTTCCTGCCTTTCAGTTTCCATACGTCATAGACGATAGGTTGACGAAATAGCAGGCATTAGGGCGTATATTGGGCCCTTTCACAGTACGTCCAACAGATCCAGTTTTCAGGGTGCCACCATTTGGGGTAGTGCCTAAGAAATTGCCTGGGGAGTTTCGTATGATTCCCAATCTATCTTACCCTCTTGGTGAATCTGTTAATGATTCTATACCAGCTGAGCTAACTAGGGTGCATTATGCGACCATTCAAAATACAATATCATTTATTAAATCTACACAGTTCATTGAATCAGCATTCAGGATCATTACTGTGGCACCCAATGACACACCGCTGTTGGGCTTCTGTTGGAGAGATAAATATTACATGGATGCTGTCCTTCCCATGGGTTGTGCTAGTTCGTGTGCTATATTTGAATCGTTTAGCACAGCTGTGGAGTGGGTGGCAGAGCACAAGCTGGGTTTGACAAAGGTTATACATGTACTAGATGATTTCCTTGTGTTAGCCGAGTCTAAAGAGAAATGTGAGCGCGATTTGCATGCATTTATGAATATGTGTCAACACTTAGGTGTCCCTTTAGCACCCACGAAGACAGTTGGCCCGTGTACAACTATCCAGTTTTTGGGCATTACTATTGATACTGTAGCTATGGAGACCTGCGTACCTGACGACAAGCTAGACAAAGGTCGATTATTGATCCGTTCTTTCCTGGCCAAGCACAAGGTGACACTCAGGGAAGCGCAGAGTTTAGCCGGACTGTTAGAATTCATGTGTTGTGTAATTCGGTTTGAAAGGGCATTTTCACGACGGTTAATTGATCTAACGCTAGCAGTAACCAAACCTAATCATCACATTAGGTTGACATGCCACTGGATCTGTTAGTCTGGCAGGAATTTTTGGAGCAATTTAATGGTAAGTCATTCTTTGTGGATGACATCTTTCTGACAGGTGATTACTTGCAATTGTTCACCAATGCCATGGGGAGGGGGGCATCGGATATGGAGCTGTTTGTGGGCCCGAATGGGTTTTTGATTAATGGCCCCTGTCCTGATTAGCTCTTAACATTACAGTGTTGGAGTTGTATCCAATTATGACTGCAGTAGAAATATGGGGTAAAGCCTGGATGAATAGTACCGGGTGTTTTTTCACTGATAATGAAGCACTAGTCTCCGTGATTAACAAGCAGTCATCTAGGGAAACAGCTGTCATGATGTTGCTACGTAAGTTGATTTTGACATGTCTCCGCTATAACATTAACTTTACAGCTAGACATGTGCCTGGCCGAGACAATACCATAGCTGAAAAATTGTCGCGTTCTCAGATACTCGAGTTCCGGACACTCACTCCATGGGCCAACTCCAAACTGGCAACCGTACTGCCACACCTCTACCCAGAATCATTTCTGATACGGTAGCGACACTCCTGCATGCATCCTTGGCACTATCTTCTAGAGCGCAGTACAAATGGTCTTGGTCAAAACTGGTATGTTTCATGCAGTCACTTAACATAATCCCTGCATTACCAGTCTCAATTCCTATCTTGATGGGTTTCATTGCTCATTTACACAATGACGGTTATGCACCAGCTTCCATAATTACAACAGTGTCAGCCATTTCCTACTTTCATAAGGTCAATGGGTTAACAGACCCCGCTAGAAATTTCCTCATTTCCAAACTACTAACAAGAGCGCAGAATTTACGCTCCGTGTCCGATGTACGACTGCCAGTGACGCTGCCAATTCTTTCCCAGTTAATTAGGGCAGTGCCGTTAGTATTCACTTCTCATTATAAATGTCTAATGCTGCATGCAATGATGGTCCTGGCGTTTAAGGCTTAGATAAGAGTAGGGGAAATGGTGCCACAAACTACTGGGATGAGTCACAACTGTAACTTTAATGTAACTTTAAATGAAGAACTGATAACTGTTTCATTTAGACACTTTAAACATAGTGGCAGGCGCGGCCCTCAGTCATTGCAGATTAATGGTGCAGGGGCACCAGACACTTCCATTTCCCCGGCTGCTTGGCTTAATGAATTTCTACTAGCTCGAGGAACGATTCAGACCTCTGTTTGCATATGTAGATAGCATGCCAATGTTGCGAAGAGATTTTGATTCTTCGCTCAGGTCTCTGCTAGCTTTTTGTGGTCTTAGCAGTAGAGTTTTTAAAGGGCATAGTTTTAGAATAGGTGCGGCTACATACCGCAGCATTACGAGGTGAATCCGATGCTCAGATTAGGACAGCCGAGCTGACAACTTCTCAGCTAGAGGTGACAGTATTCTGAACAATGGTCATACCCTGTTTTACCATTTGGAGAACCACCGACCAGTGATGAAGACAATAAACTATGCGAAGGGAATATTGGGTGCAAATTTTCTGATCTGTCCCTGCCATGTTACGTCTTTGGTCAAACGATCTGTGGACACATACAATAACTTGGCAGACAAGGCTGAGATGACAAACTGAGATATGCACTGAGGATTTTATGCCATCAACACCACCAGTTCGAGGAACCACTTGACAACACCCAGGATACCCCCTCACAACACCTCAGAACCCCAAGAAAATACCCAGGATGCCCCAGACAATACACAGGATGCCTCAGATTCCGAAGCGAGCCCAGGCCTTTTGACACCCAATAACCTATCTCTGACATCTTGCGACACACCTCTTGCCCTACAGCTGTCACTGACACCAGGGCCATCCAGTATTGGACGATCATTGAGGAGTGAAGAATTCACGCCACAGAAAAAGAGGATTGACTTTATGTCTTTACAGTAGTCCCTCCTTTCACCGGCCCCTCTGATGAGTGGACACCTGCAATGTCGGGACACTATCTCGATGTACGAACTGTTCTACCATGTTAGTGTCCCTCTGATGAGTGGACACCTGGTGGACGCGAACAGCGGACAAGATATTTTGGTTTTCATTCCCTGCTAAAGCGGACAAGCTTTAATTTAAAAAAAATTTGCTCAAAATATTTTATTTACAAGATGGCGGTGGACATGAAGCCGCGCATTGTGTACTGGGAAAAAAAAAATCCCGTCACGCGAGAATACCATTCGAGCGAGAGCTTGCGTGTATATAAGGCCATGTTAGATTTTTAAACTTCGCAGTTGCGGTTAGAAATTTTATCATGGCGAGTCCGAAGAGAAAGATTTTGAGTTTGGAACAGCGAATAGATGTTTTAAAGAGGTTGGACAACAGTCAGTCATGTAGATCTGTGGCGATTATGTGTGGCTGTGGGAAATCACAGATCGCACGAGTTCGCCAAGAACGAGCCGAAATCGAGCGGGAATGGGTGTCGGGTGGTCGTTGCAATCTGAAATACCTAAAGCGACGAAAAATGATATACGAGGACCTGAACGCTTTGGTGTGGAAGTGGTTCTCCACTGCTAGATCCAAGGAACTGCCCGTCAGAATGATACAGGTGTGTTATTAAAAATTGTCTTTTTGTCACACTCGGCCTCGCAGTGTATTTTAAGTACAAGTACAACGCTTAATCTTTTTTGAATTCGTAAACATTTCAATATTATTTTAATAACACCATTACTGTTATCATTTGTTGTAAACTCGTGTTATGGAAACAGTATTTAAAGAGCTCATTTAGATTGTATCTTGGAATTTTTAGTGCCAAAGCATGGGCGATAAATCAGTGTTGTGATCGTTTCGGCTAAACTGTAACTTCGTAAGCGTTAGCCCGACATATGCACTGTCGTCTCCAAGTGTTAAGCATGATTAACTGATGCAATATTAATCATAGGTGAGTATTTAACTATTACTCAATATATTATATATAAATATTGTGAATTATATGCCACAGCTATTTACCCATTTCTGTGTTTTAGGAGAAAGCGATGATGTTGTCCATCGAGATGGACCGCGATGACTTCACAGCATCCAACGGCTGGTTGGAATGCTGGCTGAAGCGCTACGTCAAGCTGGCGGTGTTGTGCGGAGAGTCCGCCGAGGTGCCACAAGACATCGTTGACGATTGGGGAAAGCAACTGCCAGCAATGTTAGAGGGCAATGATCTCGCCGACATCTACAACGTCAACGAGAACGGCCTCTATTTCCATGCCCTACCTAATCGCTCAATGGTGATTAAGGTGGACCCTCGAAAGGGCATCAAAACTTCGAAGGAAAGGATCACGGTTCTGCTGGCATGTTCTGCCGCAGGCGAGAGACTGAAGCCCCTTGTGATCGGGAAAGCGGCCAACCCGAGATGTTTTCGAGGTGTCGACAAGGCGTTGCTTCCAGGGCCAACTGGAAGGCCTGGATAACGAGCATCCTATTCTCGGAGTGGCTCGAACGACTCAACGCCAGGATGAAATCGCAGAAACGCCACATTCTGATGTTCGTGGACTGTGGCGCCCACCCCAAGCTCCAGCTGTCCTTCCCCCGAACACAACGTCCCGTCTCCAGCCGTGCGATGTTGGGATCATTGCAACTGTGAAGTCCCACTACAGGAAGCGATTGGTTCGACACGTCCTTGCGGAGATGGACACAGCGAATACTGCGACGGAACTCAGCAAAAGGGTCGACATCATGGACGCCATTGGTTGGTTGTGGTTGGCTTGATGTAGCATGTCACCACCATCCACAATCGTAAGTGCTTTGCGCGGAGTGGCTTCGTGGAGGCAGTGGCAGTGGCAGACAAAGGTGACGCACAGGAGCACCCTGATGGCGACTGCGACAGGTTGTTGGGGGAGGTGTCGTGGGATGAATACGTCAACATGGATGACGGGACGCTGACAACAGAAACTGCTGGCGATGACTGGGAGGCCGCGATTGTCGCCGAAGCACGAGGTGAGGTGCAGGATGACGATGATGAGGCGGATGACAGTGGAGATGATGACCCAGAGACTCTCCCTGTCATCACAGCGAGGGCAGCACTGTTACAAATTAAGAACATTGTAGGATTTGCTTTGGATGCAAGCGATGCACATCTACTGGAAGCGGCGTCGACAGTGCAGGACTTGCTGCAGGGACACTGCATCAGGCAGGCTGCCCTTGCGGAGCAGAAGACTATCACAGACCTTTCAAGTCACAGTGATGCTTGTGATGAACACTGCTGATGGAACATTACTGTACTGTTCGATTTTGTTATAGTTGCACTGTTCGATTTTGTTATAGTTGCACTGTTCGATTTTGTTATGGTTGCACTGTTCGATTTTGTTATGGTTGCACTGTTCGATTTTGTTATGGTTGCACTGTTCGATTTTGTTATAGTTGCACTGTTCGATTTTGTTATGGTTGCACTGTTCGATTTTGTTATAGTTGCACTGTTCGATTTTGTTATAGTTGCACTGTTCGATTTTGTTATAGTTGCACTGTTTGATTTTGTTATAGTTGCACTGTTCGATTTTGTTATGGTTGGACTGTTTGATTTTGTTATAGTTGCACTGTTCGATTTTGTTATAGTTGCACTGTTCGATTTTGTTATAGTTGCACTGTTCGATTTTGTTATAGTTGCACTGTTTGATTTTGTTATGGTTGCACTGTTCGATTTTGTTATAGTTGCACTGTTCGATTTTTTATAGTTGCACTGTTCAATTTTGTTATGGTTGCACTGTTTGATTTTGTTATAGTTGCACTGTTCAATTTTGTTATGGTTGCACTGTTTGATTTTGTTATAGTTGCACTGTTCGATTTTGTGATGGTTGTATTTTTTGGTGTTATTTATTAAAATATGTGAGTTATAAAATGTCTTGTTTTTATTCATAGTACACATATCTCACTGATTTCTTTATCTGTAGTGTTCTTGTACATGTTTGTTAATGCTGTATATTATATACCGTTCGTTTATACACTACATATCTGATATGTCCATGTACATAAAATCAAATGTCGCAGCTCAAAATGTCTGTCCCTCCGATGAGGGGACACCTGCAATGTAGGGACACTTTTGCTTGGATACAAGAGTGCCCGCTAAAGAGAGGTACTACTGTATTCGTAAATTGGAAAACGAGAAGCTTCTGCTTCAAGAAAGAATCGAGGAACTATCTGGTTCTGGCCATGCGGAGAAGACTGAGGGCACCAAGACTCACAAATATTCATCAGATATGTGAATGAAAGTTTTGATTGTATTGTTAACCAGGTTCCAATTGAAAACATACTCTTCTGAAACAGTTTTCGAAGCGTTCTGGTATTGTGGAGGAGGTTCCTCATTGCACCACTGTAGAACTAATGGCCAGAGAATTGGGTGCTATCGCTGAGCTCCAGACAGCAGAAACTGCATTTGAAATCTCTAACACGACCTTTGGCTTTGATGCAATTACCCGGGGGGGGGGGGGGGGGGTGCACATCAATGGATGTATGTCTCTATGTAATAGGGACATACTGCGGTTTATGTGGAGGGTGCAGGACATGTGTGGGTTTTGGCTACAAGGCTATGCGATTCACGCACACCAGATAGCACTATAAAGGCGATAACGTAGCGGACTCGACCTCATTCTTTCACAATTTATTGCTGAATGAGTACATAAGTTATCTTCGCTTCCTGATTTGTCGTTATTGTTCGTATTTTGTTTTAAGTAGTTTCGTTTAGTGGTTATAGTAGTCTAGATTCGTTTGTTTGGTTGTTAGTTCGGTTGAGGTCTTAAATTTAATTATTTAACGTGTTTTCCGTCGGACCGCGAGGGAGCGAACAAAGGCCGCCACGTCGCCATTTTGTTTCACTGAAGTTCGAGGTTTGTAAACGGTATGGCGTCGAGTCGGGAATTGGTGTGGATCGTTGGCGATTCACATGTTTTCTGGCTTGGACGGTTTGTTGCGTCAACGGAGGTAAGCTTTTCTAATTCTTTATTAGAATGCCTGGATTGCCAGATCGGCTTCCAAGGGTACCGTGGCGGGTCTGTTCCTTCCATCGCCGCCAGTGCGGATTTGAAACGTAAGTTGGCCGTCGAAGTCCCTAGCGTGTGCATATTAAATGTGGGTGGGAATGATCTAGACCATGCGGGACCTCCGCAGACGTTACTTGTAGGTATGCGTTTATTTGAACTCGCCAAAGAACTAATTCGCATGGGCGTAAATAGGGTTTTTGAAGGCCAGGTCGTCAGGCGGCAGCGCTGGCGGCATGTTAGCTATGACGAGGGTTCGGCAAGGGTTGCGGAACTTAATGAGTTCCTGAAAGCCGTTTGCACAGACTTTCCCATGTCCTTTTGGTCTTATAAGGGTTTCTGGAATATCCAGCGGGAAATCTTCCGGCCTGATGGCATACATTTTAATGACCTAGGCAATCACAAGTTGTTCCGCACCATTAAAGGGGCTGTGTTTACTGCAGTCAAGTCACTCCGGAAGTGAAGTCATGGCTGGTGGTAAGTGCATGTTGCTGTGGGGTGTACTGTGTGTTAATCGACTGGTGTAACTTTGGAAACAAGTACCGTCTAGCTGCTTTTGTGCCATTAGTAAATTAACCGGCAGTATAATTTTTGCAGACGTGCCGTGCCGTATTGCTGCTTTGTACATTCTGCAATAAGTCACCCGGCATGTGTAACTTGGAAGACATGTGCAGTATTGCTGCTTTGTGCATTATGCAATTAGTCAATTCCCGGCATGTGTAACCTTGGAGACATGTGCAGTATCAGTATGACTGCTTTGTGCATTATGCAATTAGTCAATTCCCGGCATGTGTAACTTTGGAGGCATGTTTAGTACGACTGCGTGGTGCATTATGCATTAGTAAATTAACCGGCATGTGTAACTTTGGAGACATGTCAGTATTGCTGTTTAGTGCATTATGCAATTCGTAAATTCCCGGCCTGTGTAACCTTGGAGACATGTGCAAATACTACCGCTTGGTGCATTATGCAATTAGTAAATTAATCGACATGTGTAACTTTATAGACATGTGCAGTATTGCTGCTTGGTGCATTATGCAATTAGAAAATGACCCTGCATTTATAACTTGTTCATGAGAACCTTTTTCCAGGCATAGGTTTTAATTTGCACAGCTATACTCGGACGTTCACACGTATCGCAGATTGAGTTTGCTTAGCTACTATTATAAATGTCTTTATAATGTTGCAGATGCCTCCCATTAGGCATTCACAACGCCAGAGGGCAAGGAGGGCGCAGGCCGATGCGCTGGACCAGCCTCCAGTACCTGGCCCGGTCAACGCCGCTGCTGAGCCACTGGTGGCTGCTACTCGCTTGGCGATGGCACCGCCTCTGTGACTGCGCGTCGGCGGAGGGAGGCTGACATTGAGCGACGTCTCGACGCCACGGAACATTTGCGTCGTGAGATGCGGGAAATGAGAACATTAATAGAGTCACTTGTTTCCCAGCCTGTTGTAGCTTCTACCAGTCAGGGTGCGCCAGTGGCTTCAACCAGTCAGCAGGGTGCGCCACCTGTTGCTTCGTCCAGCCACCAGAGTGCAGCACCGATTGCGTCATCATCTGTGACTTCTGGACTTGCCCCCCCCCCATGGCCAACCATGGATGGCCTGCTTGGCCCCGCTGACGCTCCCTTGCCAGGTATTGTTAACAATATCCATGTCTTGCCTGGCGATGCTCCTGGCCGGGTAGCCAGTCTAGTGTTGCCAACTTTGGCGCTGCATGCGCATGTGTCTGAGAAGACTAGGGACAGAATCTGGGCAGGGGAGTTTGTTGACCTGTATGCTCTGCTACCAGAGAGTGCCCTCGACCAGCCTGACTACAGTCTCACCATCCGGCCGGGAGGTGAAGGTGGTAACCCTGCCGTGTGTCTTATGCCTAAGACGAAAACGTCCATCCACTCCTTCAGCCAGTGGTCTCGAGCCTTCCAAATATACATGTCTGTTTTGCTTGTTAAGCCAGGAAATGCCATGATTGCTCCACAGATGCTCAAATACTTGCATGTTATCCGAAACATTTGAGAGCGAGGAGGAAACTGGCGTGGGTATGACGAGTCATTTAGGACGCTGATGCGCAGTGAAGGGTGGGCCTGGGACTGTATCAACTATGAACTGTGGTTCAATGCAGTTCAGCAGCCATCTCCCGGGTACCACCACAGACGGGGCCTCCCTTTCTCAACAGGGGTACGGGTAACCGTGCCAGTCGAGACTGTTGGGCCTTCAATCAGGGACGTTGTATGCGGAGTCCCTGCCCCTTCCGACATCTCTGCAGGTGGTGTGGTGGTGCCCACCCCGGTTTCCGTTGCCCCAAGTCCCACGTCCGTAAATCTACCCCTTTCCAACGTGTCCTACCCAAACCGTAGTCATGCCATTCCCAAGCCAGTGTCACCAACAGCTCTAAAAGGTGTATTAGTGGGATATGATGGCCTGAAGAGCCAGTATTTAGTGAATGGTTTCCGTTCAGGTTTTGCTTCAAGGTTCAATATTTCGCGTTATCGAATATCGCCACTTGGCGTTGTACCAAAGAAACTGCCAGGGGAATTTCGAGTAATCCACAATCTATCTTACCCTGAGGGTGAATCAGTTAATGATTACATTCCTCAAGAATTTTCAACCGTGCAGTATGCAACTACACAAAATTCCATTTCTTTCATTAAAGAGGCTGACTCAGTAGTTTTCATGGCTAAAGTTGACATCGAAGCTGCATTTAGGATTATACCTATTTCTCCCCAAGTATCACCATTGTTAGGCTTCAAATGGAGGGGCTCTTATTACATGGATGCCGTATTACCTATGGGATGTTCCAGTTCTTGTTCTATTTTTGAAGCTTTTAGTACAGCACTGGAATGGATTGCCATGAACAAACTTGGTATTACTAAAGTAGTACACATAATTGATGACTTTCTATTTTTAGCGCCTTCTCATGCTAAATGTCTACATGATATGAAAGCTTTCATGCGACTTTGTGAGCAGCTGGGTGTCCCACTGGCCCCTGACAAGACAGTCGGTCCTACTACAGCTTTGCAGTTTCTTGGTATCACTCTAGATACAGTCAGCATGGAAGCACGCTTCACTGATGACAGTTAGCTCAATGTCGATTGCTGATACATTCCTTCTTGAACAGAGAGAAAGCCACTCTTAGAGAAATTCAAAGTCTAGTTGGTGTGTTAAGCTTCAGCTGTTCTGTGATTCCGGGGTGAGGTTTCTTAAGACGTCTGATCGATCTCACTCTACATGTCACTAAACCGCATTTTCACATCAGACTAACTCGCCAGGTAAAACTGGACCTATTAACATGGCAGGAATTTCTGGCTGGGGTCAATGGAAAAGCATTCTTCATTTATGCCAATTTCCTCACTGGTGATTATTTGCAGCTATTCACTGATGCCTCTGGCGGTGTAGGTTATGGTGCAGTTTGTGGTCCTGAGTGGTTTTCAGGTACATGGCCAGCTTCATGGAATCCCCTTAATATTACTGTGCTTGAACTCTACCCAATTGTCGCGGCTGTGGAAACTTGGGGGGCTGCTTGGGCTAACAGCAGTGTATGCTTTTACACTGATAATGAAGCATTGGTTGCGATAATCAACAAGCAAACATCCAAGGAGCCTTGTGTAATGGCATTGTTGAGACTACTAATTCTTTCATGTTTGCGTCGCAATATTAACTTCACAGCTTGTCATATACCAGGTCGTGACAACACTTTGGCTGACCGATTATCCCGTTACCAGATCGCATAGTTTCTGAAGCTGGCGCCATGGGCCAACTCCGAACCAGCGACTGTGCCATATCACGTCTCCCCTGCCGCATTAGGGACACTGTCGAGGTACTGATGCATGCATCTCTGGCTCCGTCTTCAAAGGCATACTACGAGCGAGCTTGGGCAAAATTGGTAGGATTTCTGCATACACTAGGAACCACACCGGTGCTGCCACCAGGTCACCCAACATATTGTGACCGACCCCCACCAATGCTGGGCGGAATGACCCCACACATGGTGAATTCGGCTAAGTAGCCAATAGTAATTTAGTCGATACTAGTTTTTGAATGTTATGTCACTGTATAATTTGTTTTTGAATGTTATTGCACTGTATAATTTGGTGTACAATTTGTAGTCGGTGCCACCATGCTTGCTGTGGTTTTTGTTGTTAATAAATTTGTCAGACAATTGGCCTGATTCAATCAATTCCTGACTTGTGTTGTTCCCTCTGCATAAATACACTTTACAACCCAAACTAGTTGTGTTGCTGCAGCTGTTAAACAACTTGCTGGTGGGACTGCTGATGACTATGCTGAACATACAAAGCAAACTGTTGAAAGCATGAGTGAAACTTATGCATATTTTAATGAAACCGACACCCAGGACACTAAGGAACGATTAATTTCGAACATCGCAAACACAATGAGTGCAGCTAATTGGGGTGCCTTACGCAAAGTCAGTGAATCATGGGGGAAAGGGTTCACTGAACTTAATTGCCACCTTCATCCTCTCGATAGTATTGCATTCGCAACTAGAACTGAGCTGGGGAAAATGGAAGCTTCCAGGGGTAAATCATTTGGAAAAGACTGTATAGCTGCTAACTTCATTCTTAGTGTCAACAAGTTGAGATATAAAGACGGAAAAGGAGATCCACGGGGATTCATTTCTTTTCTGGAAAAACACCATCTCCCAAGAGAAAATCGCCTTCACATGCTGTTCAAAATTTCAGGATTATTGGTGGAACATCTTGACTTATTCTTGGATTTCCTAAAGTCAGGGACCTCTTGTGGGGGTCTGCGTGCTGGTGTTTTGGAGGACTTGAAAACAGAGACTGCAAAGATAGAGCTTCTGGTCCTGGTCTGCTTGGAAAACATTTGACTGGGCCCTGGATGCAGATGTTTTATACTTCAGATTGTTCACTTGTTTCTTATATCATATGCATACTGCTTTTACCTTTTTCAAATGTTGTTGTTGAAAATGGCTGCAGTGGGAAACATTCCACAACAATTACCAATTTACAGAGATGTATCAAATATGACCCTCAGAGAGCTGCATGCAGCAACAACAGATATAAATGGCACTGTTGCATTTTGCCAGTCGGTGGGACAGATCCACCAGCAGCGTCAGTGCTCGTAGCAGGTGCCGCTACGGCATGACGTACGTCCCACGTGGCACTATCATTGTTTTGATCAAGGGCCTTAGGCTTAGCAAACCCGTATATTTAAAATTATATATATGAGCCAAGGACGATCTCTGTTGGAAATGTAGCCGCCCCTGCAGAAAACGGGTGTCCCTGAGGAATGGGACATTCTTTGAAGATAGTAGTAACCTGCCCATTGAAACGGTCATTGGGGTGTTATATTACGAGGCGTACAAGAGGGGGCCTAGAAGACGTTGCACCATGAGTTTGGCATAAGCAGTCACACAGTAACTGACTGAAAAAACTTCTGTCGTGATGTGTGTGCCACGCATTTCGTGGCTAACCCATTCAGGTGGCAGCAATTACAGCTCAGATGGTTACTCTTCTTACAATGACAAAGGAAACCATTCCGTCAAGCAAAAACGCTGTATTAATTAAAATGCAATTGCTTAATGTTTTATATTTTCGAAGTTTTGTGGCATTTAAAAATGGCGGATGATGGCGCAGTTAGTGACGGGAGCAATATCGACATAGAAGATAGCGATGTTGGGAGCAGTACGGGCAGTATTTCGGGCAGTTTGTCGGCTGATAGTGACGAACGGCAAGCTGTTGGTGAACAATGGGTTCGAAACCTGTTTGCTGAAGACGACTCGGACATCGGCGGCTTCCAGGGTGCCTGGAAGGAAGACAACTTCGACCAGCGTGTGAAGATGGGTTTTCGTGGAGTCGGTGGAGCGTCTGTTGTGCATCCACCAGAAGCTAACCCCGGCATGTATTTCGACCAGTTTTGGACCGGCGAGATGTGAGTCCATCTGACCGACGAAACGAATCGGTACGCCAACCAAGAGAGGCGACGAAATCCCCCACCGCCGTCAGCCCGGATTTGGACGCCAGTCACCACCACCGTGATGAGGGCATTCATAGGACTATGCTTCGCAATGGGTGTCCTGAGACTGCCATGCCGCAATGACTACTGGCGTTTGAGCAACTGGCTGCTCAAGACGAACTTTGGCAGCGTGATGGCCAGAGACAAGTTCAACTTGATCTGGCGCTACCTCCACCTGGCTGACAACGACACCCCAGGTGAAGGTGACAAACTCAGCAAGATACGATGGTTTGTCGATTTCTTGAACGAACATTTCCAGTCAGTATACGTGCCCTATGGAAAATACACTGTGGACGAAAGCATGGTGAAATTCAAGGGGAGACTTGAATTTCGCCAGTTTCTGCCTGCCAAGCCAACCAAGTGGGGAGTCAAGGTATGGGTGCTGTCGGAGAGTGACACCGGTTATCTCTCAAAGTTCCAAGTGTACACCGGTAGCACACCTGGAGGACAAGAGCGTGGGTTGTCACACCGTGTGGTGACCGACCTTGTAGACCACCTCTATGGCCAGTACACGCAGGTGTACTTCGATAACTTTTACACCGGTATGGACCTGCTGACATACCTGCATGCATGGCAGGTGTATGCGTGTGGCACTGTGCGCCCCAACAGGAACAACTTGCCGACTGCCTTGCTCCCGAAGAACGTCCGTCTGCAGCGACACGACTACAAGGTGGCGCAGAAGGATGAGCTGTCGTTTGTTGTTTGGCAGGATACAAAGCCAGTGTGTCCTGTCGAACTTCCACGATCCAGCAGCAGTGGGCGCTGTGTCGCGATGTGTGCCTGTGTGGTGGACCCCAGCAGGTGGTAGTCCCTGCAGCCCTCGCAGACTACCAGAAGTACATGAAGGACGTCGATCTGTTGGATCAGATGGTCGGATATTATATCATCCAACACCGATCCAAAAAGTGGTGGAGACAAATTTTCCACCACTTGATGATGGCCAGCACAGCACCTACAACGCATAAGTCGTGGCACGAGACACAAACCCGAAGATGGTCGCTGCGGAATGGCCGAACTACGAGGACTTCCTGGAAGAAATCATCCTATGGTTGGTGGGAGATGTGAGATCACAGCAAGATCCTGCTGCCAACCCCCATCCCGCCCCTGGTGCCGGGAAGCATGACATCGTCAAAATGTATGACAAGAAGAAGACATGCATCGAGTGTTCGATGGGTGCGGCAGCTGGAGAGCGTCGTGGCACAACCAAGCATGGATTAATTAATTTAAATGCTGTTGCTTAATGGTGTGGAAAAGCTAAAAAAATGCTTCCGCCACTCACTATAATCACCACACTTCACAAGAAGAAATGTATGCGGCCATGGTCCATGTTTTCAAGGAGGAACTCCAAGAAGATCTCCTAAGATCCCCCTTTAAGTACTTTGCTATTGAAGCTGACGAAGCCACAGATATATCAAATGCATAAATTGTCACTGTATTCATCAGATATGTGAACAGCCAGGGTAGAGTTATTTCCAAATTTATTGGAGTGGAAGAGTTGCAGGCAAAAACATCGGGTGAGATATTTAAGGGCACAGGAAGAGTTCTGCAGGGTGTTGGGCTTGTGTATCAGCAGAATATGATAGGCATTGCCACAGATAGTGCCAGTGTCATGGTGGGTGTGCACAGAGGTGTGGCAACTAGATTCAAATCAGTTCAACTATATATCAATATATCATTAACACCCATTGCATGGATCATAGGCTGCAGCTAGCTTGCCAAAAAAGTTCCACATTTACAGAAATATATATCTATTTTAATCAATTTGCGAAAAGTCTCAAATATTCGCCAAAGTTAAAAAGAGCCTTGGAACTGGCAAAACCTGCCACAAATGAGAAGGGGCATAACATTGCAAATATTCTTTACCAGGTGGCTAGGTATTGTGAAGTCGGTCACAGGTATGGCAGAAAGTTATTGTTCTGTGCTTGCAGCTGTTAGGGTGGAATGGGGGACAAGGGGTTGAGCATTGCTGCATGGTTTGATGGATTATATTCCAATGTTCGGTTTCTGCTAATGACAAATTTTCTAGCCGATGTCATGGCTGTAATGGGAAGCTTATCTTTGTCAATGCAGAAACATGCAGTACACTATTCTTCCCTTCATAGTGATGTCGAGGCTGCAATGAAAACCATCAAAACCGTCCCTGGAACCCGACTAGCCTCACACAAAGAACAACTGCCAGAACAGTCTGATAACTGCGAGAGAACTGACTAAAACACCGATATAAAAGACAAGTTGCCAAAAAGGCGTCAGTTTGAGAAGGATGCTGAAGCATTCATTGATGAATTGTTGACACATCTAGCATCGACTTTTCCAGATAACAAAATTATGGAAGCCTTTCATGTACTAAGTCCGAAAGATACACAGAACATGAATGCTGAGCAGCAAGAGCAACAATTGTAAATGTTACTGCATCGTTATTCTTCACTCTTTGACAAAAAGCAGTATTACATGAATGGGACATATTCAGGCACATTCTGTGCAACAAAAAGTATGCAGGCTATGACCAGTGAAGATATAACAGAGAAAGTTCACTCCGCAATTTATAGTGAGCCGCCATTTTAGCGCGTAGAGCACATCGTCCCAAGCGGACGAATGTGCCGCTTCATTTGCTTGACATTAGACAATGGCAACACCACCACCAAGTACATCGAAAAGTCGATCAACCGGCTCATTTTGCGCGACCTACGGGTGCAATGAGTGTAAACAAGTTTCAAGAAATAGACATTTCTTTCGATTTCTGTCAAATATTGAGAGGTGAGTTGTGATTATACAAGATTTTTATCGTTTCAGATTGAAAATCTCCAATTATCGCCCAGCTGTTCAACCTGTTGAAAGTAGATCAAGGCTACTATTCTAGGCCAGTCTAATGTCAGTCAATGTCAACACTCAATGACCCCCGCCCTTTCCCATGCCCCCTGGTATATGTAGAGCCGTTTATTTCGTTGTAAATAGGATTTTAACTAATGCCGGGCCATGGGCATAGCCATGTTGACTGGCGGCAGGAAGTAGGCCTTGAATGTCTCATGTACAGCAGCAAGGACGGGTAGCACTTTGCTCCATGGGTCAAAGTTCCTTTTCATTATTGCCATTATGCCATATTCATTGTCATAATAATTATTCACTGGCACTGTTGACTGTACTGTCCTAAGAGTCTACAGCCGCCTGTCACAGCGCCCAGTGTGTATTCCCTCCATTGTCTGGGGAATATAGATCTAACATGTCACGATATTAATATATTTCAGATTGAAGAGATGGGTATTGAATTCCAGACGAAAAGATCTTCTCAATGCAGATGTACAATACCTGAACAGGAACTGTCATATGTATGACCTCCATTTCCTGGACAGCCAGTTTATGAACTCCGACACAAAGGAGAGGCTTGTGTGGAATGCCATTCCAACAGTGTTCGATGACATTTGTTGAACTAGCGATATACCCAATCCTAGGGTTAGAAAGCCTCCTCATGATAGGACCACTGCTTCCACCCCAAATTATCACAAAATGCATGACTCATCAAACAAACCAAGCTCGCTAGGTTGAAATCTAATTTTGTTTCTCAAATAAATCAAGAGATCTTAGGTAGTCCCCCCATTTTTTATTGAAATGATGTACTGGCAAAGTAGGGTTCATTATAACCATTCCTGGTGTTTACTATACAATTGTGCTAATGACTATTATTATTTCACCTATGTTGAACCAATATTGCATCACAAAAGTAAAAACGTTTGATCAGTAGATCTATTTTTTCTCATAGCACAAGATCACAATTATGTGTATGTACGTTCATGCTCTATCAATTTACGTGATGAAATGTATCTGCATTGTTTGCATGTCATTTATTTCCATGAGTACACAGTATTATATTTAATGTTTGCCAGTATGATGAGGTGCATTATGCTTATCTATAGCAGCATTCGCATTGTCAGATACTCGAGAATAGGTATCTGGGTATGCAATTTGCACCGGGGTTGCTAAATGCCTCAGACTCATCTGAATGGTTTTCGATGGCATCTGATTTTAAATGATTTTCTGAATAATTATTATGACAATGAATATGGCATAATGGCAATAATGAAAAGGAACTTTGACCCATGGAGCAAAGTGCTACCCGTCCTTGCTGCTGTACATGAGACATTCAAGGCCTACTTCCTGCCACACTGGTGCATCTCCATTGATGAACGCATGGAGGAGACAAAGGATTGTGTGACATACATTCAGTACATGCCGAACAAGCACCAATGTATGTTTGCCGTTAAGCGACTATGTGACACACGTTGAACTGTATGCTGGGAAAGAATTCCCCATCTAGAGTGAGATGGGCCAAGCACACGGTGTGGCGACGGACTTGATGAGGAAGTTGAACCTCTTAAACAAATCAAATAATTTTTTTCTCCAGGTTTCAGATGGAAGTTATGGAAATAACAAACAAGGGTTGACTGACACATTCAGAATTTGATTGCAAAATAAATACACGTAATTGACAATTTCTGTCGTTGTTAGCAAAAACTAAACGAATAATTCAGTGAATTTCCAATGAAGAGTATGTAAAGATGAGATCACTCTACCGCCAACAGTTGTGATAAAAAAAAGCACCAGTTCACTGTCCCATTCAGAATTTGCATTAAAAGATGCAAACTCATTTTCATTTATTGCTTCACTCAACCATTTGGCAATATGCCATTTTCCAAGTGGTTGGCGGAGGGCAGCTTTGTGTTGGACATGATGTAATACAACTTAAGTTGCCGTTTCTAATTTGCACAAAAGACAATGTTCCATTTGGAAATAACTGAAGTCTGTTATTTTGTGTCATCTCACATCTGATATACAGAAGGTGAGTGTATCTGACTTGGAATGCATGTCGTTGTTAGGACATTAATTTTTTCACTACTGAGACGCTTTTATGAAAGCGGCTGATTTAGTGAATTTTTAGTAAGATGAATCCAGAATGACATGCAGACTGTTTACTTGGGGCACCAAACGACATTGAACAAGCAAGGAATCCCCTGTCTGGGAACGGTGCCGTTGAACCAACTGCCAGGCTGCACCTCACACACAGACAAGAGAATGAGGGATCAGTCTCGTGGCACAACTCGTCAACAAATAACCACAATCAATATAATGGTTTAATAATCATAGGGACATTGTCATGGAAAAAGATGAAGCTGTTGCACCAGCAAATGCGTCAGACGCTTAATCTTATATCGCCCTAGGATGCACCTTGTTGACGTGGGTGATAAAGTGTTAGCTTTCACATCATAACCTTTTTAAGGACGTGTAATTGTAAATTTGTCTGCCATTATGGCTGTGCCTGTTTCAGGACATGTCATTGTAAATTGTCTGCCATTATGGCTGTGCCTGTTTCAGGTTGTGTAATTGTAAGTTGTTTGCCATTATGGCTGTGCCTTTTTAAGGCCGTATAATTGGATATTTTCTGCCATTCTGGCTGTGCCTGTTTAAATGTTGTGTAACTGATTAGCCATTTGGGCTGTGCCTTATCAAGGACGCGTAATTGCTTTGCCATTTGGATTGTGCCTTTTTAAGGATGTGTAATAAATTAGCCGTTTGGGCTGTGCATCTTCTAGGACATGTACGCATAATTTGTTAGCCGCTACGGCTTTATCGTGGTGTTACTTCCTATCTTGACTTTACTCTCATGCCACTTGTGGAAATACACACATATTATCAGTGCTTTGTGATTTTGACACAATCTCTGTCCGGTTTTCCTTTGCATGCTGTTTCAGAATGCCTCCAAAACGTAAACGTGTCACCAAAGCACCAGCTCGGTATCGCGAGACACCCGTGGGACCTCCTAGCAAACCTTCCAGGACGGTGGAGGCCTGAGGATGGACCAGTCGTCCCACCTGTCTCCTGTTGACACTCCATGTGTGATTGGCTTACTGCAACAGCAGATGCAGTTGATGCAGGCCCAAATGTCAGCACCACCCGAGGCAACTCCTCCTGCATTGCCTGTGGCGGCCGGGTCGGCAGCAGCTGCAGCAGCTGCCAGTGACGCTGGGGTTTTAGGTGAGGAATTTCCTCAATTTCCCACCAACATCCAAGGTTTTTCTGCTGTCCAGGTATCTTAATGGATAATAAAATTAAAGAATGCATTTGGTCAAATCAATACATTGATTTGGGGCTGCTGATTAGCGAGGCAGCTCACGAAGCATCTTATCCCTGACCCTCATCTACTCATCTACAAAATATCACTCATCGTATCAAAACCATCAACTCCATCGAACAGTGGTCAGATGCAGTCCTAATTTTCATGTCCATTTACACTAAACACTGCCCATCTGACACACAAGAAATCATGATGTACATATAACTTATCCGTACCATGTCAAGTGATGCACTCACCCGAGTTTTCCGGGCTTACGACCACGATTTCAGTAAGCTGCGGACCCACTTCAACCTGCCATGGCGTGTACACAAGGTACTTTTCCATTTCGTCAGTAAAGCTGCTGGGATCCAGGGCCATCCATTTCCCAACCAGTATCACCTGTTTCCCCAACGTCGACAGCCTGTTGCTAAGCGACAGCCCTTTCCAACAGGCTATTGCTTAGCCTTTTGCAGTGAGGGACGTGGTTCCAACCAGAATTAGAACTTTGCCCACAAGTGCCCCGCATGGAATGGACAACATATTCTGTCCCAGTGCGAAGGCAGTCGTCAGGTCCCCAATTCAAACGCCCTCCCACCCCTTTCTATCGCCCGGTTCCCCCCTTGTGGGTGGACCGAGACCCTAGGGCATGTGCTCCGGACCGAGACCCTAGGGCATGTGCTCCAAGTATGACACACAGATCATGGGGGTCTCGAATTAAACGGCATGACGCTCTCATGGAGAAGTTTCTCCAGTTTCTGGAGCTCCGCTGCGGGTTAATCATGCGAGCTCCGGTTATTACTGTGGAGGGTGGCTCCCTGCAGTTACCGGATGGAGTGATTTACTTCATCACTTGACATTGGAGATGGCCCTCATGTACTATAGCAATAGTTGGGCTACTAACTGGCCGTTATACAGTTATAATCGGAATCCTCGATTTAAATGCACAAATATCACGTAGATTTCATAAATTACACATTCTAATGCAAAATATATATGTTTAGATACTATAATGATGCATTTATTGCAAGAAAATATGCTAGGTTGGCAGATGATCACAGATTTTGCACAGTTGGTTGCGCGCCTGCTTTGGCCGGTCTAGGTCACATGACCGATTCACATACTCTGATTGATCAATTCACTTTGTTTACAAAACAAAACCCATGTGCTTCGTGGATTTCTGAGGCTATGCACTCAATTTATGTTGATTTGTGTACATGCTAATGGTCATGTGTTTTCACTACTTTGATCAAAGATGTTAAAACATATTTCATTTATTTTCAGGTGTTTGTAGATGCCAATATACCAAGTAAGAAGATACATCTAAGCCAGGTATTTTAAAGCAGCACCTCTTGGACAACTTTTCTACACTGCCTGCCACTTTCTCCCAGTTTTTGAAGGGACATGTTCTTTTCATTTACCTGACCAATGGTGATCGTAGCCGTGCAGAAACAAAAAGAGAACTCTTCACACATATTCCTTCAACATCACAATATGAAGCTCGTACTAAGATGGTCATGTGGCACCTGGCTTCAGAAGTACAAAGGATTTTGTCAGAGACTCTTGATAAATTTACAAAACCCTCTGATCCCAATGAACTTCAAGCCTTCAGCTTGGTTTGCAAGGAACCTTTTTCATTGCTTCCAAAGGAGACAGTAATGCAAATGGAACCAATTGAAATGATGAAAGTCTCACCCACACCCACTGTCATGCCTGTTCTTCTGAAGTCGCCAGTAAAACTCAGATAAATTTCGATGTGTCCCAACTGCAAACGACTAAGAAACAGTTTAAAGATGCTACGGCAAAAGCAACTAGAAATGCATCGGAAAAAAGCAGCAACAATCAAAGTTTTAGGTGTCAGGCTAAAGAAAAAGCACGCAATTAAAACACTGAAACAGACCATCAAACGGAAGAATAAACAGATGAAAAAGCTTAAGGAACAATTCAGTTCCTCAAATCAAAGTCAGGTTTTGCAGACTGCAAAGGAACAGGCCTCTGCTCTCAATAAGATAAATTATATGATGAAGCTATATCACAAGAAGAGGCAACCTTCTTCACTGCCAGTCATTCCATGTGAACAGGACTTACAAGAAAATATCCTGTTAGAAGAAAAAATTAAAGACATGGAAGACATGACCAAGAAAACCAAATCAGACAGAAGGTTTACAACACAAGCATGAGGATGATGGTGTATGACGCCAGTGTTGACCAGGCACCAACCAGCAACATTCCACACCTGATCAACACATTGGCCATGTGTTGTGGCGTGACACTTTCTGATATTCCGCAGAGGACCACCACAGAAAAAATGACTCGGGAATTGGGGTCAATAGCGAATGAAAACAGCACCTTGGGGTTTTATGTCACAACCCAGGAGGGTGATCATGTGAATAGCATCCATGTGACAACCAGGACCAACTGTTTGGTAGTTGCCATCGATGAACTGCCTAGGGGAACGGCCGAGGACTACAGCTCACATACTATTGATTCTATCGACAATCTGGCCAATGTCCACACCTGCTTCACTGGGGAGGAACAGCAAGACTCCAAACAGAAAATTATAGAGAATATTTCAAACACATTGACAGATCATTGTGCAGCAAACCATGCTGTAATTCAGCTTGTTGAACAAGCCTGGGACAAAACTTTGAACAAACTCAATTGCCACCTCCACCCACTGGACTCCATCGCTACCAAGACTCGATCTGCACTGAGAAAGTGTGAGGAGACATTCCAGGTCTAGACAAAGGACTTTGGGGCACGGACTGCGTAGCAGCATACATTGTATTGTCTATGAACAAGATGAGGTATAAAGATGCCAAGGCAGATTTGTGACTTTTCTGCAAAATGAAAACCTTCCTTGAGGAATACTGCCAAGGGGCAACAGGCTCCAGGTTCTTTTTCACATCTGTGGTATATTCTGATTCAGCACTATGAGAAGTTCAAGAAATTCCTTCAGAAGGGAACTGGTTGTGGTGGCTTATGCACCAGCCTCTTGAATGACTTTAGGTCTGACATTGGACATTTTGAAATGCAAGTTCTCAGTCTGTTAGGGAAACTTTGATCTGGCCCATGGATGAAATGTTTTTACAGAAATGCTGAAGATAAAATAGAAGTCCATATCATTAATAAGCAAATGAGTAATGACAAGGACCTCATGTTTCTTATCCGTCAGTTGACTGTGGCAATAATTTGATTTTACGAGCAAAACATGTCCTGGGTAAACCCAATGTAATTGTCAATGTCTATCTTGGTTTCAGGACACAACCGGAACTGCGCCGGCAGTATGGCCTCGAGCCAGTGCTGTCAGTCATCCCGCCGGAACTCCTGCCTTGGTCACTTTTAGATGCTTCATTGTCCGATCTTACCACAACTTATCAAAAAAGCATTACAATGTTTCACCAACTGTCTCATTCTGAACGTCACCTCACATACTGGTATCCAGCCACAACGGCGACAGTTTCTTTTATAGGTTATGCATCATAGACAATTACTAGTGTGATTTCAGCAATATCATATGTGCATAAGAGCACAATCTTGCAGATCCTACTGCTATATTTGTGGTTCGCAAACGTATACATGGGGCGACAAAATTGAGGACTTCATTTGATCAGCGGACGCCCATCACAACATTGAAACTACACAAGTTGGTTCATTCCACACCTCACATTTCAGATTGTTACTATCACAACGTCTTAACTGCAGCAATGTATTTCCTAGCTTTCCCCCTTTTTCTTCGGATAGCGGAAATTGCAGTCCCCTCTACAGCACAACATGGTCAGGTCTTACAGGTGAGCCAGCTGATAGTGACATCTAGTGTTTTTTTTTTGGTTATGTATACAAGCATTATGCAGGCCCACCAGTGACTTTAGCTATTCCAGTCCGTACCGAATCGCCATGTTGTCCAGTTAAAGCTATACGTGCATATTTGGCTCTACCTCTAAGAGGCCATTCTACAGGCCCACTTTTTATTTTTCAAGCTCTGGTTACAAAATCGTTCTTCACTACTCAGGTGAAAATATTTTTGACGTGGGCATGCCTATAAGCTTCATGTTATAAGGGTCATAGTTTTTAAATAGGAGCGGCAATGCAAGGGGTCTCGGACAAGGAAATTCAGTGTATGGGTCATTGGTAATCTCAGGCTTTCAAGAAGCGTATTCGTATTCCACTGTTGCACTTGCAGTAATCTACTTGATGCTCCTGAAGTTCCTTGAATAGGTACTTGGAAAGAAGCCAAAACAGTTTTCTATTCCTCAAACTATTGTACAGGTCAATATAAGAACTTGCTCTGAGCCACCTGATGAACTAGCAGGGGTCGAAATAGCGGGTGTCCGGCAGTCCGAGGATCTTCGACAAAGGCAACGACCCCTAATGGCATACATGTTAAGTCTCCCGCATTCGGTGGGAGACTCCCGCAATTACAGAGAATTTCCCCGATCTCCCGCGCGGGAGAACCAATCTCTTTCATCGTAACGTAAGAAAACAAATTTGCGGGAGCGTCCGGCTTTTTCCACTTTTCAGTCCACCCAAAACAAACAAATTGTACGTAATTTAGCTGACTGGGTGCGGATAATTGGTTTATTTCTGGCTGGGCATTGTCTCAAATGTTTTTCAGAGTCACCACAATGAATAGCAATGCCAGTTAACTAATTGCAATCGAGTCTGAGACTGAGCTAATGCTCAGACGGGCGCTCGCTGGCGCGGTCAACGATTTGAACAATGATCTGAATTGGAATTATTTAAATCACGTCTTACTGTGATGACTGGACAGTAAAAACAGTTTAATAAATATCTAAGTACAAGGCCTACACATTGCATGGGCAAGGCTGACATCGTTTATCAGCTTTATAGAATCGCCGCAAGCCGCTTCGATACCGTATTTTCGCCCACTGTGTACGTTCCAGTCTTGTAGAACAAAGTGAAATTCGTTTACATCTTTACAAATAATGTCCATCCATACATCTACACTACATGTGCATGTTTGTAAAAGTATGTACTTTTGCTAAGCACTTTATTATTTGAGTACGTTTGACATGTAAATGGAAAAACATCATTAACAGACGAAAGAGATGAAAGCATGGTTATTTAAATGGACTCCATATTTAAATATCTCCATTCGTGCCTATGTTACCAAGGCTCAGTTCAGCTCATAAAATAATGAATTCCATATTCAAGTTTTACATGTAAAGATTATGTTACTTGTGTAATAAAATATCATGTAGATGCTGATGCTTTTCATGCAAGGGATTCTTTGCAACCTATGATACATATCAGAAGGTGAACAAATAGGCCTATGTTAGGCCTATACCTAGAACACAATAAGTAAATTACTGAAAATTATAATATTTATTGTTCTATAACCAAGCCTTCTTTTTAATTCACGAGGGCCAAACAGCAACACATAATTTTTCATGAGATCAGCAGGGAATTTATTATATTATAGTTGTGGTATTATGACTAGTGATAATAAAACATTTATGTTAATATTGAATATATTGTTCATGGCTCCAACAATGGTTTTGCTCATTTCGGAGGATGAAAGAAAGGAAAACGGCAGTGATAGCGAGAGTGACAGCGGTGACAGTTATCTGGCGACAGCTCTTGCCAGATTGGGAGAGTGAGATCAACGAGCTTGTTGATGTACATATGTTTTTGGTGTTTATGTGTATATAATTATGTTTCCGGTGTAGGTGTATATAATTATGTTTCTGGTGTTGGTGTATATATTTTGTTGGTGCAGGGGTATGAATGTGTTTGATGTTCGCCTTTTGTATTAAATTCGTTCGATTTTAAAATATTGTTTGTCGTGTTATTTTGCTTAAAATATTTTTGGGCCATTTTTAGGACAGCCAGATATCTCTCAGGACTGCCAGATTTCTCAACTAGGCAGTCCTGCTGACTGCCAGATATTTTGGAGTTATTTCTACCCCTGGAACTAGTGGTAGATATGGGAGACATCCTAACCACTGCACACTGTAAGAACATATGCCTTGAAGATAGAGCACATCGCACAAGTTTAATGTACTCACAGAATCACAAACCACACTGAAACTTGTGAAAGAAGAGTTTATAAATGTTATCAGCAAATACGTTGTGCGAGTAATAAAACCCACCTTTTTATCACAGAGTTCCTTGAATTCGTGCGTCGTCCAGTGTCGGTCTTTGAAGAACTTTGTTGTGTTCCTCTTGTAAAACAAGTCCCAGTTTCGCTGGGCTTCTTCCTCAAGTTTATTTTGTTTAAATGCTGATACAAGGTCTGTGTCTCTGGCCAGTTTGTCCTGCTCCTCGGCTGTTAACTTCCGTTCTGGTAAGTGGGACAATGACACAGACGCTGGGGTGGCTGCTTCAGTTTCATGGTTCAATGCTTGTCCCCCGTCAAGCATTGTGCCTGAAGTAAAACATAAGAAATATGTGATGGCTTAATCTGAAATAACAGCAGCAGTTCAGCCCCTATTGATCTCAATTAGGTAAGTAAAAACATGACCTGATCATGTTTTTACTTACCTAATTGAGATCAATATGGATAAAGTACTATTGGTTTCAACGTAGAACAGCCAAATATTTGCCAGTTTGGAGTACTTCTTTGGACCTGGGCTGCCTGATGGTCATTGAGAGTAAATAGCAGTTGCCCAAATGCCAGTGGCAAATGAAACATAAGGTTGGGTAAGAAAAGAAAAAATGGGCTAATAGGCCCCGAAGTTATTTCAACTATATAGTGAGTTGGTAATAATGAATATAGTTTGGTGAATCATAGACACTGCCTAGTCTCTTCACCGTTTTCATCTAATATTTTTTGGATCACGTTACTCATGTTAATTTGTTGTGCCATGTTGTGATGGACTGCTCTGATCGTAATATGACCAATAATAGTTTTTGGCTGCTTAGTGAGCGAAAATATATATTCTACTGTCTTGTATTTTTATTAACCAATTTATTTACATTAATAAGGAAGCTTATTACTCTTGTTGATTATTTCTCCATTAAAATGTCACATGGGAGACATTAGATGGATTTCTGGGCAACATGGACAACAGATTCAGCAATATGGACAAAAGCGCCCTGCAATCAGCACAGATGGCCAGTCTGCACTGGCCAGACAGTGATGACACAAAAACTGGCCAGACAGTGATGACACAAAAACTGACCAGACAGTGATGACACCAAATCTGGCCAGACAGTGATGACACAAAAACTGGCCAGACAGTGATGACACAAAAACTGGCCAGACAATGATGACACAAAAACTGACCAGACACTGATGACACAAAAACTGACCAGACACTGATGACACAAACACTGACCAGACATTGGCGACACAAAAACTAGCCAGACACTAATGACACAAAAACTGACCAAACAGTGATGACACAAAAACTGACCAGACACTGATGACACCAAAACTGGCCAGACACTGATGACACCAAAACTGACCAGACAGTGGTGACACAAAAACTGACCAGACACTGATGACACCAAAACTGACCAGACAGTGGCAACACCAAAACTGGCCAGACATTGATGACACAAAAACTGACCAGACAGTGGCGACACCAAAACTGAACAGACACTGATGACACAAAAACTGACCAGACACTGATGACAAAAAAACTGACCAGACACTGATGACACAAAAACTGACCAGACAGTGGCAACACCAAAACTAACCGGACACTGATGACACCAAAACTGACCAGACACTGATGACACCAAAACTGACCAGACATTGATGACACCAAAACTGACCAGACACTGATGACATCGACAGTGAGTGTTAACTGCACAGGTGCTATGTAGTATGTACACAAGTGGAGTCAATATAGTTTTTTTACCGGTCAATAATCCTAAGAGTAAGGGAAAACACTTGTTCTGGAAATCATAGGGCATAATTGGTTAATGTATATTGCCTGCCAAGAATGTTCACTGTTTGTTTGCAAAATGGAATGGAGTGGGTGCATTTGTGAAAATGAGTATTTAGATGTTGGTGACGATCATGTTGCCTTCCTGGTAAAACGATTCTAGCCAGTTCTAATGTCAGCTGGTGGCCTGGTGTTGTGATCTAGTAGGTAAAGCTCCAGGGACACCAAGGAGTTGAGATGACATGCAGACTTGGCCATGAAAGTGTCTATTGGTTCAGCATCAAGAAAGACGTCAAACACATCTGTAAATCGTGTGAAACCAGCCATGACCACTAGGATGCAAACAGCCTGCCAAGAACCCTACCATCGCGACCATGGTAGTTTATTGCATCAGTCTCCAATTGTTTGACATTGATAATCGACAGTATCTGTTGATGATGGACAGATACAATAAGTATCCACTGCTTGGTGAAATCCATATGCCTGTGATGAGCCAAGCCTTCATGATACAATGACACAAAGAGAAGATAGCCACGGATATCACATCTGATATCTGATCGTAGCATAACTGCATAATGACATTAGTTTTCAGCAACAGACACGTGCTATCATGTATAATTAACACAGTGCATATTGCACCTAAAGTTGGCACAATAGTTGTGGGACTTGTGGCGCTATTGCACTAATAGTTTTGCAACGCATGTGCATTACAGCGTGCGAATGCACATGCAGTCATGTGGTGCCATTCGCCACATGAAAGCCATGGCATCAGATTAGTGTTTAGAGTCGGCGCATCTTATCGAACGTTTTTTGAAACGCAGAGTGCACTACATTTGTTTGAGCAACAGAGACATAGGCAGTTTTATGAGATGCCCCAAAATTGAATGAGGCAAGGAAAACGACGCCAATCACTGTGGAAAAAGCATCAAAACATGTCAAGTACTATTTTGTGACATACTTGTGCCCCCATGGCGGCAGATCACATAAACCTAGGATGGTGACGACTGGCTCCAGACTGCAGCATATGTTTGCCAGATTACTAAGTCAAACAAAGCTAAAAGTTCTCAAATGCAAGCACTCTTTGTAACATGTATGTTTATCTTTGTAGAACATTCAAGCACAATTGTGGTGCACCAATGAAGATTGAGAAGATTACCAGTCTCTTGTAGTTAGAGAGATGAATGTTGATCACAATCACACCTTGAGTTCTGCTGCTTACATGGATCTTCCAATACAGCAAAAACGTGATGTTGATGTGAGTTTTATTACTATGAAATAATACATTTTCTGTTGTAATTAATAGCTTTTTATTGCTATTACATTTTAAAACATGCAAAAGACAAACAAATGATCTGGCGAGCCTTGTTGATAAAAATTCACTGATTGGTTTAGACCTCGATGAAAGGGAATTCCAATGAAAAGCGCTGTCAGGCGTGCGCAATGATACAATGTCATGTAAACAAGACGTTTCCGTCAAGCAGCGTTGCCGCCGTTGTTTTCGTCTGTAGTCATTGTTTTCATCGTAATCTTGACCGATGTGGTATGTTTGATAGACCTTTGTCGTAAAATTGTTACAATGTATGTGCTTAAGCGTAACGGCAAAAATGCAGGCATGAAGCACACATTCCGTTGTAATGTTTGATTACGAGTATTGAAACATCGATTGTGTTTGACTTGGGTTTGGCTGTCATACGTGGCTTACGGTGGCTATGCAGTCTTCTTCTTTTCAGTAATCCACTATCCTAAAATATGCATATTTCAAAGATGGTGTGGGCATCTTCAAGTGCTAGACAATACTGATTAATAATAAATAATAATGGTGTTTAAATGTTTATAGAAAAAGTGCAAGTGCAGGTCACGATACTTTAAGCACTGCCTGTTTCAGCTGTTTCAGTGCTGTCAAGCCTCCAGGCACTACTTGAGAGGGAGCATTTACTGTATTGGCTGTTAGTTTGTTCCAAGGTTCTACTGGGGCTATAGGAGTGTTCATAGTCTCAGGTAATATCATAGGCTTGTACCCGGGAATGACGGACCATTAGTTGTGGGGGGTGGCCTATGCACCCAGCAGCTAAATGTTCTATGGCACAGTGAGTGCTTTAAATGATACTCTCACTTGATATTTCTCTCACTACATTATTTTTTTGGACTTGATGGTTTAGTGTGTGCATCTTACAAAATAATCAGCTTGCTTTTTGGAGTAACTGAATAAATCTCGGTTTTAGTTGTTGGTTCGGGTCTGAGCTTCAACTCCAAACTCAAAAAGCAGGAGTTGAAATTTTGGTTGGACCGCAGAGCAATAAGTCACCAAAAGTTGAAAATCAAGGCAGAACTTGTTACCAAGTATATAGTAATATATGCATTTTGTGTGTGTCTTGATACGCCTTCTCTGCTGGTTATGAACTTGCATATTGTGACTCATATAAATTTGTCAAATCTAATTATTTATTTATATATATTTAAAATATCAAATTACTTTCTAGACTAATCGGGCTTTCTTCACTCTATTTTTTTCTGGGCCAATAGGAATACAGCATTATGCTATATTGGTCCTGCAATTTTTGCCTGAATATTGGGTGCATTGTGGCAATGGGTAATTTTGGGCAACCAGGTGATACATATGCATAGTTTTGTATGAAAATTGCTACTAAATTATCTGTCTGTCTATCATATAAATGGTTCCTGTTTTGTATCTTTTTAAGAGTTCTCGAGGTATCAAGGACTGACGTCATTGTAGTCGACCCAATTCCTGACCTGCTCTACACAAAGAGTAAGTTGGAATCATCCTCCAAACACACGGCTGGTTGTGAACAAAGCAAGAATGGTGAACCTGCACACGCAGAAAGCATCAATCAACCTACGTCTGGATGGCAGAATGTTATTCCACCAGGGATATCCTTCAATGACATTTACATCAATGACTATGTGTTCAATTCTGGAAAACGTGCATTCAAGATGGATTCTGACATGTATCCGGCCCGAGACCAAAGGATACCGGTTTTTCACTGAGAAGTATCTCCATGATATTTGGTTTGTGACTGACAATGAACACATATATTTCAAATCCAAGTGCCTCCCTAGCCAGAGAAAGAATTATCAGCCCCAAAAGATCTGGTGTGCCATAAAGATGACCAACTTTAATGTGGGTATCGACCAGTGCACTTGCGTTGCAGGTAAATCAGGGTATTGCAACCATCTTATGGCTCTCCTCTACCAAATCGGCCACTTTTCAAAATCAGCCACGACAATCTTTCCAGATGATCTCTCCAAAACGTTGATGCCCATGACTTGGCATAAACCTCAAATAGAGGGGGTAGCAGCAGAACCAATCATGGAGGTAGCTGTTCAAACGAAATATACAAACCGAGAATTTACGTGAATTGCCTTGAACACAAAGACTGTTGTGGAAGCAGTCGAGGAGTTCGGAAACCCATTAGCAGATGACAGCACAGACTTGGTGACATTGGACACTAAAGTCATCATGTCAGAGGAAGTAGTGACCACCTTTCAAACAGCTAAACAACTTGGAAGCACACAGTATCAATCATTCATTAGCGAACGAATGTCTGGATCAACAAAGTCACTGTATGATCCAATCCACAAGAATAACTTGCTGTTGTTCAAATCAGAGAAAAAGAAAACTACAAAATCCAGCATGAAGACTGTCGCGATGAAGAATGATGTACAAATGTTCTCGAGAATGTATATCACATGCCAGTCTCGATAAGGAGACCTTGATTCATTCTTCAAACATGAGAATCATCCATGACCCCATCATTTGCTGAAAACAACTCAATGCGCCAAGGGAGCAAGGCAGATCTGATGGGCTGTCTGGAGGCGTTAGCCCCAAGACCAGAATATATCCCTGAGGTCGACTTGAAGATTATTGATGGAGCTGCTCTCATGTACGTACACACTTGATCCCAAAAAGTCAAACGTCACTGTGAAGACATTTGGAGACTTTTCACAACTCGTGTTTCTCCCATATGTTGAAAGGCAACTGCAGTCTGTTGAACGTTTAGGCTTTGTGTGGGACGTCTACAAAGCTGGAAGCTTAAAGTCATCTACCCGGGAGCGCCGTGGAATGGGTGAAGCTCTAAGAGTTGCAGCCAGTACAAGACTCCCATCCAACTGGCAAACTTCTCTTTGGGTTGATTCGAACAAAGCTAGGCTCTTCAACTATCTAGCGTCTGCCTTGAAAGCCTTTCACCCACCAAAAGGTAAAGTCGTTCTCACAACTTGCCAAGAGGATGTTATCTCCAACCCAGAGAGTGATGTATCACAGATCGCGCCATGTGCACAAGAAGAAGCAGATGGCAGGATGCTTCTACATGCAGCGCATGCACATGGACAGGGTCATTGCAGAATCATGATTCAGGCCACGGACACAGATGTAGTTGTTCTGGCAATAACAACAGCAAATAGCATTCAGGATTGTGAACTGTGGATAGCGTTTGGCCATGGGAAAACGTTCCACTACATATCGGCTCACGCAATTGCAGCACAGTTGGGTGCCGAATCGTCCCAGGGTTTACTATTTCTACATGACATATTGGGTATGGAGGGTATCAGATATATTCAAGTCTCTTTTCAGCACTTTCTCAGTCGCCAAGTCAAATAAGCGAGGATGATCTGAAGTCGTTGGAGAGGTTTGTGGTGCTCTTGTACAAACGAACGTCGACGTTACAAAATGTAAACGAAGCACGGTAACGATTGTTTGCGTTCAGTAATTACGAAAACATTACGCCGACAATCTCTGCATTGCTGCAACATGTCAAGCGTGCAGTATTCCAGGCTGGTCACGTGTGGGGTCAGTCTCTAGTTGCAAATGCTAGTGTGCCATCCCCATCAGACTGGGGTTGGGAGAGAATTGGTGACACATGGACCACAAAATGGAGTACATTGGCAGAAGCATCCAAGTCATGTCGCGAACTTGTAAAATGTGCCTGCAAGAGCATCTGCCGTGGCAGGTGCAAATACTACAAATCGAACCTACCATGTACGCAGCTGTGTGCATGTGGCAGACAGTGTGTTCATCGTGTCTAACATATTGAACTAGTAACAGACACATCCAGACAATGACAATGTGTCCCTTTCACAATTGTGCAAACTTATATGGTCTAAATAAGTTTACATACATATGTGTGTCAATTAAATTGATGAATTATTATCTTTGTATTGTTCATTTTTTATTTAATTATAATTTACTACGACATCAATTGGATTCCCGTGACAAAGTTTAAAAAAGTAATTTTTTTTAGATTTATTTGTGTTTGACTACCCATAGATAATGATGAATACGCAGCACACAAAAATAACTTATATACCATATGGAAGGTATGTATATTCCCATTCTATTGCTATGCAATGTGAAATATTTCATGCAGTGATGCTGATATGCTGAGCCAGTAATCAACCATACCCCCAATTTCCCTTCATCGTGAAATCGCCAAAAATGATGAAAACAACCCCTCCGATAAAACGAATTATTTTTAGCCGGTTTCATTGCTCGGATCAGATGTCACCAGATCTTATTCTATTCAGCATACTTTAAACTGCTTATATGCAAATTGGCATGCTTTCTGCCAAAACTGAACATCTTCCCTAAACGTTGTAACATATCTGCCCCACTACTGGGCTGTTTTTCAGAGCGCTGCCAACCAAGTTGATGGTCACGAAAGGAGATTCTTGTAGCGGCGGGAAGAATTCCAAAGATAGGATCACCGTGCTGCTGGCAGCGAGTGCCACTGGCAAAAAACTGGGACCATTGCTGATTGGGAAATCGAAGAAACCTCAGTGTTTCTATGGGTTTGAGATAGCTATGCTGGGTGTAGACTACGACTACAGCAAGAGGTCATGGATGAAAACAGCCATCTTCACCACATGGCTGAATCGACTCAACAACAAGATGAGGTTAGTATACATAATATTGTGGATCCATGGTTAGTGACTTTGCCTTAAATTTATTGTGATTAAATTTTTGCTCAGCTGTTTGAAATGTTATATAGCTTGGGAAACACAGAAGACGTACACTTATTGTGATGAGTCATAGATAGGACGGTGCGGATGGTGTTGTGATTAGCATGCTGAGGATACAGGCGTGCGAACAGGAAAAATGTAGAATATGTTTAGTGTGAGATACCTTTGTCTACAATAATTAGCGCATGTAAAAGTTGCAACTTAGTTAGTTGAAGTTACACATTTTATTCATGTTGAGTAAAATTCCATTCACTGTTTCGGGTTTGAGCAGCGTCACGTCCTGATGTTCATAGACAACTGCTTGGCTCACCCTGACATACAGTTGTCGCATGTCAAGCTAGTGTTCTTACCACCGAACACGACTTCGAAGCTACAGCCATGCGATGACGGCTTTATCCAGACGGTAAAGATGCACTACACGAAGCGCCTGCTACGACACGGCCTGCATAGCTGGACACGGACGAGACCAGCACAGCTTCACAACTGACCAAGTCCGTCAACATCATGGATGCCATTGTTTGGATTAAATTTGCATGCGATGTCCTGCAAGCCAGCTCCATCCAGAAATGCTTTAACCCATTAGACCCCATGCGTCCGAAAGCATCCGGGTCGCTCCTCCCCAGAGCGCCCGAAAGCGTCCGGTGGTGAAAAAGCCTCTAGCGGTGGCCCCATCTTGCGGATACTTAAGAGACTAATTCCCATTGATTCTTTGATATCTTAGCTATGAATCCTGGGTAATTTTGACGTGGGTTTGCATTGAAAAATTTCGAGTTTTTCGTGATTGAAGTTCATCATCTGTGGACCTTCAAAAATGGCGGCGCCTTGCACATCGTAGCTGTTTACTACTGATTAAGTTTGTGCTTATATATCGTTGGATTGGACACTTCTGACATTGAACTGAAGGTAAGTTTACATTACGTTCGAAATACAACTGAATGAGCGATAAAATGGATGAATTCAATGATCGGAGCTGTGTTTATGTTTCGTTGTCGAAGTTGGGTGACCACTAGTCGGGTTTTCAGCACATAAACTGTTGATTATGTCGTGATATATGAAAATTAGGTGTTTTATTATAACAAATCATTAGGTAACATTGTTAATTTTTTTAATGGTTGACATTTCGTTGTTTCAGGTGTCAAAATACCAGTCATCCACGATGTCAACATACACATTGGCAAGACACAGACGTCACATACAGGATGTTGACAACCAAGATAAAAGTCTTGCAAAGCTGTGTTTCCTGTCCATATCCAGATAAAATGAACTGATTTATATAGTACTATGTCTAAACAAGGCAGAGCATCTGTAAATAGAACAATATAATACATTTTATGTGAATAAAACATGATATTCTACTGTATTGTTGTCCAGAATTGTAATGTTCTATGTTTGTCACCTACATATAACAACATATTTTTTACCAACATACACCATAGTTACATCATTTTAAAGATAATTATATGAACTTCAAAATAAACACAACTTGCAATTATAGAAAATCAGTACTTTTGAAGATACAACTTAAAATGTGCAAGCACCCCGAATTGGTGAAATCAGTGGCTGCAGCTTGGGGAACAGCAGCACAAGTCAATTTAACCGGCTGGGGTCTAATGGGTTAAGAGATGCGGGTTTCAAGTTGACACTGAAGGTATGTTTCTCATGAAATGTCACTGGTTTATCCCATTGTAGTGATGCAGATGTTTTATTATTTCCATCTACAGCTGTGCAATTCAGGCAAGTGATTGTTCAATTT
Source organism: Oasisia sp. SBJ-2009 (assembly GCA_964017155.1). Classification (NCBI taxonomy): domain Eukaryota; kingdom Metazoa; phylum Annelida; class Polychaeta; order Sabellida; family Siboglinidae; genus Oasisia; species Oasisia sp. SBJ-2009. Next base: position 45,754,426 of record OZ024854.1, read on the forward strand.
TTCACCTGTTAGTAGAATAGCAGTTGCCTTAAAGGGAAGAAAATGGCAACAGTTTGGTGATATGGGCCTAATAGAGCTACAAAAAACTAACACTTTCCAACCTCAATTACATTTTTAACGTGAGCGGATTAGCAGAATTTTTTTTTAGAACACATAGAATAGAAAGTCTATGGAAAACTCCATTTTAGAAAAACAGTGACGTATCGGAGGAGCCGCCACTGATAGGCCAGTGGTTGTCGTACTACTTCTTGGCAACTCCGTCGGGTGGCGCTGTGACTGCGCTCACAAAAGAGCGTAAATAATACGGATGATTTTCTGATTCTTCGTCTGACGGAAATAGCACGGATTCAGAAGAGCTGGATATAGATTTCAGCCACAAAGACCTGTGCTGTCAGACAGACCAGATATCCGTGGTGGTGAAGACCCAAGGGAAATTGAAATGATGAGAAGAGAAACAAGTCCAGAGACGGCATCGACTCGACTGGTGTCAACAATGACATGTACTGTCCGACCTAACTATGAAAACGACCGCCAGCAGCCGCCAAACTTCTCCTCACTTATTTTACAAACATATACATACACTATGTCATAAAATCACTTGCATTCCTCTAACGAAGAAAATTCACAAAAGCAACTCATCGCAGATCCCGACAGCAAACTCAGGCTCTTCGACTTCGGAGACTGCAGTTACCGTAACATCGCTATAAAAGTTAGCTTTACACAAAATAACGTTAGGCGGCGCGGTGGTGCGCGCGAATATTTATAAACTTTATTTACTGCATTCGCACGCGCGAAATAGTTTAATTAATCAAGTAATATACATGTAGTAATAATTAATTATTAGCATTACTAAGATCTTCAGAAAATGTTAAGTTTTCTTATAATATAATTATAATATTTTATTTCATATAGCGCCAAATCCATATTTGTTTGTGGCACTTCACAATATAATGTTATTAAAATAGATGCTACCAACAGGTAATATTTAAAAAAAAAACAATGTCTATTACCCAGGTAGTCATAAAAGAGGTATGGAAATTACGGGTTGTTCGATGATGTCACATTGTTTATTTTAAGAATATTTCTGTAAACATCCCGCGTGTACTGCAAGCTATTATTATATAAACGATGTTTTTTTAACAATAATAACTAAACAATAACATATATTATTATTTTTAACTGCACCAAAACCTTCTTTTTCTACCACCATATATTTCCCATATTATATTCATATTCTGTTTAAATTTCAGTGATTTATTGTCCCGATAATTAATACAGTGTCTTGTCGTTACTGGTGGTGGAAATATAATTCATAAGTAGAAAAATATATAGCTTCAATAATATTTTCTTCTGCATAATGTGTGTATGTGCTGAATGGAAATTATTGTTACGTCGTAATTATTTTACCATTTTAATTATTTATTACCTTTACATTAATTTATCACTATTGTTGTTATGGAATTTGTATGGGTTCTTTTTAATACTGGTCAATAGTTATTTATATACTAGACACATATATTTTCATTATTTATTTTGAAATATTATGTGTGGGTTGTATTCTTCTTATTGTATTTTAAATAGCAGAATTTTGTGAAGCGCCATAACCAATTATGGATGTGGCGCTATATAAATAAAATATTATTATATTATAATAAAACTTATAATTCCTACAAATCATAGTGATGATAATAATTATTACTATATTATTTACAATTAAACTATTTTGCGTGTGCGAATGCAGTAAGTAAAGTTTATAAATTATTCGCGCGCACAAACGTGCCATCTAATGGCTAACTTATTTTAGCGATTTTACGGTACCGGGCAGCGGCAGACGAAATTGCTGTCGACATATGTGTGTTTGTTTTATGGATTTTCTTCGTTAGAGGAATGCAAGTGATTTTATTTTGTAACGTAGTGTATGTATATGTATGTAAGATAGGTGAGGAGAAGTTTGGCGGCTGTTGGTGGTCCTTTTCATGGTTAGGTCAATCCAACCCGGTCGCCTGGCATCTGCGCTGTGTCTGTGACTGTCCCAACGAATCGACTGGACCACTGTTTCAGTTCTGGTCAATTCAAAGGGTAACAACAAGACAGTTTACTGATACCGTCTTTCACTGTGCTGTAGCTACAAGCGTATGAGGAACCGTGTGGCATATTGCTGTCGCAATTTTGTTGTAAACCGACGTAAGGCACTTTTAGCGAACCGCTTGGCTCTCTGTTATGACAGCTGAACCAAACGGACGACTCCGCGACGTATTACTTTTCCAAAGTGCAGATAGAAGCTGGGTTGTGATTGGTTGCAAGGACCAAGATGGGACCGTTCATGGCGTCGGTGATTTAGCTAGATTTTCCCACTTTAAGACGACTTTCTGAGGAAACCACTAATGTGAAAAATTTGATTGTAGATGCAAATGATTAGCTTGTGTAAACTCTTTTAGGTGCATAACACCAAACTGTTGCCTTTTTTCACTTTAATGTAAAATCTTTTTGCTTATATTGTTGTACAATTTGTATTGCAGTTGCTAGTGACGTTGAGCAGCAGTCCCTCAACTCAACTAGCCGTCCCTCGAGCCAGACCTCCAAACTGTCATTGGCGAGGTGTCCCTCCAGGCGTTTGCTGATATGGACAACAACGAAGATACATCAAGAGCGTCGACTGGTGACAGTGAACCGGTGCTCCCCAAACCAGACACCAGTGAGGACATTGACGAAGAGGAGGCTGTACCTGCAGTGATTAGTAGGTGCACTACAATGGCCCATGTGGACAGCCTAGTTGCATTTGGACTTTCCATGCTGAACCCACGTGTGGTTGAACTTATGTGCCAGCTCAAGCAGGAGCTGGAGATGGAGCGTCTGGAGAAGTGCTCCAGGCAGGCAGGTATTGCAGTTTTTCAGTGCACGGGACACTGCTTAGTTATGTTGTTGTACATGCTATGCATTCTTTGGTGGTGTTTCTTTTAATTTAATTGTATATCTGTTTTTGCACTATTTATTATTGTTTCTTGTTTTAATTAAAGTTCCACTTGTGTTTGACATACAGTTGACTTGTGTTTTTCTTTATGTAGCTAGCGTATAAAATAATACTGTGTATAGGAAGTACACTTGATTGTTGTTGATGTTAGTGGTTGTAAGCACCCCCTAGTGTTGATGTTAGTCGTTGTAAGCGCCTCCTAGTGTTGAATGTTGCAAACCCCTCACGAGAGACCACCTCTCTTTTAAGACCGCCCTACTCTAATTTGGGGGGCCGTCTCAAATGAGGGGTTTTACTGTACATCAACATGCATGCACGGAAAAACTCATGTACTTTTAGATTTGCTTGCTAAACAGAAAGATCTGAGCGCTAAAGACATGGTAGTAGAGCTTATAAACATGCATGCACTGGGAAACTCCCATACATTTAGCACTGACTGCTAAAGAAATGATAAGGAATATCATGTGCTTATCGACTGCCATACCTTTAGACAAACGATGCAAAAAATCCAGCTCAGGTAACCTAAACTAAAAGCATATACATGCGCAGAATGAATGTCGTACTTTTAGACTGGCAGTCTAAACGTATGGCCCACATACGCATAGCCACGACCTAAAACAATGGAAGATAATTAGGGCCGATTTCAAACATGGAAAATGCCATAACTTCCTTAACACTCCACCTATTCACATGTCATTTAAAGGTCCTTTCAAGCTCTTTGCAATAGTGGTCTTTGTTTTATTAGTGAAGCAGTTTGAAATATATTGGCACATAACTACATATATCACTTCAGTGCCGGGTGAATATTTGGTAATCTTCCAGTTAACTGGCCTAAATTATTAGGGCCTTTTCACATCGGTTTTACCATGTTTTTTCGAGGTGTATATTTCGGAATGTCATTCTACATCTTTTCCGATAAAAAGAAGTCATATAATTTATTGTGTTTTAAATCAAATTAATGCTGTCTAGTCGATGAAAAGAAGCCAATGTCAGAGGGCGTGAGCAGTTAGTGCATGCCAGACGCATAAGGACCGCAAAGGCGATGTCTTGCAATTTACGAATTTCTCCCCAAACTCAAACTGCATCATTAATTTTTATTAAGGATAATGTGGATTTATTTGTTTTAATTTAAATTTATAAAGTACTACTAATTGTTTTTTGCTCACGCCTTCACCTTTGCCTTTGCGGTCCTGATCATGATGTGTCAGGCACGCGCAACGCGCTAAATGCTCAGCCTCGACGGCATTAAATTGATTTAAAAAACAATTAAAAAACAATATCAGACTTCTTTTTGCCGGAAGTGATGTAGAATGACATTCCGGACACATACACATCGAAAAAAACATGTTAAAACAAACGGTTAAACCAATCTCAAAAGGCACTAATCATTTAGGCCAGTTAACTGGAAGATTACTGGTATGCAGGTATTGCAGTACCTCAGGTATTGCAATACCTCAGGGAGTTTGAAGCCCCTGCCATGCAGAGTTGTAAACCACTGCCTTGTGGTATAGGTTCTTGTCAGAACCGAAGGCTACGGGAGCAAACCCTAACCAGAAAACCATGTCACCGTGGCAGCATCAAGGGCGGTTGGTGTATGGAACTCCCAACATCTCTCGACCAGCCACTGCAGGGACAAATAGTTTGCGCCTGCCTTGACATGTACTTGCCGGTGTGAGACCTGTATTTGTTCCCCGAGAGAGTGTCGCTAGTAACTTGCAAAAGCCAGTGGCACTTCAACACTTTTTGCAAGCAGCTTCCATGAAATGTACAACTGCACGAAACTCCATACCGGATCGGCCGTCGCCCGGGTTACCAAGGACCGCGCTGCTCGACCTTATCTTCCGTCGACAGTGGAAAATCAGCTAGGAAGAAGACAAAGAAGAAGACAACTACTGACAATTGGACAATGGAACGTCAGGACTCTCCTCGACCAAGAAGGAACTAACCGACCAGAAAGACGTACGGCACTAGTAGCAATGGAACTTGCTAAATACAACATCGACATTGCCGCCCTATGTGAAACAAGGTTCTCAGAGTCTGGTAGTCTCAACGACTTGGAATACTCTTTCTTCTGGAGTGGCAAACCCGAAGGAGAAAGAAGGGAGGCCGGAGTGGGCTTTGCTATCAAAAAGGATATCATCACAAAGCTGACAGAAATGCCACGGCCAGTAAGCGACAGAATCATGACGATGAGACTACCTCTGAGCAAGGACAACTTTGCTACAATAATCAGCGTGTATGCTCCGACAATGACAAACCTAGATGAAAACAAGGAGGCCTTCTACAACCAGCTGGCAAGTGTGCTCAGTGGCATCCCTTGTACAGATAAGCTACTGCTGATAGGAGACTTCAATGCGAGGATAGGAAGAGACAATGACAAGTGGCCCTTGCATATGGGCAAACATGGGATTGGGAAATGCAACTCCAATGGCGAGCTTCTACTGGCTCTGTGCTCTGAGTTTGAACTGACAGTGACGAACACCATGTTCAAGCGGAAGGATGAACGCAAGACCATCTGGATGCATCCTCGTTCGAAACACTGGCATATGATCGACTTCATCATCACGAGGTGTCGGGATAAGATGGACATCCACAGCACCCGAACTATGCGTGGAGCAAACTGCTGGACCGAATACCAGATGCTGAGGTCAAAAGTGGCTTTCAGAATATGACAAAAGCACAACAGGCAAGGGACAAATAAGCCGACCAAGCTCAACACTGCAAAACTAAGTACCATCAGCCATAGGGAGAGTTTTGAGCAGGAGATGGACAGTGCTCTCGCCCAATGGGAGGAGTAGGAAAACTCAACACCAGACGAGGAATGGGCAGCTCTGCAGCAGGTCGTGTACAACACAGCCAAGACATATCTTGGCAAGCCAGACAGAAAAAACCAGGACTGGTTCAACCCCAACGACCAGGATCTACAGATTCTAATGAGCAGAAGAGACCAAGCCCACCAGAGAGTGTTGCAAACCAGGAGCACTAGATCCACCACTGTAGCCTACAAAGATGCCTGCAGACTGCTACAAAAACACACCCATGCACTGAAATCGGACTGGTGGGAAAGGAAGGCAGTGGAGCTGCAGAGAGCTGCTGACAGAAACGACATGAAGGGCTTCTACAGTGGACTGAAGGAAGTGTGGGGACCAGAGAAGAAGGGACCTGTTCAACTGAAATCAACAGATGGAATGGAGACCTTCTCTGACAAGACAGTTGTGGCAAGATGGAGTGAACACTTCCATAAGCTACTCAATGTCCCTGGCGACATAGATCATGAAGCTCTGGACAACATCCCGCAGCGCATTACCAAGACAAGCCTCGATGAGATTCCAACTATGGATGAGATGGCTAGAGCAATCGCCGGCCTGAAAGATGGCAAAGCACCTGGGCCCGAGATTACGAAGCCGTACTCGGTGCTCATGCTCAACTCCGTACTCATACTCAGATTTCATGCTCAGCGGAGAATCCGTGCTCACGGTGATTACGAAACGTCTTGAGTACGTATTCAACTGAGTACGCCGCCTTGAGCATATGCTCAACGGCGAGATCTCGTTTGACGCGATGACCCACTTTTATTCAAATACGGAAGCGGCCAGATGGAACTCTCTAGTTGACGAAGATAACAAACTTGCAACTATTTATAAACAATATCAACTTCCGACTATAAAACGATGATGGACGAAGACCGCAGTTGTGACTTGTGGTTATTTTTGGTGAAAAACTAATGGAATATCGACATAATACCTTTTGCATGGTCACGGAACTTACTTCGCAGTGAACAACGGAATAGCAATTATACACGCAATCAAAAAATAAATAGTACATAAACCAGAATTAGCCTGCGTTTGTCACGCTGTACTCGGTGTTTCTAATAAATAAATATCTTAGCATCCGTGCTTGTATTACAGCTTATATTGTATTCAATAAATCAATCGTAATTTTACAATGCTAAGATAGCGTAAATGTTATTTATACTACTGAAATATAAATATGTTACACTGTAATACGTGTCATATTTTGACAAAGTACTTGTAAGGGAGCGGCCGTAATTTATCAGTTGTGCCGGAGGAGTCACAGAAATACACATTTCTGATATTAAGCTAACACCATATCCAATCACAAACTTGTAAAGTTGCCTCCCCAAAATTTGTGCTGATGCAGTTCAGTGGCATTTAATATTATGTCCACAATAGTGTATATAAAGACGAATTATTACTTGCCATGCATTAGACTAGTTCAAAGGGTCACATGACAGAAATCCGTGTTAGTATACATGTGTGACACGTATGCCTTAAGTAACTAAAACTTCTCATAGTGCTGCATCAAGTTATTAAAACAGCTCAAAGAGATTTAGAATTATGTACCCGGAGGAATTCACTGAATTGAGAGGTCTATGATTCCATCACTGCAACCGTACCAGATGTGACATAGCATAGTGCAATTCTGTCACGTAATTGTGAATGTAGACACTGAATTGAATTTATTCAACAAACAATTAAGTAACACATAAACATGAATCTAGATACAGCATCTATTTGCTATCTATACTTGTATATATTCCATGCGAAACACAAAAAAGGAAATACAAAAAATACTTATTATTTGTATTTTTGTATAGGTTTCTAAACTAATTTCTTGGATTAAATAAACGTTGACTAGAAAATTATACACACTTTGCTGTTTTTTATACAGTAATACATCATCCTATACTTTATATTATAAGTAATAAACAAATTGATCATTGTTATTACAACCTTTCATATGTGTATATAAGAATTCTTGTTAAATATTTATTAAACTGGTAAACCATACTACAGGTCTGACTCTACCTGATTCCACACCTTAAGGCCCATAATACTAATTAATTTTATTATAATTTATTTTGAATTAATATTTATGTTGCATGTATTACGATTGTGACTATCACATACTCTCTTAAAGTAACTTAACATATATGATCTGAAACCAAATTGTTGTTAACTTAACATAAACACCATACTGTTTAAATCAATCATATCGTAAACACACACGGTTTTAAAATAACTAATATGTCTTGCTTGTGACAAGTACCCTTCGTGTTTACATATAGTTATTGTTTTTTTTCTGTAACATATATAACGATTGTATCTTGTTCTCATATGTATTTCCCCACACTTCATAGCAGTAATTAAGCAAATTGTAGGCATGCTGAGTAAAGAGTATATAATACATGAATATTTTATAGGTGATTGACTATTCATAATGAACACATTAGCCATTTTACTTTTGATCTTCTTACTATGATCATTCGAACCTAACTGACAGTACAATCTGTAGAATAAAAGGTTTCAATATTATTTTCATTAATGCAAATTGTGAGATTGGTGCCATCAGCAAATATTACACGTGTCATAACAGTTGATACTTTACACCTGTCATAAAATATAGGCTAAATAAAATTGGACCAAGTATGGAACCTTGTGGTACACCACATGTTATATTTTGGTGAGTTGAATTTGTGTCATTCATAGATCCATACTGTTTTCTGGTGTTCAGTTGGCTATGTAACCAAGTTTATACTACAATTCTAATGCATGATGTTCTAGTTTCTTTAACAAAATGCTGTTGTCAACAGTGGTAAATGCCTTAATTTTTAAATATGTAAAAACTGCTATTGAGGATCATGAGTTATTCATAGCTGTTGTTAATCCCTGAATCATTTCTAATATTGCTATTACAGTTGAGTGTTTCTTTTCTAAATCCATACTGCCCATTGTACAGTTTTTAACATTCAAGAAATACATTAATCTACTATGAATATACTTGCTAGTATTTTTCGAGAACTGAGGTAAAACAGACACTGGCTCGTAGTTAGAGAGAATTCTTGTGCATCATACATTTTTTAATATGGAGATTACCCATACAATTTTCACGTTACCCGAAAAATATCCATTTTGTAGTTGTTTGTTGAATATGTGTTCAAGATATTTTAGAATATTGGCATATGGCATTACCATCTTAATTAGGCATACATAAGTACCACCGTGATCTTTTTACATTTACCAAAGTTTACTAAGGCCAAAATATCTTAACAGTAACATGTTTAAGGACCCTTCTATCCTTTCATTCATGTAATGGTTAACATTATTGGGCATTTAGGATTTTTGTTGGCTTGTGTTTGACCTATATTTAAAAATAATTAAAACATTTGCAATATTCTTTCTGCCAGTGATTTTATTTGTTCTGTTTAAAAGGAGTATAATAATATTTACATTCTTATTCTTTTTATTAACTAGAGCAGTTAAAATTGTCCTTCATTCATATTGTTCTTGTTTATTTCGAGAAGGTCAGAATAGTACATATGTTCCATCGGTATGGCTAAATGTCCACGACTGTACTTTATTACTCGTCCAACGACAACACACAGTTTTGGGGAAATTTCGTCTGGCAATTGACCGTGAGCTTGTGTCGCCAAGCAGAAAACGAATGGTTCCATCACCGAAAAACTGCCACCAAAACATAATTATTGCAACATTGTATCGTACTGTCGTCGTCTGCCGCATAAGTTTGCAAATGTTCAGTTAACATCGCCGTTTTAGGCACAACACAGTGCCTGTCAAATCATTCTTGTTACACCACCTCTTCAAATGGATCGACAACAGCTCGTAAGCGACTCGGACGCTGAAATCGGACTGCACATCTTGTCCAAAACGACGAACTTTGACTACGAAATTGACCAATTTCTACGTGAGTTGCCATCTTTGTTTGCTTGAGTACGGCGTTGAGCATGGTCTTGAGCATACTCAGGATTTGGACGTTCCGTGCTCAAGTCTGAGCACGATATCGTACTCAGAAAGTTTTGTAACCTCCGTGAGTATGAGCACCGTGTGAAAGCGAGGCTTGAGCATGGAATTTGAGCACGGAGGACTGAGTACGGCTTCGTAATCTCGGGTCCTGGAGGAGATGGAATTCCTGCAGAAGTATGGAAGCAATGGAGGAGAAAATCTGTTCAGCAGACTGCACCAACTAATCACCAATGCCTGGGAGATGGGTTCTGTACCACAAGCATGGAAGGATGCCAGCATCATAACCATCTACAAGAAAGGTGATCGAACAGACTGTGGGAACTATGTACAGAGGAATCTCTCTTCTTTCCATAGCAGGCAAGATCTTCGCCAGGATCCTCCTCAACAGACTATCTACCCACATAACACCAGAGGTAGTTCCAGAGACACAATGTGGCTTCAGAGGTAACCGGAGCACCATAGATATGATATTTTGTCTCCGACAACTACAAGAAAAGTGCATTGAGCAGGACCGACCACTGTACATGGTATTTGTCGACTTCAGTAAGGCATTCGATACAGTTGGGAGGACTGAACTATGGCAGCTACTGAAGAAATATGGCTGCCCAGAGAAGTTCACAACAATGATCGAGGCACTACATATCGGAATGATGGCGAATGTTAGTGTTGGAGGGGAAGTCTCGGAATCGTTCAGGGTCACAAATGGGGTCAAGCAAGGTTGTGTACTGGCCCCCACGCTCTTTTGCATCTTCCTATCAGCAATGCTCGACGATGCTTTCCGAGACATGGGTGATGGCGTCTACATACAGTCCAGACAGAGCGCTGACCTATTCAATGACGCACACTTCAGAGCGAAGACCAAGACTACTCGGATACTGATGAGAGAGCTGCTATTCGCAGATGACAGTGCACTGGTTGCACACTCTGCTGAAGAGATGCAGAAAATAGTGGATGCTTTCTCCAAAGCGTCAAAGAAGTTCGGCCTGAAGATTAACATCAAGAAGATCGAGGTGCTGTACCAGCCCAACTCTACAAGAACCCGAGAGGAGGATATCATGGTTGATGGAAACAAGCTGAACTCTGTTCTGGAATTCACCTACATCGGAAGCACTATATGAAGTGACGGATGCATTGACGATGAAATACAGAGGATGGCCAAGGCTAGTGCATCTTTCGGCCGACTACGCCAGACTCTGGAACAACCACCATGTGTCCATGCGGCAAGATATACCTAAAGGCAAGATATACCGTGCAATCGTGCTGTCCACCCTCCTATACAGAGCCGAGGCCTGGACAGTGTACAGACGACAAGTGAAAAAGCTGCATGCCTTCATGATGCGACATCTGCGGTCGCTCATGAGGATAACCTGGATGGACAATGTGACAAACAAGGAAATACTCGAACGGACAGGGCTGCCATCTATGGAAGATCTTCTGATCAGAAAGAATCTCCGGTGGACTGGACACCTCATGAAGATGTCACCAGACAGGCTACCAAAGCAGGTCTTGTCTTGTCGTTATACTGGCCAACACTCCTGGTGGAGTCAAACGGTCAGGGTTGGGTGCGCATGCTGTTGGGTTTTTAGTCGTGTATTAAAGCTTGTTTGAAATGTTGTGGTTTAGAAATGTTAACTATTGCATCTGGCAGGGAATTCCAGTCTCTTATTGTTCTAGGGAAATATGAATATTTATAGCAGTTCTTGCTGGCATGGATGGTGTTGAAAGCTTTATTGTTTAAATGTCTTGATAGGCGTTGTACGGGCTGGAGGAGGTTATTGACAGGCAAGAATAGGTGTCCATAGATGGCTTTGTGGAGTATGGTGAGGCGTCTGTTTGTTCGTCTGGTTTTTAATTGATGTAGTTTTAATTGGTTTAGCATTTCTGACACAGAGGACTGACAGGTTCTCTACTCCCAACTGTCTTCTGGTCACAGAAAGAGAGGGCGCCCTCGTCTCCGGTTCAAAGATACCATCAAGAGAAACCTGAAGCTGAGAGACATAAACTTGATAAAGATCGACTCATGGACATCAGAGATATAAATGGAGAGCAACAGTCAAGTGATGGAAGCAGTCTTTGTCGCTTCGCGACCGACAGCATGATGAACTGGAAGATTACCGAATATTTACTGAATTAACATTGCAACCACAATAAGCAATCGCAAAAAACACGGAGGTCTGCATACCTCCAGTGTGTCTGTGTCCAGCGTGCAAGTGCGATTTGCACTTCGGTCTTTGGCCTCCGCCTTGCCACTCCCGAGCCGGCGTCTAGGACTGGGACGCTAAATAAAAAAAATGCTTTTAAACGTGTATTCTTCATTGATAATGTGCTCTTATTTTGTATTGTTATCGGGCTATTGGTTCAGTTATAACTATTTTCACAAAGCATATAAAGTGACATAACGTTTTGCAAATGTATAAAACAAAATATTAACAGTTTACGCAGAACTTACCAAACTTCGAAAAGGCCTTTGGACGAAAAAGAGGCGGGATGAAGGGAGTATCAATACAGTTGTGTTCCTAAGACATTGTCTGTGTGCCGCACGGCATGAGATGCCAGATTCATGTCTTGAAACAAATATAATAGGGCTCGTAATTACAAAATTAGTCCTCTTTTGAATGCGTGTTTCATGTGCAAGTAAACAGAAGTAATATACAAAAGACGCATAGCTATGAAAGTTTAATAATTTAAATTATTGACTCAGCCATTCGGTTTCTGATTATGAAAAAAAAAAAAAATCACCAGCGTACAATTCAATTCAATTCAATAACTTTATTCCGGAACATTACATCCATATGAAAACGTAAAGTATGACTAATAACTATATACATAAAGCATTTTCCGCCAATGGCGACACAGTGGTGAATTATACAGAGCATCACTTTACAGTTTTAGAAAATTTATAAACAGTTTTCGAAATAACTATGAGACATATCGATTTCATTAATTATAACCAGGTATTTCATAAATTCCCCATGACAATGGCATGCAAATGACTGTTGTGCGCGGAACTTACTCGTGCAGGCACAATGTTCTGCGATGTCGCAGGTGGAACCGACGGCCGGCTTATGACAACGACGAGGTGCTGGCTTCAGGATTACTGCATTCGGACTTAGCTAGTCTTAGTGTAACCCTGGTGGATACTGATAGTCGCCAGAGGGCACAGTAGTATAAGGCCACGCCCAGCTGGTTGAGCTGGACAACTGCTGAGGCGCAGTTTGCCCTGGGCTAGCGACTGGTCAACAACTACATCTAGCGACCGGGCAACACTTGTACCCAGTATATAACCAGCGGCCTGATAAGCGGGCTTGCCAGAAATAGGCGCCGGCTCCGCCAAATGGTGCGAGAGCGAGTTATTAGAGTTACAGGAGCGTGCCGCCCTCTGGGAGCGTATTCTATATCAATATACGCATTGAATACCAAACGACCGTCGTTCGACTTGCTTACAAATGGTGTCAGAAGTGGGATTCGACGACGGAAGCTCCCAGGGGAGCCGATGAAGAATGGCGACAGTACGAGAACACTGGATGACGGAGGAAGACAAACTGGCTCGTCTGGAAGAGATGGTGGAAACCCTGAAGCGCAACCAGCAGTCCATCAACGTCACGGTAGCTGCTCCTCCAACCTGAACTCTCCGGGCATTTTCGGGGCGTCCCTGTGAACTACACGACTGGATGGAAGACGCCCGCAATCGGTTGCGTTCCGTCCCAGCGGTCGAGAGGTTACCTTTCCTGATCGGACATCTAGAAGGACCTGCCCGGGAAGAAGTCAGGTATGCGCCCGAGGAAGAAAAGGACTCGGTAGATAAGGTGTTCACATTACTTTTGTCTACCTTTGGGGAACACCGTAGTAATGCTCAACTAAAGAGAGAGTTGTATGACAGAAGACAGAGTAACAGGGAAAGTGTTAGGGAATTCTCTCGGGCCCTGTTAGAAATCTCTGAAGGTATATCTGATAAATTGCAGAGTAAGAACGAAATGGTAATTGAAGTATTCTGCGAGAACCTAGTGGATATCCACATAAAGAGAGAGATGAAAAGATTGGTAAGAGGTCAATCGACCATTTCCTTTAGTGCCTTGAGATCTGAAGCTATTCGTCTCGAGGAAGACGGAATGGGTAGTTCTTATGAGAATGCATATGTCCGGGGAATTCAGGAGCCTCACCATACCCCAGGCGAACCTCGTCCACTGGACCGAATTGCAGCACAATTAGAACTACTTGCAACAACTCAGTCGGAAATTGTTTCTTTGTTACGATTACAACAACAGGCGCCAGTGGGTGTGGTGAACCCTGACAAACCGGAGCCCCGCAGCGCAGGCGCGGTGTGTTGTGAGTACTGTATCCGAAGGGGTCACACCTTCGCGAGGTGCTGGAAGCGCTCTAGTGACAGGTGGCGTAATGGGGAACGATCAACAAATCGCGAATACAGGGGTCATTCGAAAGGTAGCACAGCGACTAATGCAATGCAGTGTGGCCATGTGGGACATCCTAGGTATCGTCCCGGGCGACTTAATGCATCGGGTGATGGTCTGAGCGGGAAATCACACCCGACTGCAACGACGGAGGTCACAGTCATCGGAGAAGAAGAGATAGCGGATATCCAGCAAGTAACGGTTTTGCCATGCGACTTACGCCAGAAGTTACTCAAAGGAACGGTCCGAGCAACCATCGCTCAAATACGTGACATACTGGAAAACGTAGAGTCAACGGTCCTACCTAGTTTTAGGACGAACGAGATCCAGGAAGCACAACGGACTGATCCGGTGTTAGGCCGAATCTGGCATTACATCGACCGAGGTCGAAACGCGACACGTGGAGAAAGACGGAAAGAACAGCCAGCAGTAGCGAAACTGCTATTACAATGGAACCGCCTACACATCTGTTCTGGCCGATTGTGCAGAACAATGACAGATCCCACGAGTGGAGACCAGTTGTTGCTTCCAAGTTCCATGAGGAAGGAAGTATTAGAGGAATTACATGATCGGATGGGACATCAAGGCATAGATAGGGTCGAGAAATGAGTGCGGGCAAGGTTCTATTGGCCGAATTTACGCTCAGACATCCATAAATGGATTGCCAGGTGTGGACGTTGTAATCTAGCAAAGATGCCACATTTTCAAGTACGGGCTCCTATGCATAGCATTGTCGCCAAGGAACCGTTAGAAGTAGTAGCAATTGACTTCACGATACTCGAACCCGCTAGTAACGGAATGGAGAATGTACTGGCCATGACCGATGTGTACAGTAAATTCACAATAACAGTGCCGACTAGAAACCAAACAGCCCAGACAGTGGCCAAAGCACTAGTACGTGAATGGTTTCTGCGCTACGGAGTTCCCTTCCGGATACACTCAGATCAAGGAAGGTGTTTTGATGCTAAAATCGTCACGGAGTTATACAAGATCTACGCTGTCGACAAATCGCGCATAACGCCATATCATCCCATGGGAAACGGGCAATGCGAAAGATATAACCGGACGATGCACGGGTTGTTACGCACACTGACACCAGCTCAGAAGTCCAAGTGGCCAGACCACCTACCGGAACTTACCTATGCGTACAATGTAACACGTCATGCTGCCACGGGATTTAGTCCTTTCTACTTGATGTTCGGTCGTGTTCCACGCTTGCCAATCGATATCAGATTGCACAACGACGAGACACTCAAGTCTCAAACGGTTCGTGGGACCAACATGAACTGGGTAGATTACCATGTATATCAATCTAAGTTGAAAAGCGCTTATAGCAAATCGAAAGGCGACTTATGACAAGCGTACGAGGGAAGATACACTGCAAATTGGAGACCATGTACACTTACGCAATAGGGTGAAAGGACGTAACAAAATTGGGGATGCCTGGGATCCGACAGTGTATCTAGTGTCGGAACAGATGGAGGACACTTACGTTGTCGTACCCGAGAGGGGACATAAGAAACGCGTGATTAATCATAAAGACTTGCGGGTTTGTGTTCCTGAGACAGTGAACAGGCAGAGTAGATTAGGCCATGAGAGTGAGGTAACAGTCCCATTGTACGAAGTGACAATTACATCTCACCCGAACAATAGCGAGGCAGTTAACCCTCCAACACCACCTCTACGTCGGTCAACGAGACGTAATGCGGGTTATCACAGTAACCCACATAGAGAACCGAGATCGGTATTAGATAACTAATTTCACCTATAAGGTTTCAATTTAAGTTCTATTCATCAGCCGCGGTCGGCTAAATTTTTAAGTTGGGGGACATGTAACCCTGATGGATACTGATAGTCGCCAGAGGGCACTGTAGTATAAGGCCACGCCCAGCTGGTTGAGCTGGACAACTGCTGAGGCGCAGTTTGCCCTGGGCCAGCGACTGGTCAACAACTACATCTAGCGACCGGTCAACACTTGTACACAGCAGTAACCCAGTATATAATCAGCGGCCTGATAAGCGGGCTTGCCAGAAATAGGCACCGGCTCCGCCAAATGGTACGAGAGCGAGTTATTAGAGTTACAGGAGCGTGCCGCCCTCTGGGAGCGTATTCTATATCAATAAACGCATTGAATACCAAACGACCGTCGTTCGACTTGCTTACATTAGTGTGGTATTTATGGAGTATAGGCTATTGTTGGGGTGTGACGCGGTCCTATAGTGTATGTGTACTTATTCAGCATGTATCCGGATTATGTTGCACGTATGCTCCGCACTACATTCCCCCAATCATAAAAAGAATGGGATGTATTATTCAGAACACAGAGATCTCGGTTTTGAGCTGTCATTTTTGTGGAGTTAGTGAATTGCAATCATCATGTCAATTGCAGTTCTGCTTGCTATAAAGTCACAGTGGCCCTCTGAACGGAAGTGGTCTTGCATAACATGTAGGTCCAGGCAGGTTAGAGGTATAGTAGGGCCTACGCAAGAAGTCTTTCCAGCAATAAACAAACGGATATCCAACGTTAGTTGTCGCATGTTTTAACAAACTTGCCTGACGATTGTTATTTCTCTTTTGCACAATATATTAGCGTCCTTTAGCTCCTAATGAACAACTTCTGCAGAATACGTAGAATAGAAAAGTGAACTTTTCAACAAAGCATGAACCACTAGAATACCATAGCATATGTTTCCAGGCATTTGCCAATGGAGAATATATCAATTGTGTGTGTGTGTGTGTGTGTGTGTGTGTGTGTGTGTGTGTGTGTGTGTTTGTGTGTGTGTGTGTGTGTGTGTGTGTGTGTGTGTGTGTGTGTGTGCATGCCCTTACAAAAAAGTGTCAATGGTATACCATTGAATACCATTGAATACCATTGAATACCATTGAATACCATTGAATACCATTGAATACCATTGAATACCATTGAATACCATTGAATACCATTGAATACCATTGAATACCATTGAATACCATTGAATACCATTGAATACCACTGAATACCATTGAGTACCATTGGACCATTCAATGATATTACAGCAGGACTCAGTGGTACTATCAATGGTAATTTAAGATACCATTGAATGGTACACAGAATCCAAAATATCATTTAAAAAACCATTCAGATACCATTCAAATACCGTTGGCCATTATACTACCTAGTACCATTCAATGGTATTTGAATGGTATTTTTTTGTAAGGGCCTGTTGGCCCGCTAGGATGCTACCTATAGACCGCATGGCACACGAGGATGCTACATATAGAGGCCTGGCCCACAATGATGCTACCTATAGATCCCTGGCCCAAAAAGATGCTACATATAGACCCCTGGCCCACAAGGATGCTACCTATAGATCCCTCGCCCACAAGGAAGCTACCTATAGACCTCTGGTCCATAAAGTATGCTACTTATAGCCGCACCTGGCCCACAAAGATGCTACCTATAGACCCCTGGCCCACAATGATTCTACCTATAGACCCCTGTTGGCCCACAAGAATGCTACTTATAGACCCCATGGCACATGAGGATGCTACCTAGAGAGGCCTGGCCCACAATGATGCTACCTATAGATCCCTGTCCCACAAGGATGCTACCTATAGACCACTGGCCCACAAGGATTCTACCTATAGACCACTGGGCCACAAGGATTCTACCTATAGATCCCTCACCCACAAGAATGCTAACCATAGACCCCTGCTGGCAGAAAAGGATGCTACATATTGACCTTTGCTGGCCCACAAGGATGCTACCTATAGACCCCTGCTAGCCCATAAAGATGCTACCTATAGACCCATGCTGGCCCATAAGGATGCTACCTATAGACCCCTGCTAGCCCACAAGGATGCTACCTATAGACCCCTGCTGGCACACAAGGATGCTACCTATAGACCCCTGCTAGCCCATAAAGATGCTACCTATAGACCCCTGCTAGCCCATAATGATGCTACCTATAGACCCCTGCTAGCCCATGAAGATGCTACCTATAGACCCCTGCTAGCCCATAAAGATGCTACCTATAGACCCCTGCTGGCACACAAGGATGCTACTTATAGACCCCTGCTAGCCCACAAAGATGCTACCTATAGACCCATGCTGGCCCATAAGGATGCTACCTATTGACCCCTGCTGGCCCACGAGGATGCTACCTATATACCCCTGTTGACACACAAGGATGCTACCTATAGACCCCTGCTGGCCCACGAGGATGCTACCTATATACCCCTGTTGACACACAAGGATGCAACCTATAGACTTCTGCTGCCCACAAGGATGCTACCTATATCCCCCGCTGGCCCACAAGGATGCTACCTATAGACCCCATGGCACACAAGGATGCTACCTATAGACCCCTGGCCTACAAGAATGTTACCTATAGACCCACGGCCTATAAAGTATGCTACCTATAGCCGCAGCTGACCCATGAAAATGCTACCTATAGACCCCTGGCCCACAAGGATGCTACCTATAGACCCCTGCTGGCCCACAAGGATGCTACCTATAGACCCCATGGCACACAAGGATGCTACCTATAGACCCCTGCTGGCCCACAAGGATGCTACCTATAGACCCCTGCTGGCCCACAAGGATGCTACCTATAGACCCCATGGCACACAAGGATGCTACCTATAGACCCACGGCCCATAAAGTATGCTACCTATAGCCGCAGCTGACCCATGAAAATGCTACCTATAGACCCCTGGCCCACAAGGATGCTACCTATAGACCCCTGCTGGCCCACAAGGATGCTACCTAAAGACCCCTGCCCCACAAGTTTGCTACCTACAGCCCCTGCTGGCCCACAAGGAAGCTACCTATAGACCCCTGGCCCATAATGTATGCTACCTGTAGCCGCAGTTGGCCCACCAAGATGCTACCTATAGACCCCTGGCCCACAAGGATGCTACCTATAGACCCCTGGCCCACAAGGATGCTACCTATAGACCCCTGGCCCACAAGGATGCTACTTATAGACCCCTGTTGGCCCACATGGATGCTACCTATAGACCCCTGGTCCACAGGGATGCTGCCTATAGACCCCTGGCCCACAAGGATGCTACCAATAGCCCCTGCTGGCCCACGAGGATGCTACCTATAGACCCCTGCTGGCCCACAAGGAAGCTACATATAGACCCCCGCCCACAAGGATGCTACCTATAGATCCATCGCCCACAAGGAAGCTACCTATAGACCCCTGCTGGCACACACGGATGCTACATATTGACGTCTGCTGGCCCACAAGGATGCTACCTATAGACCCCTGCCCCACAAGGATGCTACCTATAGACCCCCCTTTACAAAAAAGTGCCAATGGTATACCATTGAATACCATTGAATACCATTGAATACCACTGAATACCATTGAGTACCATTGGACCATTCAGTGCTATTTCAGCAGTACTCAGTGGTACTATCAACGGTAATTTAAAATACCATTGAATGGTACACAGAATCCAAAATGTCATTTAAAAAACCATTCAGATACCATTCAAATACCGTTGGCCATTATACTACCTAGTACCATTCAATGGTATTTGAATGGTATTTTTTGTAAGGGTGTGTGTGTGTGAGTGCGTATGTGCATAAGGTGTAATAGATAGTACACATTTCGTTTTCGTGTTTCCAGAGACGAGATACGGACAATACATCACGAACAAATAGTGTGATAGCGATTCTACGTGACATATCAAATCTGCCACAAAATTCCAAAAGTTAGATATTCATATATCGACTATCCTGACATGGCTTAGCGTAACTTGATCAAATATCAAATGAGTTTCTTCGTACCCCGGTTGAAATCACACGGTGTCATATAGTCGTATTGGGTAGCGAAATGACCTTGCATCTTACACTAGCTTTGATATATGAGACGTCGTGTCACAAGAGTCAAACTACATATATATATACTAAAAATTTGCTAGGATCACTATTTAGGGCGGTATTATATTTTTGGCATGGGTATAAAAAAAAAAATGGCACGTATTCGAGGACATGTTTATTTCCTGAATTTCATTGCTGTATACCAAATGTGAACAATAGGTAACACGCGTTCTGTCATCAAAGAAGCAGACCCCCAAAATGGAGGTTCCCAATGACCCCCAAAACTGGAGGTTTCAGAATGTTACTCCAAGTTACGAAAATGTCCCAAACAGTTAAATTACCAGCAGCAAAAACTGTCAGTAGCTTGTTTGTGACCCACGTGATGCAATCAAACCTCTCAAGATGGTTTCATTACAAACATAGTATGATCCTTAGCAAACCTTTAGTAGTATATAATTGCAGTTGAAACGAGCACTGTCTCTCGACCGAGGAGCTGACTTCTACGGGGGGCTCTCGGTATATGCGACTGTCAGTTAAATTCTACTCTCCGACATAAAACACATAGAGAAAAAAGTATATTGCATCCATATGTTGAAAAGTGGTTTAAAATAATGATTTCAGGGAAGAAAGTAAAAAGCTAAACAGGAACAAGATATGTATATTCCAACTGGTATTTATTATACTCAATGTAGTCTGTTTCTGTTTGGAGATACCATTGACTACTGCCACTACACGAAATCACCATTGTTTAATTGCCCAGCCTCTTTGTTTCACTGTCTCGGCTACCATGTAGTTTTCTTCATACTGCACAACAAAATGACGACTACCCCGACATTTCAGTTATAAAGTAAATTATTTTTGTTTTAATATGAGACTAGTAGGGTTTCTCTGACTCGCAAAAAAAGTCACATACGCACGCACGCACGCACGCACGCACGCACGCACGCACGCACACACACACACACACACACACACACACACACACACACACACACACACGCACAGTAATACAAACATTAAACAATGCGACTGATGCAGAATTGAGTTTGCTGTGCCTCGGCAACGTTTCCCGACTTCCGAACCAGGAGCCGGGTGTCATGCTTCAGTTCAGTTGTAGACAACAGGCATTTCACATTCCATTACAGGACTTCGCTTGCAGACCCTGGAGCTTCTAGGTCGGACCAATCACGCCTACAGTTTGCCAACGGATTCGGGGTCTTTCCTTGGAGCTTACGCGCCATCATTTTGGACGGCTTTTGAACATTCGTTATCACGATCCGCAAGGAGACGCGACAACTCCGCGAAGTCACACTCCGTCGAGAACTCGGCGAGTGACACAGAACGAGACCCGCCCTTCGCGTACGCGACAGGATCGGCGCGCTGCGCTTTCGGGTCGAACAACGACAGCGGGAGGCAGAAGTGACTGTTGGCTTGCCGCAGCTGCAACACCGTCAACGTGTGCCGCACGTCACATCCGGACCGCACGACGTCGCACGCCAGATCCGTCCAGCCGTTGCGCGTCAGGATCCATATCGGGGTCCAGCCGCTCGGTGTAGCGGTGTCCACGTCCGCCTCGTACCGATGCAGCAAGTAGAAGAACGTGGCGTTGTTTCCTCCTTTGGCGGCGTAGTGCAGCGGTTGCCAGCCGTCGCTGTCCGGAACAGTCGGCTCGAGACCACCTTCCTCGACCAACCACTTGACGGCGGCGTGGTTGTTGAATTCGGCGGCCACATGGAGCAGCGTCTGGCCCACGTCGTTGCGTTTCGACACGTGTTCCCGGTTGCCGGTGAGAAGTTTCATGATGGCCGTTTCGCCATCGAAACTCGTCGCCATCAGAAATGCCGCGTGGAGAAAGTCTCGTTCGCACAGCGATACCCGAGTTCTCGCAGACTCTATTAGACATTTTACCAAATCGTCCTCATCGGCCTTCGGCGAGTTGAAGTGCAGTATCCTGTCGTGTGAACACGCGTATGTCAAAGTGGTCAGTCCTTTTCTATCTTCAGCGCAGATGTCGGCTCCTGCAGACAGAAGCGTTCTTGCTGTTTTTACACCGGCTTTGCGTGCGGCGAAGTGAAGGGCCGTTCTACCCCACGCGTCGGTCAAGTTGACCGCGGCGCCAGCGTCGAGTAGTAGCTGTACTATGAGTGGCGAATTCTCTTCGGCTGCATACATCAGCGCCGTCTTGGCCATGGCATCAACTTGATCGACGTTCACCAAGCGACCATTGAGCACACTACTGGCGACTGTAGCATTGCAGTGTTTGGCTGCTACATGCAGCAACGTTCGCTTGTCTCTGTCAGTCGCGCCTAAGCAGGACATGGCGGACATCAGTGCAGGCGCAGTGGTTTTGCTCGGGCATTGGACGATGAAGCTGAACAGACTTGAAACGTCTCTCCTCTCTATGCTTGCGGTGGAGGCGCCGTGAACAAGCAGTGCATCCACGACTGCTGGTTGGCACAGATACGACAACGCCAAATGCAGTGGCGACAAAGCACTGACGGAAGTATCAGTCGACGTGCACGGCGCCGATTGCACGCATGCGCCGAAACGGAGCAAGAGGTTGACGGCCTTCGGGTTGTTCCGGATGATGGCGAAACCGAGCGGAGTGTAGTCCGAGAAAGCGCCGTCAGGCGACGCCACTGACATCCGGGTGTTGAGCAGCATCACCATCTTCTCGACGGAGTTGCAGGAGAAACTCAACAGGAAGTCTCCAAGGTGGCTGATGTCTTCCGTGAGGTATCGGTTCAAGCTCACAGTTGCGTTTTCTATCAAACTGAATCGCTCGACGGGTGTCCGCCCTCTCGCTGTCGTTCGAGTCTTCCATTTGCTGTGTTTCGTGTTGTTAGCTGCATTTGTGTTTTGCTGGTAGGTTGTCGTCGTCGTCATAATAATCACTTTTTTCCATTCGATTGTTGCAATCACTGAAGCGAAATGCAGAATGTTGAGTCAAAACGAACGTATTAACGTAAAAGGGAGATTAGACACAACACTGTTGAGACAATACAAATGCACCAAGTATTATACCATTAAAAATTACATCAACAATCTGTATGTTGTTCCACATACACAACACACTTTTTATTTTAAATGTTAAACCCAGTTGTCGTATTCCAAGAGCTATGTTGCCAATTCATAATAAGTATTAATTAATTAATAAGTATATACCTAAGTATCCATAGTTCACCGTGTACACGAGTACAAAATATAATGTACTTGTCTTATGCATGTAAGTTGACACATTGACCAGTCATCAAATGTCTGAACATATCATACGCTATTGAACTATTGTGATCGTATCATGCAAATGTTGTTGTTTTGTGGAATGTGTGTGTGTGTGTGTGTGTGTGTGTGTGTGTGTGTGTGTGTGTCTGTGTCTGTGTGTGTGTGTGCGTGCGTGCGTGCGTGCGTGCGTGCCTGCCTCCCTGCCTGCCTGCGTATGCGTGCGTGCGTGCGTGCGTGCGTGCGTGCGTGTGTGTGTGCGTGCGTGCGTGCATGTATTACATACAACTGTTCGGTTAAACATATTTAGCCGGAAACTTGACGTTAGACAAACCAATAAGTACTAAACATTCCTCCCTTTACCAAACACAGAGTAAAGAAAGGTTTTACGTTCTAAACGCGATATTCGCACTAATAATTCACAACCCACCTTTCTAGTGCAGTGCAAGCCGCAGTTTACACATTATTAAACGCAGCCGTATACATATATGCTGTTTCTTTGCTGACAAGAAGTGCACCACACATTAGGCAACCAACATCATCATCTGGTAGACGATTCTGAAAACCCAAAGTCAGCAAACGTCTATATTTACAGGATATATAATTATATATATATATATATATATATATATATATATATATATATATTTGGGAAAGTCAAGGGGAAACCCCACCCCGTCGCTCGGCTGCGTTTGCCAATAGGCTGGGTTGATTCCGTTATGGTTAATTGCATAATAAAATGCAATAACCCTTTACTTTTTTCGGTCACGGATCATTGGCTACCAGTTGACCCAATAGCCTGGTGACACATAATAGTATAAAACTAAACGCAAATTGCACGGGAATTTTATTTTCAGTAAAGGAGAGCATTAATGCGTGACACTTTTAAAGTACTACTACTTCCTCGTCCCTGCTCCTGTTGTTTGACTGTTACATAAATTCGTTTCATTGATACACCGACAATAATCGAACGACACAGATTTGCGGACAGCTTGCCCTTCCGTATAGTCACATTTTTGTCTATTCGACGAGGAAGACACTGTCGAACTATTGCGAAAACACGCCATAAAATAGGTTTTTGAAATAAAGTATTAGACAGCTAGGAGACCATGAGGCGGTGTCTGATTGAACAGGTCTGTTAGAGAAGTAAAGTGTAAAGCACTTTGAGCAGTTCTGAGGACTGGATACTGCTCTATATAATAACTTACCTTTAAGAAGGACAACTTTTTACTTTTTAGAAAGTGGGCGGGTATCTTTTAAGCATGAAATTACTCACAAAAAGTATTCAACATTATATGTTGAGAAAATCGTATTGTTATGTCTGACTGTTAATGTTAGCGTCATTTTAAATAAAAATGTAAAAAATAACGGATGTTATATATAGATGGAATGAGAATAAAAGTATGACGTCATAAAATATATCATGTCACCGAGGTAGGCCCTCTGTGTTCTGGTAACACAGCGAGTATGCAAGAGAAAGTCTGTCAAAATTGCACAATAACCCAGAAAAAAACAACGAGAGACAGGCCAGCGAAACGACGACACGTTGTAATCAACAGAAGCAACACACAGATCGACTATTTTAATGTGAACTCAACACTAGATAGACACGTAGAAATAAGAGCTATTTCGACACATGAACTCAATCATTGACCTGGTTATCAAGTATCAACTAACTTATACGTGCAGGTTTGGCGTGCTCTGTCTGGGCAGGTCAATCAATGCAAATCATGTGAAAAATGTTGGTTAAATTCGAGCACGTAAATTATCTAGCTTAGTCACCCGGTAATTTGCAGATGGTTACGCCACCATGTATGTACCTACCAGCACAACAGACTTTCTGTCACACGCATTTATTGGACCCAAAAGCCATACACTTAGCGAGGGCAGGCCCCTGTATTTTGTGCGATCCATTTAAATAAAAAAACTGGGTTATTTTAAACCGTTCCCCTATGTTAAAATGCTTATATCAGGTATCAAATAAGTACATCATATCGGAATGAGTTGCCTAAGGTGTGCACATAAAGACGTTGAAGAAAAGACTCGCGGTACTATTGTTATAAGGCATTAACCTGCACTACCTGCGGCAGTAAAGAGGGCGATTTTAAGGGTCAAACTGCAGCTGCTAAACAACGTTCTCCGGAAGGAGAACAAGGCGACGGGACTAGTGGAGTGAGGACGCCGCCAAGTTCCCACGCTTGCAGCAGATGTTATCTTAGCGGCAGTGCGGTGAACCCCCTGGCACTACACGCGACATGCACAACATTCAGAAGGTGGGTGTGTGTGCGTGCGTGCGTGAGTGCGTGTGTGCGTGCGTGCGTGAGTGAGTGAATGAGTGAGTGAGTGAATGAGTGAATGAGTGAATGAGTGAATGAGTGAATGAGTGAATGAGTGAATGAGTGAATGAGTGAATGAGTGAATGAGTGAATGAGTGAACGCTCGTGTAGATGGTCCTGTGTGTAAGTAAATAAGCGCACACACGCGCTCACATACACACACACACACACACACACATCATACACACGTACGTACATACGTACATGCATACATACATGCATATATACATACATATATACATACACGCACGCACGCGCGCGCACACGCACGCACACACACACGCCGAAAGAGGGTGCTGCATATTGCTATTGTTCTGGTTGGTCTGTAAACCAAAATCTGATGCACTAAGGCAAATGTTGCTAATATAAGGCCAATCTTCCAAGCAATATATGCGTAGCTACATACTTACTAGATAAGAACTCGTCTATTTTGTGTACATCCGTTTATTCACAGAGAACAAATGATGGAACTGCGTCTGGAAAGATAGGATAGAAGGAGCATATTAGTCTCTATCTCCCCCAAGTCATTGTGATAAGACACGTCGAATTCGATAATTCGTCGAATTAGAAGTAGTGACTGATGGACATTGATATGCTTCGTTACACAATCACAGTCTCGCGGGGTGGACTACCCAACTTGCGAGATGAACATGGGGATTATTCTGCCCCAAACACAACCCTGGACATGTCATAGTCTCCTGATGTCTGCCATGCAGGACGCAGACGGACGCGTCTTTCTCTAGCAGGCGGTGTAGACCTACTCGGCGTGGCTGGGAACACTGGTACGCTTGGAGGAGTTACAGGTGGGCCAGCAGCCGGATCGGGTGTGTCGGATGCAGGCTTTGTCGGGCTCGTTGGTGTTTTTCCATCAGGTCCAGCTGCTGGTGGATCGCCGTGTCCTGAGGTTGCAGTGTCTGGTTGTTCAAGATGTTCGGGTGGTGGGATGTGATTGCGCAGGTTATGCAGTATATCACGTCGAGGTACACGAGCTTGGACGGGAGTGTATTTCCTGATGAATCGTCGGTTTCTCAGTGTCACTCGTCCTGAGCCATCAACGCGTATCATGTATTGATCATACTGGCGGACTTCGATGACCAATCCAGTTTTATCCCACTTGCGGGGGTTAGGGCCGATCTGGTTCTGAATTCTCACATGGTCACCTACAATGAGTGGTGGCAACTTCTTCGTGTGTTCAGACCATCTTTCTGCTGATTTCATGTGCCGAATGCGCAGAGCAGCTTCACGAGTGGCGAGAGTATGTCTCCATGTTTCGTGTGGTATGTATCTACCGGGGAGAATAGGAATCAGGTCCTTGATGGGCCGACCAAAGACACACATTGCTGGGGATAACTTGGTGTCTCTATCTGGACAGTTTCTGTATTGCAGGATAGCACGTTGGAATGGGTCGACATCCAGGTCGCCATTGGGTGCAGTGTTGTCGATGATCATGCGTTTGACAGTCTTTACTCCTATCTCTGCGCGACAGTTGCTGTGAGGGAACGCGACTGATGACAGGCGATGGTGGACTCCCCATTGTTTGAGAAATTCTCGAGTGTGGCTTGCAGTGAATTCCGGTCTTCCGTCGGAGGACAGCTCATCGGGAATGCCATATGTGACAAAGCAGCGACGGAGGACATCCACCAGTCCGTGGGAACCTCCAGAAGCCCTCTCCACAATAGGCCAGTTTGTGTATCGATCAACGATGGCGAGGTAGTTGACACCCTTGTACGAGAAGTAATCCGCACAGATGCACTGGAACGGGTAGTCTGGCATGGTGAGTGGCATCGGAGGGGCGCTGGGCTGTGATGGTGCCATTCGATTGCAGTGGCTACAGTTTGTTCTGAGGGATGTGATGGCGGGGGTGATGCCAGGCCAAAAGATGGATGATTCAGCTCTAGAGATCATCGATGAGACGCTCTGATGAGCTGCATGAAGGGCGTACAGACATGTCTGTCGTAGGGCGGGTGGAATCATGATGCGATTGCGGTAGATGATGGATCCGTCGACAACATGGAGGTTATCTCGATGTTGGTGATATTCCTGTAGTTTGACTGGCAGGTGGTGTCGATACATCGGCATACCTGATTCGATCAATGTTAGCAGGTGGTTCATGTTGTCATCGCTGCTAGTGGCCTGGCGTACCTTGTCCCATGTGACTGTGGACAACATGCCGTTTTCTGATGAGGTGTCAACACTTTGTGTGATGTGATCATCGTTGCAACGAATGCCAGCGAGGAAGTGATGTCTCACTGCAGAATCTGACAGACTGTCTTCTTGATGTTGAGGCATAGCAGACGATTATATGTAATCAGTAAGATGAAACCTTTCGGGTTGGGTGTCTCCTGTGGGGTGTCGTGATACAGTATCAGCGGCTTTGTTCTTCACGCCTGGGATATGGATCATCGTGAACTTGTAACGCAGCGTCTTCTCTTTCAGGTTCCTGAGTCGGTTGTTCGAGATGTCATCCAGTGCACGATCACCGAACATTTTCAGCAGTGGTTTGTGATCAACTGCTATGATCAGGTCCTTGCATCCCAGGACGAAATACCCTGCCTTGTCCAGGGCGTCGGCGACGGCTAGAGCTTCCCCTTCTATGGGTGCATAGCGTGATTCAGCTTCATGAGTGAATCGACTGCCGACCAGTGTAATTTTCCATCCCGAGGAGCAGCAGAACAGAGCAACCTTTGTGTATGAGCAGTGTTTTTGGAAGAGCCAGAATCCGATGCCAGTCTTGGACCAGTCTGTCGCGAGGCAGGTTGGTCTGGTCTTGTCAAATATCTTGACGCCCTCTTCTATCTCATTGACGATGATTCCCTTGGATTCTTCGAAAAGTTGGGTCTTTGTGTCATCCCTTTCGAATGACGTGCCAGGTTTGAGGAGAGATCTAAAGGGTAGCATACGGTCAGTCAGGCTGAATTAATATGACACCTGGTTGACGAGTCCGAACCAGGAGCGGATATCGGTGATGTTACGCGGAACAGGGAATTCCATGATGGCTCTCAGGAACCGATTGCATGGTTGTACACTATCTGATGTGATTTGGAAGCCGGCGAATTCAACAATGTCCTGACCGAATACGAATTTCTCTGGGTTGATGGTGATTCCGTGCCGTCCACACATGTCAAGCCATTTGCATGCTTGGAAGAAACTATCGTCCAGATTGTCTGACCACAGTAGTGTGTCATCGATGCACTTGGTCTTGTTGGGGAAGTCCGATACGATTTCGTCGAAACGCCTTGAGTAGCCATCCCCTGAGGCGATGTATCCTTGGGGCGCTGTGCGGTATCTGTATCTTCCCCATGGTGTGATGAATGTTGTGAGGTGCTGGTCCTCTCTTTTCAGTGGGACGCTGTGGTACCCGTTCCATGCGTCAAACACGGTTTTGAGTGTACCTGGTGGTACTGACCGTGCCTGGTGGAAAGGTGACTGTGTGTGGTGGGTTTCTCTGATTGCATGCTGGTTGAGAGGTTGCATATCAACCGTCCGCCGACGTTTCCCATTTTTCTTCGCGCTTACAACCATGCGATGGCACCATGTCACCGGCTCTCCTACAGGTACTGGTTCGAGTACGCCCAGCCTGACATCACGGTCGAGTCCTGCTTTGACGTCCTCCTGTCAGTGGATTGGAACTGGAATTGGTGTATGGTGTGCCACGGGCTTCGCGTCTGGGTCTATCATGAGGTGCAGTGGTGGTCCGTCCATCATTGGCAATGGCTGGTGTTCACATGTGTTAAACGTGCTCGAGCCGTAAGCCTCTAGGATTAATTGGCGTAGCTTCTCGCGGTTGGCTGTTGTAGCTGGGAATGGCAGGGTTGTGGGTAGTGGTAGAGGCGTCTCGCGCCGCAGGCAGTCGCAGTCTGACGTGAGGCTGCTGTCACTCTCGGTATTGTTATCCTTGATAGCCGAGACTGTTTCTGGGGATCGTTCCATCTCGCCCACAGACGGGAATGTGGTGGATATCATGCCCAACTCGATGCAGGCCTCTCTGCTGAGGAAGAACTTGTCAGAGCTGTCGGTGACATACGTGACCTGTCGTGTCTCCAATTTGTTCCCATCGTTGTCCTTGCCTGAGATTCTGAGGATGACTGCTCCTAGAATTCTGATCCCTTTGTTGTTGGCAGCATGCATCTTAAGTGTTACCTGGATGAGTTTGTTAGTGCCGATTCCGAGGCGCGTGATGGTCTTCATGCCAGAGAGACAACTTTGACAGCCTGTGTCAGCCATGCAGGAGACAATGGCTGACTTTGGCTTGATGTTGACATTGAACCCAAGATCGCTGTAATCGTCCGGCGATGTGCTGACAGTCAGATCGGCGAATGGCTGTGGTTTGGAATGTGTCCTGGTCCATGTGTCAGATAGACGACTGTAGAGGTGGTGGTCCAAGCTGATGACTTTGGGAAAGCTGACTTCATCTGACGCGGTGCAGAGAGAATCGCATACCGCTCCTTCATGTTCATCACTGGCCGACCTTGAAGTGTTCCTCTTGCTGGCAAGGCAGACATGCGCGAAGTGATTATTCTTGCCACAGCGTTTACAGGTGTGACCGTAGGCACTGCATTCATTCTGGCGGAGTTTCACGTGGGACCTCGCTCCGTGTCCTTTCTTGCCACAGTAGGTGCATAGGTCGGGCTTCTCGATAGAACCAGCGGCGTTGTCGTGTTTGCTGATTAGGCTTTCCTTCTTGTGCCGCCTGTATGAGCTGCTAGTAGCCTCAGCTGCTTGAGTCTGGGCGTGAAGGAGCCGTGAGGCAGAGCGCTTGCCGGATTCCTTTGCTTCCACAAACTGGAATATTTCCTCGAGCTTCATGTTCTGGTTGCGGTCCCCCATTATGTCCAGTTGTATGTCCTGGTCTGCGAGCCCGCGGGTAACACTGTCACAGAGGACTGGTTCGGTGTAGTTCACATCGTGTTTGCAGCGTGGACATTCGATGATGAATTTACATACTCCAGCTTGTCCACGGAGTCTTGCACCGAATGCTCGAACTGGCTCGTCGTGATCCTGCCGCATGTCATGCAGTGTAACGCGTGCCACCATGATATTTTCTTCACGCACAGCGAGACGTTTGATGGCCTTGAGGACGTCTTCTACGGCAATGTGAGTGAGTGAGCCTCCGGCATTGCGAGATAGGTCCTTGCGCAATTGTTCATCACAACACTCGAGGAGCTGGATGAACTTGACCTTGCCTGTGATATGGGTGGCTTCGACATAGTCGGTCCATCTGGAGGTAAAGTATGCCCATTCCTCACTTGTTCCAGCAGACGATATCGTGGGGCGCTTGACTTTCTTGACCTTGGCCGAGGTACCGTCACCAGCATGTGACGTGTGAGTTGTAGCGTGGGTGGTAATCAGTGGAGCAGCGACGACACCTTCCACGTCTGGAGTTTTGTACGGGCATCCTTCGATGGGGCAGGCGATTTCAGGCATCTTGCAGGCTACGCAGTTCCGTCATAGATAAGAACTCGTCTATTTTGTGTACATCCGTTTATTCACAGAGAACAAATGATGGAACTGCGTCTGGAAAGATAGGATAGAAGAAGCATATTAGTCTCTACTTACCAAAGACGTGTCTGCATGAACCTCACTTCGACGGTTGCCTCTCCGTCCGGCTGTTCAACACATCACTTCCCCGTAGAAAGTCCCTCACGTCACCACGGGAATGAATACACGTACGTTATTTTCTGTTTTGCAAGACACCGACGAAACCTCTATTCGGTCCTTCCGCCTTGAACTGCCAATCGTTAATAGCTGCAACAGAAAGTGAGATGTTATCAAAATAATAACCGCACACAACCTGCGGCAGACTGATTAAGTCTGGTTATACACTAAAGCAACAAATGGCTCAATGGTTAGGTAGTCACATCGATAAGCTTGATATCTATATATATATATAGATTTTGTAATAATGAACCCTAGAACTTACTTGAGCTGATTACGAGTGAAAGGAGTTGAGTTGAGGTAAGAAAACCTCGGTTTATATAATTATAAAAGATCTCAGCTTATTAGAGCACTGCAGAAAATTCAGAACGGCTATTCCGTTCGCCTGCGGCATCTTATATTGAATGTGCAATTAGTACATCGCGCAATCGATATGATATCGGGATGTGTAGACAGTCTAAGCCACATTCTACATGTACTTCTGGTCGTTCAATAACAATGCAAACACTTGTAATACAATTTTTTTTAAACATGAGAAGACACTGAAACTATTAAAACAAAACTGTATTATTCTATAATAATTACAATTAATTATAATTATATATTAGGCAGTGAGTTAAACGAAGATCGATCGTGTGCAAATAGGATTGGTCGAGGTTAGGGGGGAGGCATATGGGGACATAATATTATAATGTAGACGAATCTGGATGATTGTTGAACTTAGAAATGTATCGGTTCGGGACATGAATATGAAATGGGTTGTTACTTTTACGAGTGACGTACAATAACTGTTATCTACACAAACCCGAAATGTGCATGTTGGTCATTTACGAAATGGGCGAAATTCATTCAACAGCTGAATGAAATATATGAGATAGATGTTTATATATAGGTGTTGTGTTTGCAGTAGGGCAGGACGTTTACATGCAAATCTAAAACCCGCCCGCCCAATCGTACGAGCAGCTGAATGGTTTTGCGTATTCAAATAGTTGCTTTCATATCCCAAATATTGCATACATGTAACACGAACAACGTGTGGCTGAAATCACCCAAAATTATATCACATGACCGATGGCCACCCGTGAGCGATTTCATTGGCTGGGCTTAAGAGGCATTTTGCAAAGAGATGTACCAGTAAAAGAAGAATATTGCAAAGCCAAAGGGATCCAGGGATACTGATGGCGGGTATTGACCTAATTACCAGCAGCGCCCCTGACGAGGACAGATGGCATGAGCTGAGCATATACCGCAGATAAAAATTATACAGCCACACCGACGCGCGGGGATAAATATTCTACAACAGCACAGGAGGTGGAGTGGCGCAGTGAATTAGGCTGCCTACGGCACAGTCCCGCAATTACTAATTCCATTCCGACGACAGTGTGACTACGCGCATGGGAAAATACAATACTAGGAAAGCAATAACATGTTATAGTCTTTATTTATATGACAATGTACTGTGGAGAACCAGAGATAATTTTCTCTGTCACAGAAGATGATAATTAAACGGATGGCAAATTTATAATATCTCAGAAATGTGAATTACATCATGAACAAATAATTGTCGGTCTTTCGGAAAACCAGTGCCTTCCTAATTAAAATTGTCCACTTGTCATTTACATCGTCTTACGAACGCAACATCCATGAACAATATTTACGATCTCGCTAAGTTGCGCGCGTTTTCACGAGACTATGTTTGGTGCCAAATTTGAACGTTGTTTCTTGGTTGGTGCCAGTGAACTCACGGCGGTTTAGACACAACATTGATGCAGTCAAGCGTCTGTGAGCGGTATAAAAAACGCAGATGTTCATATAGTTTTCGAAATGGAGTGCGCGACAAATGTCAATGATTTGTGTTTGCACAATAACGCAGGGCTAGGCGATAAGCTTGGTAATGCAGGCGTGCCGGCAACCACAAGCACAACGAAGCCAGTCGGCATCGATGGGGAAACCCCCTGCGGCGTCGCCCAGTAAGTTGTGACACAGCTGGTGGATTTACCGGATTACCTCTGTTTATATTTCGCTGTTATGCCACTTTTGCCAAGCTTTTATATTTCAATCTCTTAATTATTTGTTAGTTAGGAGCCTAACTTTACCGCCCTAACTGTTACAATGTAAATGTATAAAATAAAATGTATGTTATAATTATACATTTTCATTATTTATGTCAAACTTCTCAAAGTATGATTATAATAACGTTTGGCCTCCGATTCCGTTATATAATTTATGTTAGAAACGGTTAGCATAGGCTTGGCTTAGTTAGAGGGTGATTATGATTTGTTGTAACTAGTGCAAAACCCCTACTGCCACTGGGCCTGGGGCATCAGTGTGGACTATGAGACATGCTATGGTTGGTTGGTTTCAGGCTGGCTGGCTTTGTGTTATCTGGAAATGGAATAAGAGTGTTTGTGCTTGGGAATGTGGGGTGGATGGGGAAAAGTATAGGTCAGTGGTGTGTGGTAGGGACATGGTGTGGAGGGGGGCGGTTGGTGGTGTGTGTTGTCTATTGGATGTGCCTGAAGGGTGCAGTTATCAGGTTAATATCCGGCAATGCACCCTTGAAGGTGTCGAGGTTGTTGTAGATAAATGCATAATCCATTAGATGGGAGTCTGTTCCGCTATGCTATTGTTTGGGGAAAGAAGCTATGTTTGTAGTAGTTGTGGGAGGTGGATATTTGTCTGTATTTGTGTGGGTGGGTGGATGTTGTTTGGGTATGTCCGGGCTTGAGGTATTGGTTGTGAAGTGTGATCGATGTCTTAAGAGATTGTTTGTTATTTTGTACATAGTGGAAAGTCTTACCTCAGCCCTCCTCTGTTCTAGGGTTGGGCAGGAGAGGGCAGAGCCCAAGGTAGATCCAGATCTTTCCCAGCTGTAATTATGGACCACAAACCTTACTGCCCAGTGCTGGACCCCTCTAGATAGTTGATATTTTGAGTGGTATATACTATATAGGTCCCATACTGGGCAGATGTGGGCGGACCAGACTCCGATAGGCACAACCCTTGATGGACTGGGGAATAGTTTCTTTTAATCAATCCAAGCTTATTGTTTGCTTTATTGACTATCTTGTTGATGTGTGGTTTCCAGGAGAGGTTGTTAGATATGTCTATGAAGGTGTGTTGGTACTTGTACTGTTTCGTTGTGTGTTCTGTGTGAGTTATCTATGGGTGATTTCAATTTGGCATCTAGCTTTATGCAGAGACCCGTCATTTGGATGAGTAAAAACAGTTGTGGGCGGGTAGAAATATAGGTGGACGAGTAAAAAATGAAGGCGCAAAAAAACTGGTCTTCTAAAACCATAGATATTGTCAGTTATGCCTAAGAAGTGAGTGTAAATGGTGTCACATGTGTTTGTAGTTCATTACAGGTCATCAGACACATTTTAAAGTTTGTAAGCTGGTTTAACAGTGAACATGGATCCATGATTCCATGTGATGTGTCCACCAAAACATGTGTGATCATCAATAATTTGGTCCTGCATAAAGCCCTATAAGATGTGGTGATGTGCATTACTTCTCATTTGGAGGGGTTGAAGGTCTTTTGCCAGGATTGTTCCCATTCAGTTAGTCTGTCAAGGTCATGCTGTAAGTTGTCTTGGTCAGTGTGCTTATATATATTGATTTTCTGGTAGAGCATTGCATTCATCAGTGAAAAGTTTGAGGGAGGTTCCTTGAGATTATATAAATGGGAATGTCATATATATCTAGAGAAGGAAGAGGAGGGAGCCAAGAACAGTTCCCTGTGAGACTCCAGAGGTCACGTGTACCTGACCCGACTTGCACCCTTCTACCAGCACTTCTTGTGTTCTATTGGACTGACTTTGGTCAGAATTTTTTTAATCCAGAGGTGTGTACTGGCTCTAATTACGTAATGGTCTTATTTGTGGAGGAGTCGATTGTGGGGGACAGTGTCGAAAGCCTTAGAAAAATCTAGCAGTACAAGGTCAATTTGAAGATTTTTAGGGTACCAGTCAGGTCATGGCTAGTCGTGAACATCTGAAGCCATGTTGTCAGTCAGTGAGGATATTGTAGCTTTCAAGATGGTTATGGATTGATGTGGATATGATATGTTCAAGAAATTTGCATGGTATGCTGGTGAGGGAAATTGGCCGATAGTTTGAGGCAGTGGTTCTGTTGTTGTTTTTGTGGATAGGGACTATATGTGCTTTCAACCAGTCTGAAGGGGGAGTTCCATTATTTATTAATTTATGGAATATAGTTGTCAGAATGGGTGTTATAATTGCTAGTCTAGGTGCCATTTCCTTCAGGATTCTGGCAGGAATGTTGTCTGGGGCATTTGTGGGGAATTGGTTTGAGAGGATATTTTCTTTGGATTTGCTATATTTATGAAGGATGTAGACATCTTTATCTTTTAGTCGGGTGATTTCTGTTGAGTCTTTATTGCGGGATTTTATGTAGTGCCAAGAAGATTTCTTTGTCTTGTTCTGGGTCTGCAAGATATTTCCAGTCTAGGTGTTTTTCCTGGTGTTACAGTCTTGCCAGTCTTCTGGATTTTCAGATCTTTTTGCTTTGTTATATAATTGTTTTGCCATTTTTTGCAAATCTTTGCTGAACTAGGGAAGGTTGTATCTGGAAGTAGTGATACGGATTGGTACATATTGGCCATAATGTTGATGATTTTTGTGCAACAAGGTTCCATTTGTCACTGACTGTCATATCTCAGTTTAGTGAGAAGTATTCATGTGTGAAGTCATCAAGATATTCTGGATGTTTTTTGCTATGCCGCCTACTATATATAGTTTCTTTATTAACCCAGGGTCTATTTGTGAGGACAAGATCTAGATAGGATATTGTTGGCATTTTCCTGTTTAAAGTGTTGACGTGTAGGTTCCTTCACATGTTGGATTAGTGTCCGTGTTCCTCTGCGAGAGAGAGAGACAGAGAGAGAGAGAGAGAGAGAGAGAGAGAGAGAGAGAGAGAGAGAGAGAGAGAGAGAGAGAGAGAGAGAGAGAGAGAGAGAGAGAGAGAGAGAGAGAGAGAGAGAGAGAGAGAGAGAGAGAGAGAGAGAGAGAGAGAGAGAGAGAGAGAGAGAGAGAGAGAGAGAGAGAGAGAGAGAGAGAGAGAGAGAGAGAGAGAGAGAGAGAGAGAGAGTAGTTTGTTGGCAGCAACTGTACTATATCCACTGTTATTGTTAGGTGATATGTGGTGATTTTCCCAGTTTATCCTTAAAAAAGGTTGAAATCGCCAGTAATCATGACGTTATGTGTATTAAACTTGTAACCTAATTTAGACAGCTAGATCTAGTTTCCAACTAGATGTTTCCAATTTTGTTATAAGTACATAATTTATCATAGTTAATCGGTCTCAGCATCACTTATAAAAAAAACAGTAAAGTTTGGATCCGATAGTGTATGTGAGTGACGTAGGTAATGAATGACATTGCATGTGAATGCTGGTTCTTTATGAAGGCAGCCACACAATGTGGGCCACATTGTCAGTGGGTCAACTCTAGTAGAATGAATGCTGTTATGTTGTCATTCATCAAGTGCAATCAGCAACAGTTTGGGACACATGCACATGTGGGAGGACAGCTGTGAAAGAACTGTTTAATGACTGTCATTGTGTCAAGGTCTTTTTGTGGACTGATTAACTGAACATTACATTAACACTCATACCATTTCTCTCAGTCTTACTACCATAATGACAACACTTAGACACCTATAATAATACAAATTCTCAACTGTTTGAAAACACATAAATCAATGCACAAAAATTATTATTTTGTTTTTGTCCAAAAACATCTAGTCAGCATAGAGTGTGTTTGGATACAATGAAATAATAGATGTCCGAAAACACAACACATAATTTTTTGAACATCAAAGACTATTATACCAGCGATAGGCAATAAATTAATGTGCGTCCCTTGACTTGAAGCTATTAATTTACATGTAGCCAGTTGGTCCCCTCTGAATTCCCCCACTCTTATCATAACTTTATATTTACCTGTCTTGGCCAGTCATCTGGCAATGTTGAAGTGAGGCAGATGCATAGGTTTATGCAGAGATCCATCCACCCGTCATTTGGAAGGGTAAAAACAGCTGTGGACGGGTAGAAATATATGGGTGGACGAGTAAAAAAATGAAGGAGTAAAAAAAGGTCTTCTGTGCTTTAGAAGTGAGTGTAAATGGTGTCACATGTATTTGTAGTCCATTTCAGGTAATCAAACACAGTTTAAAGTTTGTAAACTGGCTTAACAGTTCACATCCATGTGTTCACCAAAACGTGTGACTGGCAATAATTTGGTCCTGCAGAAAGCCCTGGGCAGATGTGTGTCTAGTTAAGCCCCTGACTAGATCTCACCTTATGGTAGTGACAGTGCATTTGTTGACATTTGAACTAAGCATATTACGATGAACTCATAAGTTAACATTGTTTATATGACTTCCTTGTTGCAGGGATATGCTGCCATTCTGTGACGAAGATGACGAAGATGAAGTATTCTTCGGCCAAGTCTCCAACAGGGAGCAGCACAAGGCGCAGAAGTTTACAGATCGTCGAACTGCACTGTTTGTGCAGGGATTCCGCAGTGATCGCAGACTGATGCGATACACAATTGATAAGAGACGCTCAGAGTGTGAGATCGGTAGCGAGGAACGTATCACTTCAGAATATGAACATGGCTCAACGTGCAGCAGTCTTTCGTCGATTTCTGAAGAAATCAATGATCCGGCTCTAGTAAGTGAAACCAACGCTGGCACAGAACCTGAAAACAATTCTTCTGTTACTGTGGCCAAAGTTGCCAATGAAAATGGACATCTGGAAAATAAGGCTCTGGCCACCGGAAACAGCGAAGTGTGTGGATCTGACAGGCATGTGGATGCTTGTAACTTGCTTCATTTCTTTGCCAGTGTCTGTGCTCTAGAGCCGCATCAGGACAGTTGTGAGACAAAAGTCAAAGATGAGATGATGGTGCTGGAGAAAGCTACAAGAGATTCCGAACGTGACAAAAGTGGTGACATGATGACAGGAAGTGACACGTCATCAACCGACAATGAAGACACTAGCGTAAATAATACAAGCTATGCATACGAGAACACCGATGACAGTAGGGATGACGAAGAAGAAGACAATGACTTTGACAGTGATGACAGTTGTGTGGTTATTATTAATACTGGGTGTGGAGATGAAACTGAAAGTGAAAGTTGCGACACAGAAGCAGACACGAGTGAACTGGATGTTCACCGGCGTGTCAGTTATGTCGGTGACATAGACACAAGCGACACCAAAGTCAATATACTTAGTGTCGGCAGCACTGAGAGCAGGTTATGTAAAAACGAAAGTAAAATAGACGTTGGAATGGAAAGTGAAAGTTTGCATGGCAAGACGAAAAGTCACACCATTGCACTAGAAAATGAAGTAAATCAAAGTGGCGTTGGTCTTGAGATGAGTGAAAGTGCGTGCATACATGGGTCGTTTAAATGTGACGCTGATGAGGAAATCTTGTTTGGTCCTGTTAGACTCGATATTGACAGTGAAAAAAGGTTAAAGAGCAGAGGAGGCTGTATTTGGGAAACACGCGAAATGGGCCATGTTGTCAACAGTATCACTTGTGAAATTAGTCAGATGGAACTGAATACAGAGTGCATCGAAACAGATGGATCGGGAACAGAAGTGGTCAGTGACACGAGGCTTGAAACAAATGGACATGGCAGCGTTACGAACAACTCCTACCAACAGTCTACTGCCGAACGTTTCATCTCGGAACGCAGCAATGGTGCCAGTTTTCACGATTCCCATGAACAGTCCAACAACGGGAACACGCCTGTTGTGCCACTTCAGCGAATCCACAACACTTTCTGCAGCGCGTTCCAAATGTATCGGAAACAAGACGCAGTGAAGAGTGACGAGGAGAGCCACGGAGTCTTCGCCGAAGGAGTTGGGGAAAACAACACCAACGGAAGCAAGGAAATATCGGTGAAACTAGATTTCGACAATGTTGCGACCGAGAAGGGTTACACGGGAGCATCTAGTGTTTCAAGGGCGGCTGGTGGGTTTGGGACGTTGTTTACTTGTGTCAACCCGACCGTAGCGCGTAGTGAATTCGGCGCGTCGTCGTCTAACACTGCCGTTGTCGTGGCAACCCCCACTTTCATTCCGCCCACACCACATACGACCTCCATTCTGGGGGAGCACTCAGTACATGGTTGCTATGAAGACAGCGTAATGAGCAATTTCTCTCTTTCTCAGGAAACTTCTAATCATTCCCTTCCTAGTTTCGCCTCCCCAGCCGTGGCTCCTGTAGGGGATGGGGAAGAATCACATGATTCATGTGCAAATCTCCACAAAGCTGAGGGAAATAATCTCACAAAGACCACTGCTTACCGTTGTCAACCGACGGCCACCCGACCAATGCCTAGTCAACCATTTACACAGACTAAGGTTGTTGCCATGGTAACGCCGACAGTGAGTCGTAACATTGGTGTAGCATCACCGAGTGTTGTCTTTACGGAGAGACATTTTTCTCCAACACCAGTGTCGTCGAGGCAATTCCGTGAAGAGATGCCATTTGGGGGCAATGTCCGTCCAGCTGTGTCTGACTACGAAGGTGAAGATGATGTACCACCGATGCACGTATCGCACAGTGTGACCTCGCCTTCGCTTGTGTTCACCGAAAAGCATTATTCTCCCACCTCAATGAGTATGGCCGACAGTGGTGACGATCGGCGTGACCACGGCGACACAGTCGATGCTGTCCGTAAGCCTGATAGCACCTCAGGCGACTCACCCCAGATAGTGTTCAAGGTTCACAATTTCTCACCGGTCGTGATTCAGAACGATGCACCGCAGCGGCGAGTGCCGGCATGTGAGAAGACTTGTGGCTCCACCAAGTGTGAGCATTGTGCAACGGTGGTTCGTGTGAACATAGCGACGTCGCCACGCGTCACTGGCAAGGGACGACCTGTCCAGCGGCTTAACAGGTAAGTTGATGCTGG
Source organism: Oasisia sp. SBJ-2009 (assembly GCA_964017155.1). NCBI lineage: Eukaryota > Metazoa > Annelida > Polychaeta > Sabellida > Siboglinidae > Oasisia > Oasisia sp. SBJ-2009. Next base: position 45,794,570 of record OZ024854.1, read on the forward strand.
AAATTGATTGTCTGCTGTTTGGTCGTGTTCATGTAAAGTTTGTTTTACATGTTTGTTCATACAAATTGCTAAATTCTTTGACACTAAAATGTAGCATGACTATCGAAATATGCATATTTTGGGCTGTTGGTTGGGCATCTTTATTTGTGAAAATGTTCGTCAAGTTGAAAGAATACTACCGAGGTATATTAAAACAAACTTTATTACACAACTAATAAATTTTGACTCACATGTAGTTTAGTTTTTTTGCCAAATGGTTGCTCACAGTCTGCATATATATAGACTGCAGCAGGCTAAAGAGCATTTAAATTACTTCAAAGTTCAGATTGCTACATTATGACACATGAAAGACAGCTGTAGGACCAGTGTAGGTGTACATCCGAAGTCAAAGATGTTGGACTTGGAGCCTTGAATTGAGGAGTATATGCCTATGCCTCTACATACCTATAAAGTTTTGTTAGATTAATTATGGTCTGACAACCTTATGTTTTATTTAATAAAACAAGTTAAAAATGTATAATATATTGCATAAACGACGAGACAGTAAAGTGGCACATCGAATCTGGTTGCAGGTTGAAGCTGAAAAAAATCAACTCAATTCGGAAACCTGCATTGTCGCCGTGCAAGAAAACACCATCGAGATCTCAACAAGGTGGCAGCACCACTGCTCCGAATCGATGCAAGCAACATCTCCGACCATCACCTTTGGTGTCTCAGACAGGCACACGAATAAAACCAGGTACAAGAACACCAACGCGGCCAGGAACACCAATGAGTGACACAAGGTCTCATTTGAGACAGCTAAAAGAGGGTAATATGAGCACACCCTCTAGCCAACCACCAGTGCACAGACAAGATACACCGAGGTACAAGATAGGGTTACTGGGGTCAAAGGTGACACGTCTGCCATCACCCTGGGGACAGAGAACCCCATCTAGTGTCGGTGAGTATTTGGTTGTTTCCATCTAGCCAGAAATATTTCTTGTCAGTTGGTAAATTTATGTTATCAAATGTGTGGTTTTTAGCACACCGCTGGCTTGCTTTGAAGCCAGTCGTATCAATATATAATTATATCTTTCTTTCAATGTTAGTAATAACCATTGTTAACTTAGACATATTTAGTTAACACATTAACAATGATAGTCACAAATGTGACCCACTGGCAGGATCAAATGTTTGCCAGTCCAATTTTTTTTTATTTTGTTAACTCATATATACAAACCAGTGACGATGTGTATTTTCACTATTTTGAGCTGAAATAAACTATAAAAACATGTGTGACATCCATTTTCAAAGCATCATTGTACGAGCAGTATAGAATTTTGAAGACATTTTTTCTTCCTTTTTTTTACCCATCCGCCACCTGTCCAATGATATTTCTACCCATCCAGAACTGGTTTTACCCGTCCAAATGATGGGTGGACAGGTGTTTACATAAAGCTATGGCCCTTGGCTTGGACCTGTATATCCAGGGGCCAACTTATCCTCTCAAAATTCCACATCGTTTCGGTGGTAATAACCTGTCTTAGTCAGCTTTGAAGATGGACAGGCAAATCTCTTACTAAGTCTGTGCGTCTACAGATAAAATGCCACTGGGGCTATGTATGTACCCTGTAGCCAAACAGGTTACAGTACAAAGTAACTATCATTTTCTAGCTGGTTCTTTCAATTTTAAATTTAGGAAATTTGAGTTCTTCTAAAAGGGCCACCTGGTCATTCAGGTCAGTGCTCAATGGTGAATGAAGAGCAAAAAGAGGTCTTAAAAATCATGTCTCAGTTATGCCTTGACAATGGGTGTCACATGTGTTTGTGGTTTATGTAACATCAGGGCTTTATGCAGGATAACATTATTGCCAGTCACACATATTTTGGTGGACACATGGATGTTAACTGTTAAGCCAGTTTACAAACTTTCAAATGTGCCTGATGACCTGAAATGGGCTACAAACTCACATATGACACCCTTTACACTCACTTTCAAGGCATAACTAACAATATCTATGGTTTTGGAAGACCTTTTTTGCGCCTTCATTTTTTTACCCGTCCAACCATATTTCTACCTGTCCATATTCGTTTTTACCCATCCTAATGATGGGTGGATGGGTCTCTACATAAAGCTATGGTGTCACATGTGTGTTTGTGGTTAATGTGAGATCATAAAACACCTCTCAACTGACTAGTATGTATATGACATAACATCCACATGTTCACCAAAAAGCATGACTCAGACTGGCACAAATTGTATCCTGCATAAAGTCCTGCTCCTCAGTAAAGAAGAAGAATTTGTTTTTATTTGACCATTTTGTCAACACAATACATACATACACGTTATCCATGTCATACATATATAATCTGAATAATACAAACATGAAAATTCTAGCAAACATGGTAATAATGCGTATAAATAATAATAAAAGTAGGGTCAGGAGACTCCTCTAAGACCTGGCTGGTCGCTATCGAGGAGCCACCTTTCAGAAAATTTAACTTACAGAATAATTTCTTCATTTAGAACAAATTCTTCAGAAACAGACCAAGATAAAAAGAAAAATCAAGAAAAGAGAAAAATCACCAAACACGCATAATATGAAGATGCTTTTGCGCAGCTGACAAGATTTTTGTATCTCAAGTAAAAGGCTCTGTTTTTAAGTTTTAATACTGAATGAAGTGTTTTAGGTGGTTTCAGATACTTAATTATGCATACATACATAGCAGTTTTGTCTAGTGCATATTACTTCATAACTTTGTAAAAAATACAGTTTAACATAATTTACAAATCCCTGTGTACTATGTGACATAAGTTTTTCTTTCACTATTTCAGGAAGGTTATTTAATAACAGTGGCAAATTATGTCTGAGACATTTCTTTGCAAATTCATGTTTAATTTTATAAGTGTATATTTTATTTTTGTATCTTGTGTCATGACCATGTACCTCACATTTAAACACAAACCTCCAATTTTGTAAATAGCGAGGTAGGTCATTGTGTAGATATTTATAGTAGAATTTTAATTGTTGTAATTTAAGAATGTCATCTACTTTTAATAAGCTAAGTTGTTTGTACAGTGGTTCAGTGTGGGAAATGTAGTTACTCAAAGTAATAATTCTCAGGGCTTTTTTTTGTAATTTTATTATTCTATTTGATTCAAAGCCCCATGCCATGATGCAGTAATTAATGTGTGGCACTATTAATGAATTATATAATATTTTTTTAATATCTAGAGGTAAGATATGTTTCAGTTTGTTTAAGATTCCAATTTTCTTAGAACATGCATTTGATATTTTTTCAGCGTGCTTTTTCCAGTTTAAATTTGTATCTATAATTAAACCCAAGAAATTAAATTCCTTAACTTGATCAATGTTTACATTGTCTATCTTCAGGTTTAATATCTGTATATTTTTCTTTTTCTTTTGAAATATCATAAATTTTGATTTTACTACATTTAGTGATAATTTATTGATTTTGAGCCAATCATTTATCTTAACAAGTTCTTCGTTTATTAAAGATTCAAAATTTTGGTCATGTGTTTTATCACTGAACACATTTAGTGTACTTGACAAAGTTGTGTCGTCTGCATAAATGAGAAAGTTAAACATTTTACTTGCTTGTGCAAAATCATTTATGTATATGATGAATAATAGTGGTCCTAAAATTGAACCTTGAGGTACACCTGTTGTTATTTGTAACATATTTGATTTGATATTGTCAATTTCCGTGTATTGTTTACGATTTTCTAGGTAGCTGCTGAATAAGTTGAGATTAGTTCCATGTACACCGTAATATTTTAATTTATCAATTAATATTATATGATCAATGGTATCAAAAGCCTTGGAGAGATCTAAATATATATTAATTGGTATTTCATCTTTATCCAGTTGTGTTATTATTCTATCTATTAATTCTAATGCCGCATATTCTGTTGAATGTTTCGGTCTGAAACCGTATTGATGATCAAACAAAAGCCTAGAGTCTCTTAAATAAGATGATAATTGTTCAAATATATTTTTTTCAAGTATTTTTGAAATAGCTGGTAGAAGTGATATAGGCCTATAATTACTGAAAACTGTTTTTTCACCTTTTTTATAAACAGGAATTACCTTTGCAATTTTTAGTTTATCGGGGAATATTCCTGTTGTTAATACTTGATTTATTAATAATGTTAAAGATTTGGTTAGTGCTGGTTCAAGAATTTTTAGTAATTTAGTGGAGAGACCATCATATCCACAGCTACTTTTGTTAGGTAAATTTATTATTGTCCGCTTTATAATATCTTCTTCAACGTTACTAAATGTAAAGTTTCTGTCTACTATTTTATTTAGATAATATGTATGTTCACGAGTGCCTTTATATTTTATATTACTTGCCAGATTACTACCAATATTAGTGAAAAAATCATTAAATTTGTTTACAATTTCTGATTTATCTCTCACAATAGAATCAGAGTCTTTAAAATATTTGGGAAAGGATTTGTTAGTTTTATTTTTAGAAATGATTTCATTTATAGTTTTCCATGTGTTTTTTATATCAAATTTAAAATTATTAAAACATTTATCATAGTAGAGTTGTTTTGCTTTACGAAAACTTGTTTTTAAAATGCTATTGTACGTTTTTAAATTGACCAATAATATGGCATATTTGGAAGATTCAGGATTAGTGAGTTTTATTTGTTTGTAAAGTTTATCTCTGTATCTTATTGAGGTTAGCAGTCCTTGAGTTATCCACGTAGACTTCTTATGCTTGTATTTGTTAAATTTAACTAATTTGCTAGTCATATATTTATCTTTAGCTTGGTTTATTTCATCTATGATAATATTATAATTATAGTTTGGATCAGTATTTGGGTTGGTGTCTAATTTTGTGTATATATCAGAGGAGTGAAGTTCATTTTTTACCTTTAACATAGCCTCTTTATTTTGTACATTAACTTGTATAAATTTTGTAGTATGATCCTCTTTAAGAGTGGTATTCACAAACATAAAGTATGGCTGATGATCAGAAAATTTCTTAATTAGTATTCCTGCTGTACTTTCTGGCAATAAACAGTGATGGATAATATTGTGAATATATCCTGTGTACAGTGGCTGTACACGTTGACGTGATTGTCTGCATGACTGAACACACCATAGAGATGGTTAGACCACGCTTGACTGATTCTGTCAGCCACAGCTCAAGCTACTGTTTTTATTTATATGTGAATCACTACTTATGTTACTCTGCATGTTCCCATTTATTATACTGGTAACTGTGGATAAGTAAATATAAATTCCGTCCAAATCTGGGAAGCATTCAGCCATGTTGCAATTGAGTATGTAAATACAATTCTTTCATATGTGTATCCATACACCCATGTCTAAACTGAGGCACTCCTACAGTAAAGTGAACGGTGCAGAAAACAAAATGGCATTTAATAAAATATTTAACACAAAATTTGCCAATTTCTTGTTCAACAAGTTGACAAAAAAATTACTAATTGTACTACGTTAATTTTCTGCTTGATGAAAGAGCTGACATGAATGCACATTGTCATGAGCTGATGTCACTATCGTAGGACGTCAACAGCCCCAGAATAAGACAGTGGGTGACAGCAGCGAAGTGTCTGAGGAGAGGAGGTCACAACTAAAGCAGTCACATCGCGACAGGACGCAATCTCCTGGCACGGTAGGCACCAGTGTGTGGTCTGTGTGTCAGTTAAGATCATCAGGTGTTTGGAAAGATAACTCTGAATGGTGACGCCAACTAATGTTAAGCCTGCTTTCGTCACTTGCTCTACAGTATGGGTGATGTCACTGGTCTGTCTGGAATCTTACCAGAGCTCTGTCTGGTTACTGGCACATTTACCCATTAAAAAGATAGCAATTAAAACCAATTCCTGTACATTGCTATATTCACATAACAAAAACATATTCAATGGTTTGTAAACTGAGTGTGCCCAGTGTATAGGCGCCTGTTATAACTTAGAGGCGCTCAGGCTTTTTCGACTTTGTGTCAAAAAAAAGCATGTTCATGTTGTCAGCTGTTTGTGAACATGAAGTCTGATAGTTTTTAAAGTAATTATCACACCTGAGCAACTTGTGGTAAAAACTAGATGACACATGTCTTCCTTGTTAGAAGTTGTTATGTCTGCAGGTGATTCAGGTGGCATGTGTCACTCGTTAAGGTTATCTGTCTCTGTTAGTTTGCTTGGGTCACTGTCTCTAAATAGACTTGGGAACAAGCATAATTCATCAAGTAAACATATTTTACTAGGTCAAAGTAGAAGTACTTCAGAACATAGAGCTATCACATATCACAGGAAACTTCCAAGTACTGTAGAAGTACATTAGGTCAAGTAAGCGTACATTTTAAATGTAATAATCAACAATAAGACATACTGTCTGGGTGCAAATTAATGTTAACTTTAGTAAAATGGTCATACCATTGGCTGTAGATGTAAACACAGTGGACATTCAATAAACACCACACAGGCAAGAGTAGAGAAATGTTGTTTTGTAACATTCTAAGTCTATGTTTGACAGCAGCTAAAATGCAGTGCCGGTGTGTGTCTGAATAGGTGGGACTATTGGTTATGTGGGTCCATGGGTTTTTGTGGTACATTGGCTTATGATAAAAAAAAAACTTTTGGGGATCTTTTACATCCCTGAGCACAGACACCAGAAAGACAGTAGTGTGGGTAAAATGATGGGCTAGGGGATAAGGTGAGCCGAGCAAATGTTGAAGGCACAGTGCAATGCTGTGGTGGTCTGGGGCATGCCCGGTGGAGCTATTTTAAAAACTGTACATTATACAATATGTTTTAACCTATTCCCTGGCACAATATGGGGAAGAATTATAAGTAAATGTATTTGTAGCATTCATTGCTAGTAAATAATTGGCAGGAACATAGGAAATAGCTAAGAGATGACAATTATGGCATATTTTGGGCAAGGTGGTTTAGAAAAACAGCGAGGTGGCCCACCTTGCTCATTATAGCCGGGGAGACACTGCAGAGGACCTGGATTTTTAATGTCTCTTCTCACAAACAGGCACAGTGGGACGCTTGAAAAGCACAGCCACACTAAACTGAAAAATGCTGCCTGAACTTAACCCCCCATCCTCTTAATTGGCCATCTGTCACTCAAGCGACTCAGCCAGTGTGTCCTACTTGTTATCTGATGCAGTGACACACATAAAATGAAGCTCTCATGAGTTGTGATGCCTGAAATATTGAGATACGTTTGTAATCTAGTTTTTATTACCTAATTGCAGACATGCCAGTTATCGTGTTTACAAGTATCAGGCTTCATGTGCATAAACTACTGTCAAGATTGGCACACTTTCGTTGCACATGCAAAGATTATAACATATTTTTATGTGCCAGTGATATGGCTGTGAACAATGTGTGGCAAGACTACAACTTATATAAGAGTTATAGATAGAGTACATAATATTGTTGAGTACAGAGCTGGACTACTCATACCCGGTATATCAAACGACACTGCCCTCTTTTACATATTCATGTGTATGATATAAATTATAAATACATTCAGGGATTCTTTTCTGTGTCAGTGATCTAATGTGTGTTGATCTTTCTGGTGTTTTACATGAGCCAGTTTTCTAAAAATTGTTAAACATTTGATGTGCTACATAGGACAGTATTGGAAGTGTTACTGATCCACTTATTCCAATATGGTAATGACAAATGACATCACCACCATGCTGGGTAATACTTGCACATATTCCTGTTTGATGGGGTGCTCAACAGTTGTTTATGTTATCCTATCTACCTGTCGCGGTCGCTATTTCACTGAACATTAAGTCTAACTGGCACATTACTGAATTTGTGTTGAAGTGACTGTAAATAGAGAGATATATTATATCAGTGGTTGAGGTCAGACCATTCCACAACACATCAATGAATTCATACAGTGTGACTTACAAGTCACAATACAACCAAGCAAACCTGTTTCTGCAATGTTGTATGCCCTCTGACCCCAGCCGTCTGCACCCCGGGGACTCAGAGCCGCATTCTCTCCAGGGGTGCCCAAATTGCTGCGAATGTATGACACCCCTCTGACCCCCACCCTGACCTCTGCCGACCACCTGCCTCGGGTGAGGTACAAGGAGAAAGGCTTGGTGAGTGGAGTAATTGCAAGTAGCTGAGCTCATAGTTTCCCAGTTCGTTTTCCTCTTAGTTTGTTTAATACTCTCTATCCACTGATTCTAAGACAGAGAGCTGTTACAAAAAATTCATCATTAAAAATCCATTGTTCAATTTAATGAATTAAAAAAAAGTGCAAATTCACATTGCCGTATTACCGATGACACTATGCCCGTGACACGCCCGTGACAATGTCCCGCTGACGTGTCATGGTGTTGACAATTTTCAGATATTCAAGATCACTGTTAAAGACTTTATTATAGTGCAACATTGGTTGTAAGAGCTCTTAACAAGGTTAGCAGAGTGGCAAGCAACTGCTGGTGTGTGTTCCAGAGGAGTCGATATCACGTTTGTTGTTAGATGCTTGATGTGAAATAGAAATAAACAAGTTGTGTATCTACAGAATCCCTAAATGTTTTCCCCACAGGGCCAGGTACTTCTTCCCAGCATTTGTTGTCAGTTCTGTGGTACTCGGTATTCAGAATACGGTGCTTAAAAATGTTGTTTACAAATAAACCACTTGGTTTATTTGCTATTGAGATGCAGTGAAGGGTGAACATGTACTCTATGCTTTTCAACTGCCTTTCAACAAAGTAATTTTCACAAGGTACAATATATTGGCCACTGTCTGGTTGTGGTGACGGAACATTTTCAGTGACCTGGTATTCAGTATCTTGGCAGAAATGCTCCTCATTCACATAGGCTCTGTTACGATAACAGTCATGAAGTTAATCTTAGATCACCATTGCTGTTGAAATGGTAGTTGCATCAATAAATGCAGATCTTCTTTGTAATTAAAATTAAGTCCATGCTCCCATAAATAGTAAATGTCTTGCTAAAACTTGTCCTATGTTTTGCTGTCAGTCCTAAAGAGGTTGGTAACATCATCAACTTTTTGAAATTTCTGTATATCAAATAAATATAAATTATTCAAAAGTAAATTGTCAGATAAATATAATTCAGCAATCAACTGCCTCAAACAGAAACAATTATGGGTCATTATCAGTACCATTATGGAGATTTAGAATAAGGTCATCGTCATTACTGACACCTGCTGGTACTGTCATGTAGTCACCAATCTTTATTGAATATTCTGTATTTATAATGTGAATGATTCCATTCCTCTTTCTTGCTAAACAGCATTCACAATGTAGCAGTGTTCACCCTGTAGTTGTGTTGCTACGTCAGTGTTTACATGTGTTAGCAAAGTACACTCTGTGGCAGAACTTCCAGTGTTTCAGTGTTTACTACGTACTCATGTTCACACAGCAGCTGTAGTCACACTTTTGCAGTGTTCTAACTAATAAAGTTCACGATACAGTGTTATTCATACAGTAACAGTGTTTGTGTGGTAACATTGTTCACACAGTAGCAGTGTTCATGCGGTAGCAGTGTTCACACAGTAGCAATGTTTGTGTGGTAGCAGTGTTCACACAGTGGCAGTGTTCACACAGTAGCAATGTTTGTGTGGTAGCAGTGTTCACACAGCAGCAGTGTTTGTGTGGTAACAGTGTTCACACAGCAGCAATGTTTGTGTGGTAGCAGTGTTCACACAGTAGCAGTGTTCACGCGGTAGCAGTGTTCACACAGTAGCAGTGTTCACGCAGTAGCAGTGTTCACACAGTAGCAATGTTTGTGTGGTAGTGCAGTGTTCACACAGTAGCAGTGTTCACACAGCAGCAGTGTTTTTTGTGTGGTAGCAGTGTTCACGTAGCAGCAATGTTTGTGTGGTAGCAGTGTTCACACAGTAGCAGTGTTCACACAGTAGCAGTGTTTGTGTGGTAGCAGTGTTCACACACCCACGCTACACGACCCGTTGTGTTACAGAACCAGGTCCAGTTGGACGCCATCACCCAACTCCACACGCTGTGCAACAGTCAGCAGGCGGTGCGATACATCACTCGGCCACGCGTCGGTGGCGCAGTCAAACGTGTGGCAGGTAGGAACATGAATATTATTTCATGGACGTTGGAACATATTGATTTATTATTCTGTATGTCTGTCAATTTATATGGTTTGTTGAACAACTCAGTTGGTGACAAAAACCTTTTTTATTGACATGTTCTTGGAGTACGATACGCGTTTGTCTTTTCTGTAAAGATGTGGTAACATAGTGTATTCAGGTCTTCAGTGTGTTGCCAGTCAGAATCAGCCTGTCTTTATTTCATAATACAAACTGTAAATGTATTATTCTTAGTAGTTTTGTGTAGATACTCCCTAAGTTTTTAATTCAAATATGAGTCAAGGGTGAATTGCACTGTTCACAAGTGTTCAGGGCTTGTCATCACAAGACACCAATGGATGACACTGTTTAAAATCAACGTAACTTAACCTCACATCTCCATGTTATACAAATCTTGTCATTCGCATAACTTTATCAAGTTCATACCCACCAGTTTCACCTGTCAAATCACAAGACCATTACAAGAACATTATTGATAGATATCGGAAAACAAAAAAACACATTGATGAATAACTGTAATGCGTGAAACACTTGCCAATTTTCTCCCCATAAATTAAGTTTTACGTGGACACCATATGGCAAACACCTCACTCATAAACAGTTTGATGCACAAACAACATTATTTGAATTATTTCACTGTAAAAGGTGAATGATGAGCACACAGAGCCACACACTAGGCTCGTGTTCAGACACTTGCTGGGATACATCATCTGGAGATGACACTGTAGACTGAGAGTGGTGTCAACGTGGTCCTTGATGCCAGGTGTCAATGCCCACCTCATGTGTAGCGGCAAAGCCACATGAAAAAATAACAGAAAAAATTTCATGAGAATGAACGAGAACACATGATCTTAAAATTGGTTGTAAGTATAATAAGGTTGGCTCCTACAATAGACGGGAGATGCGGGTTTAATTCCTGTATTCCTCCCCGATAATAGCCTTGAATCCCTTGATGCAGTTTGACATTAGCAATATTTATGTATGTAACCATTATGCATTTGCTGGTGTCCAGGTAAGGCGTGTTCCTGTCTGTCCTGGCAAGAGGACCAGTTGTCACATGTCCCAGAAGACAAGCACGTGCCCCCGCCACTGGAAGACTCTCCAACCCCAAAGTCAATTCTCCACGTGGTGAGTGGGATATTGGTTTGGTGTGGACAAAGGCCTTGGTTGGATCTTAATGTCAGTGGTCTGGTTATACACCAGACCCCTGGTGGATAATCCGGCAGAAGCCTCAACCCCCGGTGGATACTTTGGATACTATTTCTAATTAATATCACCATGCTCTCTACACTAATGGTCAGAACGACAATTATTTTTGGTTTGTTGTAAAATAATACAAGTTACCATAGGTATACTTCTGTGCTTTCATCATTTAAAACATTGAACCAAACAACATTGACCAAACCCAGTGTTTTGACAGTGATCCATCAGATGGGTTGAAACTATGCAACAAAGTGTAAATCCGTGTTTGATGTAATGCCAGGAGTTAAACAATGCACAACCATATGAAAAATGATGGGCATGCCAGGAGTTAAACAACGCCTCTATAAGTTGTAACACTAATTTTATAATATGTCTAGAGGGCCAACTTCAAGGTTACCTTCTCGACTCTCCTAGGTTGTACGTAATTGTCAAATCAAATTACCTTTATTTTGTCTTTATGGGGATATTCTCTTGTAACTCTATTAACGAGATACCATATAAAGTAAGGTTAGACTACAGTACAGATAGTGTACTACATATATCTTTGTGTATTACGTCTACAGACAGCGACCTGTGTGTTTCAGAAGCCACTCACCCAGTTGTACCCGTACAGCGAAGATCCACTCTCTCCAGTCGTGATCCACAAGACTGTCAGGAAGACAAACACACTGGCACAGGCCGCAAACAAAGGCTAGACCTTCACTGTCCTGTGTCCACATGGACATATTAGTGTTTACACTGACACATGTCCTGTCCACACAGATGTGTCTCGTCTTCACAGACTTGTCCTATGTTCACACAGATGTGACTCGTCTTCACATATTTGTCCTGCGTTCACACAGACTTGTCCTGGCACCTGTATATATATGTAAGGAACATTAGCTATAATTGCAGTATTATCGAACTGTTTGGCCAAGTAACAATGTGTTTTATATAGAGAGTGGTCAAAGTATTTCCAACACAGAAGGATTTTTTATGTAGTGCTTTTGCAGACAGAGTAATTAAACAGCAGCTGAATCATACACAATCCAAAGTTACTGCGACAGATTTGTGTGGATTCCACCACCACAACGGCTGGTTGCCTTTATTTTATTTTATTAAGTACTGCTATTATTTTTACTTTTACATCGGTTAATGTGATGTTTTATTTGTTTTGTTTATAGTCAAGTCTTTACTCCGTAGGTGGGACAGGTTTTTAAATGTAACTAGTGCATGGTGTTACCATGCAGTATTGCAGCATTTTGCATAGCATGCCTGTAATGTAGTTTCTTATGAGAGACAAATGCTAGTCAGGTTAGCTAGTCTTTGTGTTATTATTGCATTCGGTGGTGTCAGGTCGCAACATAGGAATGGTTACTGATGTATCAACATTATGGTGTCACATTAAACACGTTGTACATATCAACAAACACTGCTGACTTCTTAATAGTGAAACAGTTGTGTACATTATGGTTGGTTGACCACCATGCTTGTAACAGGTGCTGTAAGTACGCTGTTCACCATAATATTCACTTTCAACCGCAATTTTCACCAATCTGGTTCATCAACATGCACAAATACTGATCTAAAATAGCACAGTCTTGACACAAACATACAATATCTGACCTACTCTGAACATAATTAATTGTGGCTGAATGATTGCCATATGTATTCAATTACCTTAACATTTTTGAATGCAGAAATGTAACAGTTACTGTAAGAGTTAGGTATTTTTAAAATTGAATTCTATGTAATCACGGGTTTGTTTTGTTTCAACTTGTCACACAAAGGGACTCTCTGTGGGACACAAGAGTCCCTCATGGGTTTCATGCCCCATTGAAGGGGTACCTGGCCCCAGGCCAGCAACAAGATGCTGCTTTGGGTGGTATTTAACTTAAGTAACCATTATAACAAGTTATTGCCATCATATATCATTAATGCTTTGGTAATATGTAGCGTTACAAATAATGTCATATTCAATATCTTGAGCTTTTCAGCAGGTACTCACTTGTGTTATCATTTACCATGTGTGTATCTTATTCACTTTTACTTAATCATTCATTTATTTCTGTGAAAAAGTAATGGTAAATTCTTATACAGCTCAGTATATAAACCTCAGGACTGCTCAAAGCACTTTACCTTTTACCCCTATGACAGCATCAGGACAACACAATGATAACTTGTGAATAACTACCGATATGCGTGTTTCCCCCCTATAGCAGTTAAGGCTGTTGGACACTACAAATGATTTTGACATGCAATCCAAGTGTACGTTTTCATATCTGAGTAAAATCACTGATGAAACTTATTAAAACATTGGATATTTTTGATTAACTACATGGGTAGTACCTTTATTTAGCAATATATTGCACATGATTATTATACATATTGCTAACATCTTATCTGTTTTTATAAACTATAATACAGGAATGGAACAAACTTGAATGAATAAAGTATAAATGTTAATATCCAGAAAAAAACAATGATATTGCTTGGCAGGTTTATAAACAGTACAAACATAATTATTTCAGTGCAAGTGATTTTATGCAAGTAACAACATGGAAACATGGCATTAATCTTAGTTGAAGGGCATTGTTAACGATATGTATTCAATATGTGGCACAACTGTTTAGCTGAACATTTTTATGAATCTTAAGTTATGACACATACAAGATGTATAAATAAATAACTTTCACATATATAGAACAAGTGTGTGGTGTCATACTTGTACAAATCTGTTCATAGGTTTCTCACTCTCAGTAAGTTCACAATACAGATTCATGACTCTGAAAGAATCTGTATTTTACTGTGATCAACTGTGGTGCAAGGTAATGTAAAGGTAAATGCTTTTACAGTGCATGATCCAATCCACAAGACTGCTTTAAATGTTTGTTGCTTGTTAATTAAAGTACCATCTTGACTTCTCTGGTAAACCACGCTGCAATTAAAGTATGAACACTCTCTACATCTATAGACTCCATCAAAGTCTATAGCTGCAAGACACTCTGTCACAGCGGAGTGGACTGGTGCACTAGCACAAGGCCTGACACTGACAGGACAACACTGGAGTTGAACACAGGGACTCTTGACTGCAAGGTTAATGACCAAATCTCTGTGCCACATTTGCTCATGTGTTTTCATGTATAGTCATGCTGCAAGTGTTTCTACTCAAACCATTATAAAATAATTCATGACTTTTCCACTTAATGGACCCTGTAAACAGTTGTTCACATATAGATAGAACAATAGTACAGTTTCACACATGCATAGAGTAACTTATTTATGGATCTTTCATGAATAAAAAGATGTCTACATACATGTTGAAACTCTAGAACATGTAATGCAAATATGTATAGCAACTACGATGATTGTCTCAAGACATAAACTGGCCATGAAAACAACTACTGCTACTACAGCAGTTACATCATAGCAGTAACATTCTTTCTTATTCTTTTTCTTCACCTTTTCCCACTAGGTGGGGTCAGTCTCTCCATAGCAGTAACATTATATGCTACACTACAACACAAGGTTTTTAGGAATACTCCAATATTTATATACAAAACCTGTAAACAGTTTTATACAATCCAAATTATCTTTTTATTGTAAAAACAATCTCGTTATATTTGTTTATTTTGAAGTTAAATCAAAATAATTGTATGTATAAATAAACATTCACGTACACATAAAATAACATGGTTAACTCATTCGCACAATTATTGAATGGTGTGAATTATTTTCCACACACACAAACAATGTCTATGGCTTCGTGTTTGTGTGAAGCTTATCATGCTTCTTAAGACTACTGGATGTTGTGAATGATTTCCCGCAAGTTGTACAACTATACGGCCTCTCCCCTGTGTGAACACGTTCATGTATACTGAGATTAGTGGACACCGCAAAAGATTTTCCACACGTGGTACAAGTATACGGCTTCACGCCACTGTGAACCCGTTCGTGTATGTTAAGGTCGTTGGACCGTTTGAATAACTTTCCACATGTGGCACAAGCGTATGGTTTCTCGCCCGTGTGGATTCGCTCGTGAATATTGAGGTAACCGGATCGTGTGAACGTTTTTCCACACGTGCCACAGGTGTACGGCTTGACGCATGCGTGAATCCGTTCATGTATGTTTAGGTTACTAGAACGTGTGAACCTTTTCCCACATGTGCTACAAGTGAACAATTTCGCCGGTGCGTGAATTAATCCAGGACTATTGTGAAGTGCAGATGGTGTGAGTGACTGTTCATGTGTATCACAAGTGTCCGGCTTCACAACCGTGTGGATCCTTTCGTGAACCTTAAGATTACTGGAGGTTGTGAATGATTTTCCACAAGTTTCGCACGGGTACGGCCGCAAGCCAGAGTGAACTTTGTCGTGAACGTTTAGGTTACTGGAATTTATGAAAGATTTTCCGCATATGGTACAAACGTATGGTTTTACACCGGTGTGAATTCGTTCATGTACACTCAGGTAACTGGCACGTGTAAATGACTTATCACAAATGGCACAAGCGTATGACTTTGCAGCTGGTCGAACAACATGTTCAACAATTGCCTGGGCTACTCTGCCTTCTGAGACACCCTCGTCGTTGCGCTGATCTCCTTGGTCAATATCCTCACTTGAATTGTTTGATGTTTCTACAACTGAGTCTGTCAGTTCCACTTTCACTAAGCCCCTGTCACACACTACCCATTTCTTAGTTTCTCCGCTGTTGCCGATAGGTTCGGCAGACTCAACAGTCTCTAATTTCACCGGGATCTGTGTCTCACGACACCCTGTCTGTCTCCTGTCCTCTCGGGGACGTGTCTTGTTAACTTCCTTGGAGTGTATTTCTGCTGGGTGGTCTTCGCTTGTCACACCTGACAATCAGAGTGTGAAAACCAGATTTAATGCTAGGTGTCACAACTGCCAATAGTTGTAGTTATAAATAAGCATCTCTTGAAAACAATACCAATAAAAATACAATTACTGAATTACAGCATAAATTAAGATGATTGTTTGCATGATGTAGACGTTTTTTTGGTTTCTAGTTGTGATCTCACTGGGTTTTACATTATGTTTATCTTTAGTTATTGGGGATATGAATACTAATTAATACAGAAATATATTAGTATTAACATTTGTTAATTATTTATATGCACTCGGTTAATTAAACAAAGGTTACTGATTCGAACATATTTTGTAAATGGTTGCGTAGATTCTTTTAGGTACCATTGACCTGTTTGCCCTTTAATGTGTCACTCACCGACATGGTTGTCCTGCAGATGATTTATTCTTACTATTTCTTCAAACATGCTGGAATGGTTTAGCTTCACTTTCATAAAGTATACCTTGTGAGTTGTGGCAGACTTCAGAGTTCTGTTTCACGAGACTGGCTGAAGCAACACGTCCAGAGACTGGAGGCTCCGTGGGAGACTGGCTGCTTGGAGACATCTTCTCTTGGCCAACGTCCGCTGGAGACCATCGGACGTCTTCTGAGCATCGTGACAGATTCTCTTCTTCAGATGTCATCGCAGAAGTAATAGTTCACTGAAAAATACAACATTCCATAACTATTTCTACTATACTATAATCAAGTGAATATTTTTTCCTAGGCGCTAAGCTAAAAAAGTAACGCACTTACTTAATTAGCATTTCCATAAAACATATTTTTAGCACATTTCCGCATTAAATTATTAATTCAAATTAGTGATTTAATTTGACATGAACAATATTTTATTAATAAAAATAGGTATTATAGGTGCATAACACCAAAAATGCCTTTTTATTAAATTGTATTTTGACTGACTGAGCCAAGAACTGTGTGAAGTTGTGGAATGAATAGTGTAAAAAGTAAAGTAACTATGAAAAAATGATAACTGCGAAACCAGACCTTTTGCAGTTTAGGTCCGAATCTTGACAAAAACCATGAAACTAATCATTTACAGTCACTAAATTTCACATGATACATCTTTACTATACATATATCTTTTATTGATTACAATGTTCACAAAATAGGCACTTGTGTAGAATCCGGAAACCTCAAGTGTGTCGTTATAACTGTATATTTCCCTAGATTGGATACCTCATACTAACTGCAATCTTAACCCTATTAAATCAGCATTCCCAGGTATATTTGTTTTACAAATATTCAATCATCCATGGAATGAGTGATAGACAGTTTGTTTATGCTAGGTACATCAACAAAAAATTAGAATATGTTATATCATCATTTAAATGGTGCCATGTGATAGATACTAGTATGTAGTTAATAAAACTTTTTGAATTTTTTTGAAATCTTCAATATTTACGGAGAAATTCAATTTTTAAACCTTAAAATTGTTGCATTTTTGTCTATAGGATTTTGTTCCATTTCTTGTGCACAGGCTGCAAAATGACTGCATAAAATAGGTTGGAAACCAGTAATAACATTGGAACCATTTAACTTACGCATGTGAAACCAAAAATGGGTCAACCCTTTAGGAAATGTAATTTTTGTGTGACCTTGATTTGACCTTCAAAGTTGACCTAGATTTGACCCACAGTATGGTATTAATACATATTAATGGTATAAATTGGGTGAAATTGTTTAAGAAATGAGCATTGTTTACATTTAAATATCAAAACTATCATTATAGCAACTTTATGAACACTTTAAACAGTTATTAGAACTTGACCTAATTATTTGACCTATATTTCACATCTGACATATACACTGGAATTTAATGCATAATTAATTCATAAATTCATCATGAATCTTGATAAACCCTTTGACATATGATTTTTTGTGTGACCTTGACATGACCTTCACAGTTGACATCCATTCCCATGTTTTTCTATATTTGGCCCACTGCATTTATATTAACTTTTTATTGATGAGTACATTTCACTGCACGTAACTTCCAGTTGAGCAACAGGTGTAGACTATGTATAACTAGTCACACCATCGATTTCTGCTTATGTCACAGTTCTGCCATTTATTGAAGAATGGAAACATTGTAGTAGCAGTATCTACAATTCCCAAGACCATACTGCTATGTTCTTCAAGTGTATACACTGTTATTGCAAATAAATACGAGTTGAGCAATGAATGTGAAGAGACTGCGATGCCAGACACTTCTCTCGAGATTAAAGTGTGTTGTCAGTTCTTGAGAAGTTGACCCATGCGAGCATTGCCATCATTGACATTCACACAGGTTTCACTATAGGTAATGTGCATAAGTCCATGCGATATGTATTGAAGTTCATAATTTCTCTGTTTTAGTCCATGGGGAACCTCTCCAAGTTGCTGATGAGTCGCCAACCGCACCGTCTTTTCGACTTTCACAGGGCCTGAACAGTTAGCACACCACAGACGCATCACGGCCGCAAAGGCATACGTGGTCCCTGATTCTTTGTAAGCGTTAGTTTTTAGTTAGGACTCGTAGTTTTTATCTGCCCGCCTCGCCTCTTCCTCAACAACACATCGATGGGCGATATTATCGGATATATGGGCGTTTTAATATACATTACAACGTTTAGAAAATGCACACATCTCAAACTTGGCGATAATAATCATTACATATGCAGCGCAACTGAATAATTTACCTACCGATGTATAAACTATCCGCAGAAGTATCTTGAACGGATTAACCTAACAACATCAAGATCTGCATGAAACCTTGTCTAAGACGCTAACGCAATGCCTCAATAATCAACGAGATGGCGCCACCGTATAGTCACTGTATATATAAACTGCCTTGTTCATCCACCCGTCGGGGATGATGACCATGACATCACTGATCTGTCGCATGTAGGCAGTATGTCCGGATGTGGATGATAAGGCAGATTCGGGCACGAAACGTTCTGTCGCAGTTCGGACGTGGAAGAGCAGTACTAATCCCAGAGCCTGTTTCCGCAGCACTGGATTTGCGGAGCAGTTTCTTTTTTTTCGCCTGGCGTATCCTGGTTCGTTGATGGGACTCGGCGCCGCCAGCCTCCTTTCAGGACCAGGCTGCGCCTGGCAATTTTTGCATCAACCTCGTCTTCGATGTAAGCATATTTCTGGAGAAGGTACTGCCGAGATATGTGAACTTGTCTACAGTTAGCAGCTTCTGACCCTTGACTGTGATGGTTGGCTCTGAGTAGTTTGTGTTGGGTGCTGGCTGAAACATGACCTCCGTTTTCTTTGTACTGGTGGTAATTCCAAAGGCATCGCAGGCAGATGAAAATTTGTCCATATGTTCCGCAGCATCTCATCTTCTGAGCTGGCATTTAAAGCGCAGTAATCAGCAAATAGAGAGTCACACACTCTCTCGTCCTTCACTTTAGTTCTGATTTGCAGTCTCCTCAGATTAAACAGTTTGCCATCAGTGCGGTAGCTGATGGCCATGGAGACTGTGTCGTCGTGGAATGCAGTTTTCAGCATGGCAGAAAAAAAACATACCGAAAAGTGTGGGGACCAGCACTCAACATTGTTTGACGCCATTTGTGACCTGGATGGTTTCTGACGACTCTCCTTCACACAGGACTCTAGCCAGCATTCCCTCATGAAATGACTTGACTATGAACTTCTCGGGAATGCCATATTTAGCCATGATCTTCCAGAGTCCAATTAGGCAAATCGTATCGAATGCCTTGGTGAGATCATCAAATGTTTTGAAAAGATGGCGACGTTGTTCTTGGCACTTCTCCTGTAGTTGTCGTGCTGCAAAAATCATGTCGGTGGTGCCTCGTCCTTTTTTAAAGACGCACTGGCTCTTAGGCAGAAGTCCGTGTTCAAGGTGCACCAGTTGACGATTCAGGAACACTCGTGCAAGTATCTTTCCTGCAATTGAGAGGAGATATATACCATGGTGGTTGTCGCAGCACTGCCGGTTCCTTGTAAGGCATCCTCAAATTCCTGTGGGTCTCCCTCTGCACTCCAGGTTGTTTCAAATAGCTCATTGATCTTGATGGCTAACCGTGTGCCATCAGCCTTGTAGATTTCCGCTAGGGTGGCATCAGATCAAGAAGCTTTGCCATTTGAAAGTGCTGCTATGGGCTTCTCCACCTCACATACAATAGGTGGACCATCAAGAGACATGTTCATCTTCACCTGTGGGAGCTGAGCTATGACATCCTCGTTAAGGCTCTGTGGAGTCGGTGTTTCTCGTCTAGAAGACCCTGGATTTATGTGTTGTTCTTGTCAACCAGTCCTGGTGTTTGCGCACCGAAGCGCCAAGATGATCCATGGAAGTTGAGTAGAGTACGTCTCTGACCGCACGCCAGTTTGCTTCAATGTCGCTGAAAGCAAAGTTGAGGTCTTCTAGTTTATCTTCTAGGTCCTTCACAAAAATCTGTTTGGTTGGTTGATGCTGAAGCTTGTCAACGTTAAGCCTCTTCATTGGTTTCTTCCCCTGGGGACGTCGTTTGGGTTAAATACGGATGGTGAGTTTGGATACATGCAGACTGTGGTCTGTCCAGCAGCCTGCGTCACACATTGCCTCGGTTATCCTCACATGTTATTTATCCTTCCTTCTCACCCAAGACGTCCTATTTCGATGGGGTATGCGGAATAGAGTCGGAAAATGCAACAGCATTTTCCGACACCGCTTCTTCCTAGGACACCCTCCCAGGTCGTGTGGTCAGTGCGGGAGCGGTGGTCGCGCGGTAGAGCGCCGGACTGTCAATCGAGGGGACGACGTTTCGAAACTTAGGCAATTTCATTCACCCTACATTTGCCCGTGTCTTCCGGAAGAGACACTAAAAGCTGGTAATCCCTTCTATCTGGTGTCTATGCAAGGGAAAGTAAAAGATCCCACACAGGGGGTAAATGTGTAACCTGTAGTGGACTCACAAATTGTAGAGAAGAACAACGCCTGCGTTAACCCAAGTTTGGGCTGTTTGGAGGTAATCACCTGAAACATGAGAACTCTAGCATTGAAGTCTCCTAGGAGGAACAGTTTTTCCTGCTGCGTAACAGACCTGATCAGTTTGTCCAGATCCTCGTAAAACCTTTCTTTCATTTCCTCTGGATCTGTCATGGTAGGTACATATGCGCTTATGATGTTAGAATGTTGCTTCTTAGGTAAAGGGAGTCGGAGTGTCATAAATAGGTCGTTGATACCTTTGGGGAGGCTTACTAGCTTGCTCACAAGACAGTTTTTCACAGCAAAACCCACTCCGGATTCACGTCGCCCTGTTGCATTTCGCCCATTCCATAAGAACGTGTATCCTGCGCCTTTCTCCTTCAGCTGTCCTTCGTCAGTCAGGCGTGTTTCACTCATGGCGGCGATGTGTACATTGTACCTGGATAGTTCATTTGCAACCAAAGCAGTTCTTCTCATAGGTCTGTCAGCAGCAGCAGCAGCAGCAGCAGCAGCAGCAGCAGCAGCAGCACCATTATCTGTGAGTGTGCGCACGTTCCATGCGCCTAATGTAAGGGCTGTGTACCCTGAAGTATTTCCTTTATTTCGACCGCTAGGTGGGATCTCCGTCAGCCGCGGTATGCTGACCAGAGTGGTTTAACGCAGGCAATGTTTAGGGCACCTATTTCTAGCCCCTTCCTCATGCCATGGAGGTGAGCAGTGCGGTACTAAAGAGGGCTGCTCAGTCATTCAGACGACTGCCGAACTCCATCTCTGCTTCCATCCAGATGGAAGAGCGACCATATAGCCTGAGCCGCCTGCGTGCAGTTTCCCAACTCCAGCTTCCAGGTCATCCACACCTGCTGCTTCGTCGTTTCTCCGTCGCCACAGAACTTGTAGTGAGAGGGTAAAGTGATAATACACTACCTAGTTAAATCTAATTTTGGTTACATGATATAAAAACATACACTATAACCCCCCCACACACACACTCACAAATTGGCCGAATATTCTTGCTCAACTAAGCCGTGGCGATAAATATATATAAATATATATATATATATATATATATATATATATATATATATATATATCGTACGCATTTATATAACTATAACCATTCACTGTTTTATTTGTTTAACTAAGTCAGCTAGCATAATAATTTAATTAATTACTCATTAATAGTTTTCTATTTACATATATTAATTTCATATTTATTACAATTGACACTAATACAGTATTGTTGTAGTCATTTATACATTTAAATACAAATATATATATATATATATATATATATATATATATATATATTGCAATTGCTTATATGCGTATTTCATATTTTATATTTTATATACATACATATATATCTTATATGTCTTGACTACATTAAAGGACAACAAAGTTAACTGTTTCGTGGCATACCCCTAATAGAGTTAATATAAATTAACAATTTCCACATATACTCAATTTTTTAACGCCAGCGGTTTACCAGAAAAATATTTTTTAACACCCAGCCATCCAAATACTATGCGCTACCCCATCTTAGACGAAGAATGACGTCACGACGGTGAGGCGCTCTCCACGTAGATTCCCTGCATGGGGTTTGGCTGTTGTCATGAAATGGCTGCAACTCGGCAACGCGCGTAACATGCTGATGACGGTAAATATAAAGTTGTTTATTATTGTTATCGCTGAAATCATCCCATCAACTGATGATACATGTCTACTTCAAAGCATTTCTCCTCAAAATGGACCGAGCAAAGTGAACTGTACTTGGACTGGAGGGATTCCAAACAGTACGCCCGCAAATCACCAATGGCAATGTGAATCCATTGCTTCAATACTACCGGTTGTTTCAAGTATTATTGCAACCGTATGCCGAACAGTAAGGCATAATTACTCAAGTTTACCATATATTTAACCACAGATTTAGATATGCGTCTATAAGCAGCTGCTAGATGTCACGCCAACTGAACGAACTGTCGAAGACTCGAAGTTGTTGACCCTTAACAACGTCGCAGGAAGCTGACCGGCTTCAGCACAGATATAGAATGCCGCGCGCTGAATGGCCAAGCCAAGCTAACCCCTCACCTATGGCGGCGTCTAGACCATCGTGGGTTTCGTTAGAATTTTAGACTTTAAAGTCACATTCTGAGTAAACCGCTGACGTTAAAAAATTGAGTGTATGTGGAAATTGTTACTTTGTATAAACTCTATTAGGTGTATGACACGAAACCGTAGCCTTTTTTGTCCTTTAATGCATAATATAAATTAGAACAATGCCACTCTTCATTTCATTTTTAATGATTTAGCAATACTTTTATTATATTTATTTCTTATTATGTTTAGCTACTATTATCAACACTACTGAACAAAGTTTTACTTTAGATTTTAAAGGGTAAAATATTTATTATTATTATGATTATAACAGCATGCACGCATCGCAACTCTTCCTTACCTGCTCTCAAAATACCGCAAGTTTTTTTCATAAATTCAGTTATATCACTGCTCTGCGAATAGTGGCGAATCTGACCTTATTCGCAGATCTGCTCTACGAATAGTCTCGTCCTAAATTTAACAATTCCGACAGATGGCACTACCGTAGTCGCGCATCGGTGCACATAGGTCTAAAAGAAGAACTTCGCACTCGCTTCACATTTACGCCAACTGATTGCTACAAGGCAAGTACAAGTTTATCAGCACTGTATGTCAACATAAACATACTTTCCACAATAACTAACTTTTGGAGGAACGTAAACACCTTCTAGCCACTCATTTGAAGGCGGAAGTAAATGACATATAGTGAACGTACTAAATGTATATGACACTTAGTTTCGTTTTCCGTGGACGTCTGTTCAACGCTTTTTTCGAATATCACAACAACAGCATGCGCGCGCGCATACATACATACACATATATAGACACACACGCATACACACACCAACACACGCACGCACACACGCACGCACGCACGCACGCACCCACCCACCCACACACACACACACACACACACACACACACACACACACACACACACACACACACACACACACACACACACACACACACATCAGACACCAACACATACAATCACACATACACCCCCAGTGACCCCCTCCCCACACACACTCATAAACACACGCATACACACACACGCACGCACGCACGCACGCACGCACACACACACACACACACACACACACACACACACAGGGGCGTCGATCCGGTTTTAAAAGTGGGGGGGGGGGACGGGGGACCAATTTATATACACATATGTATCCATAATATATATATATATATATATATATATATATATATATATATATATATATATATATATATAAGTGTATGTATATATATATATATATATATATATATATATATAAAGTGTATGTATATATATATATATATATATGTATATTTATGACATGCATAATATATATATATATATATATATATATATATATATATATATATACGACCTGAAATACACGTAACTATTTTTTGTAAATATAAAACATAATTCATTGTTGGTCTGGTGCTAATTCTAAATAAACTAAAAAAGCCTTTATGTTATGCTATTTATAATAGTTATGTTGGCAACATATATTTGAAGAGGGGCCATGGCCCACCGCAATCTCTGAACATTTGGGGAGTAGACTTTGGATCCAACACTGCTTGTCTGCTTCATAGAGTGACAAGATGCAGAGCTTACAGGGCTGCCTGTATAGGACTTCCCAATCCCACCTTTTGGCAAAGAAATTTGTCATCACTAAAATGAGATCAAATTTCACAAAGTGCATAAATGTAGGCGATATAAATATCGACCAGGGCGCCCAGGCTGCAATCCGAGGGGTGACAGGGCAAGCAAAAATTAATGATCTTTAATGTGCTTGATGGCTAATGCCTATTAATATATCAACACAAGGGTGCAAAATTACAGAGCCCGGCGTGATGACAATTTACTGGACTAAGATCAAGTTGCGGGCCAACCAAGCAATTTATCTAGTGATTTTCCACTAGGTAATGGGAAGTTTATATCTTATTATTAATCTTACTACTAGATCGATGTAGTTTTTCAAAGAGGGGACTGATCATCATCATGCTGTCGGTCGCGAAGCGACAAAGACTGCTTCCATCACTTGACTGTTGCTCTCCATTTATCTCTCTGCTGTGAGAGTGATGTCCAGGAGTCGATCTTTATGTCTCTCAGCTTCAGGTTTCTCTTGATGGTATCCTTGAACCGGAGACGAGGGCGCCCTCTCTTTCTCTGACCAGAAGACAGTTGGGAGTAGAGAACCTGCTTTGGTAGCCTGTCTGGTGACATCCTCATGAGGTGTCCAGTCCACCGGAGATTCTTTCTGATCAGAAGATCTTCCATAGATGGCAGCCCTGTCCGTTCGAGTATTTCCTTGTTTGTCACTTTGTCCATCCAGGTTATCCTCATGATCGATCGCAGATGTCGCATCATGAAGGCATGCAGCTTTTTCACCTGTCGTCTGTACACTGTCCAGGCCTCGGCTCCGTATAGGAGGGTGGACAGCACGATTGCACGGTATATCTTGCCTTTAACCCGCATGGACACATGGTGGTTGTTCCAGAGTCTCTGGCGTAGTCGGCCGAAAGATGCACTAGCCTTGGCCATCCTTCTCTGTATTTCATCATCAATGCATCCATCACTTGATATAGTGCTTCCGAGGTAGGTGAATTCCAGAACAGAGTTCAGCTTGTTTCCATCAACCATGATATCCTCCTCTCGGGTTCTTGTAGAGTTGGGTTGGTACAGCACCCCGGTCTTCTTGATGTTAATCTTCAGGCCAAACTTCTTTGACGCATTGGAGAAAGCATCCACTATATTCTGCATCTCTTCAGCAGAGTGTGCAATCAGTGCACTGTCATCTGCGAATAGCAGCTCTCTCATCAGTATCCGAGTAGTATTCGTCTTCGCTCTGAAGTGTGCGACGTTGAATAGGTCAGCGCTCTGTCTGGACTGTATGTAGACGCCATCCCCCATGTCTCGGAAAGCATCATCGAGCATTGCTGATAGGAAGATGGAGAACAGTGTGGGGGCCAGTACACGTCCTTGCTTGACCCCATTTGTGACACTGAACGATTCCGAGACTTCCCCTCCAACACTAACATTCGCTATCATTCCGGTATGTAGTGCCTCGATCATTGTTGTGAACTTCTCTGGGCATCCATACTTCCTCAGTAGCTGCCATAGCCCGGTCCTCCCAACTGTATCGAACGCCTTACTGAAGTCGACAAATACCATGTACAGTGGTCGGTCCTGCTCAATGCACTTTTCTTGTAGTTGTCGGAGACAAAATATCATATCCACGGTGCTCCGGTTACCTCTGAAGCCACATTCAGTCTCTGGAACTACCTTTGGTGGTATGTGGGTAGATAGTCTGTTCATTAGGATCCTGGCGAAGATCTTGCCTGCTATGGAAAGAAGAGAGATTCCTCTATGGTTCCCACAGTCTGTTCGATCACCTTTCTTGTAGATGGTTACAATGCTGGCATCCTTCCATGCTTGTGGTACAGAACCCACCTCCCAGGCATTGGTGATTAGTTGGTGCAGTCTGCTGAACAGATTGTCTCCTCCGTGCTTCCATACTTCTGCAGGAATTCCATCTCCTCCAGGTGCTTTGCCATCTTTCAGGCCGGCGATTGCTTTAGCCATCTCATCCATAGTTGGAATCTGATCAGTCTCGCTATATATGCCTATAAATTTGTTTTATGAACTGAAAAAGTATGAGGACATTTTCTATGCTGACCCCCTCAAGCCGTGGGGTGGTCAGCGTTCCCCTCGTCCCCAACTGATCGACGCCCAAGCTGTGCCTGTGTTGAACTTCCCAATCCAACAATTTGGCAAAGAAATTTGTCGTCACTCAAATGGGAATAAATTACACAAAGTGCAAGAATCCGCCGCTTCTGCCGTAGGCGATAAGCATCAAGCAGGCGAGGGGTGAAAGTGCAACACAAATTTCATCATTTAAAATGTATTTGATGGTTAGAGTCTATTAATAATATCAACACAAGGTTGATAGAACCCGGCAGCGGCTTACATTTTTCTGGTAGTCATAAACTTTCCGATTGGCCTTTCTGCGTATGCGCGACAAATTAAAAATCATCAGTGTGCAGCTAAATAACAAAGCATGTTTGGTATAAATGCCACGGGCTGTTTGATAACTCTCCCGTGATGACTACTTTGAAGAGTTGTCTAATATTTCGTTCAACACATTAAAATATTACGTTTGTTTAAATAACTACCACGGATTATGGCGCACTAACAGCAAAACATGCCTCAAAATTAAATATGTTTGCCTCGTGTTAATTTGCGATAAATAACTTTGCTGGACTTCATATCGCGAGTATATTGTCTAGCTAGTCCTATGTAGCAGCTTTTAAGAGAGAGGAGTGTTGAGTCAGGCTATATGCCTATCAATTTTTCTGAACTGAAAAGTGGGGGGGACAATTCCTATGCTGTCCCCCCACCCTGAATAGTGGGGGGACGCGTCCCCCCTGTCCCCCACCGATCGACGCCCGTACACACACACACACACACACACACACACACACACACACACGCACGCACACACACACACACACACACACACACACACTCACACATAGATACACACCAGGCACACCAACACACACACGCACGCGCACGTTCACGCACACGCACACGCACACGCACACGCACACGTGGACGCCTACACACACACACACACACACACACACACACACACACACACACACACACACATCAGACACCAACACATACAAACACACATACACCCCAGTGACACACGCATACACACACCAACACACACCCACACACTCACACATAGATACACACCAGGCACACCAACACGCACACGCACACGCACACGCACACGCACACGCACACAAACACACACACACACACCAGACACACCAACACATACAAACACACATACACCCCCACCCCATCCCAACTTTCCACAATAACTAACTTTTGGAGAAACCTAAACACCTTCTAGCCACTCATTTGAAGGCGGAAGTAAATGACATATAGTGAACGTACTAAATGTATATGGCATTTAGTTTCGTTTTCCGTGGACGTCTGTTCAACGCTTTTATCGAATATGACAACAGCATGCGCGCGCGCACACACACACACATATACACACATACACATATATAGACACACACGCATACACACACCAACACACACACGCACGCAAGCACGCACGCACGCAACACGCACGCACACACACGCACGCACGCACGCACACACACACACACACACACACACACACACACATACACACACATCAGACACCAACACATACAAACACACATACACCCCAGTGACACACGCATACACACATCAACACACACCCACACACTCACACATAGATACACACCAGGCACACCAACACGCACGCGCACGCGCAGGCGCACGCACACGCACACGCACACGCACGCACGCACACACACACACACACACACACACACACACACATACATACACATACACATACACCAGACACCCCCACACATACAAACACACATACACCCCCACCGCACCGCACCGCACCGCACCGCACCGCACCGCACCGCACCGCACCGCACCGCACCGCACCGCACCGCACCGCACCGCACCGCACCGCACCGCACCGCACCGCACCGCACCGCACCGCACCGCACCGCACCGCACCGCACCGCACCGCACCGCACCGCACCGCACCGCACCGCACCGCACCGCACCCCGTCTACGACGACCCGATGTTGTTGCCGTGTAACCACAGCATCTGCCGAAAGTGTCTGGAAGGCTTAGAAAGAGCGTCTCGTTCACAAGGTATTTTGGATTATAATTAATTCGTTTGAAATACAAACCTATATGCCATACAGCGTAAGCTCAAGATTGTTTCGGTGGCATTGTAACATCAAGTCAGAATTTTTGTTTCGTAATAGAGTAGAGGTTTACTGCTGCTATATCCAAAGCTAGTATATGTACTACTCCTCCTGTCGTGGTTTGTTTTACCATCATGCTAGTATGTATTCCTCTAACAGGGGGTCTAAGCTGCTATTGTTAGTAAGGCAAACGGGTGCGCAAGACTTTGATCTGATAAACCAAAATGCGATAAAGACTTGACAGTGAATGTTAGTTCCGGGGAGCCACCCATTTAGCGTCAACCTTCTTTGTGACACTGGTGACACGTCGATGTGGTTATAATTACACAAAAGAATAACGCCACTGTAGGCTTCAACGTAATCGCCATGTATTGGTCATAGTTAAATCTACTAGAATACCTTGCTATATATATGTACATTTATACATTACCCGTTCCCAATGTATGTGTATACTAATGCAGTGCCGTCTGTCAATACTAATGTTGTGCTCTCTTTGACAGACTTGCGATGTCCCTTCAAATGTTGTCGCATAACCAAGCCGTTTAAGAGAAACATCGCTCTACATAATATCGTCACTGCGTATTTGAAGAGTAAACAGGAATGTGCAACAATGAAAGACGACATGTGTGATACACATCCGGCAGAAGTAGCCAGTATGTATTGCACCGGATGCCATACTGGAGTCTGCCGACTCTGCCTGTGCAAAGGAACTGGTCGCCACGTTGGACATGTTGTGATACCCATGGAACAGAAAAAGGCGATTGTAAAGGTATGTGTTATCACCACGGTACTGTGATTGAACTCCAAGAAAGGCTGCAGTTGAACAATCAACAATGCTCTCAGACCAGTTGCTTTTGAAATACTGTTCGACCAACTGAACAATCGTTGTCAAACCTCTCTTCCGCATGCCACGACGTCACTTGCATCTTCACACACGCAGCCAACAATGACTTTTTTGTAACTTTAAATGTTTGAGGCAGTTTCCAACATCAGCGGGTTTCCGATCAGCATCGCAAATTGTTAAAAATGTACACTTTACTCGACGACAACTGAGGTACAAATCGTTGGCCGATCCGAGCTTGCGCGTCTGAACCGTCATGCATGGAGTCCTGCAATGGCACCAGCAATTGATTCCTTGCTTGACGATGGCTGGTTTTTTGATGAAGTATAAGTCAGAGCAGAGTACGCAATTGTCGAGGAGCCCGCATAATATACGGGCCTCCACAAAACAAAGGTTTCTTTGTTGCAACGAATGCGTCAGTATGATGGAAACTGGAAATGGAAGAAAAGTCGTATTTTCCCAATAATAGTAATGTATGGAGGAGTGAGAATTGTAATAATACACCCCGCCAATCACTTCCAACTGCTGCTAGAACTGATTTATGTACGCAATTGCATGTAATGGAGTATATTCGACTTTCTGGATTTTTTATTAGAGATTGGAAGAGACTGGCACCTTAGGCAGTCTTCGTACGTCCCTGCGTTTCAGCACGAAACATTGCCAGACTGAGTTTGTTGAATACATTAGGAAAATGTATAACTATACTTCTAAAATGTAGTGTTGTGTGTGTGTGTGTGTGTGTGTGTGTGTGTGTGTGTGTGTGTGCGTGTGTGCGTGTGGGCGTGTGGGCGTTTGGGCGTAAGTTTATTTAATACATTAAGAGAATGTATAAATATACTTCTAAAATGTAGTGTGTGTGTGTGTGTGTGTGTGTGTGTGTGTGTGTGTGTGTGTGTGTGTGTGAGTGTGTGTGTGTGTGCGTGCGTGTGCGTGTGCGTGTGTGCGTGTGTGTGTTGGCGTGTGGGCGTATATGTTTTTTGCGTACGAACGCGCGTGTGTGTGTGTACAACAAGCATGCACTGCACACGCATACACGCACACATGCACGCACCCACATACATATGCACATAGGAATCTGCGGTTTCTTAGCATGGTTACTAACCATATTTGTAGCACCTAACTAAACTGAGCAGGTTATTCTGATTCATGATGCAGAGAAAGCTTACACAAGTAGGTGAAGAAGGCAAAAAGCTGGCAGACAGGGTGCAACACATCATCGCTGACGTAGATGAGACGCGACAGCGCGTTGATGTAAGTGTTCTCTAAGCGTAACAGAACATACAAGGGATATTTTGAACCTATGCATGCCTCTAAATAAGGAATACAAATTATCCGTTAGCAGCTACCATCAGGAATATTACGTCAGTAGTTTACTAGAATAACTTTGTTGAAGTGACATAATTTAATTTGGACTAACACCTAGTCCTAGCTCTAGACTAGTGACAGCGCCTTTGTCAGTTTATGGAAGAAACTTTGACGTCACTTACGCATCCCAATTTGTCAGTCGCCAAACTGAGACGATGTTATTATTACATCGCTGAATGTGACAACATTATTACCACAGACATTTTACTGGTCACTGGTTTGTTTACGTCATTATCACACTTAGAGATATCCGCCAAGTCCAAGAGATGTGTAGGGCCTATGTCATTCTACATCATTTCCGGAACAAAGAATTAAGATTTTCTTAATGGGGTGCACCAACTGCTCAAGCCCTGTGACATCGGCTTGGTTACGTCGAGTCGACAAAATTAAACTGACCTAGAACACAATTAAAACATGATATCTGACTTCTTTGTACCGGAAATGATGTACAATAACATTTCGAACATTTAGGATACACATTAAAAAGGGAAGTTCAAACGTTTTGAAAAGACCCTAATAATTTAGGCCACTTAATGGGAAGATTACCATTAATTTGATACTAGTAAATAGTTATCCATGTAATATTTACTTACCGTGTATACTTTCGACAAAACAATTGTTGGTATCAGTTTTTGCTGTAGACGCCACTGTTCTGCGCTGATTAGTACAGACGCGCCACCTATTGCACTTGTAAAACACTACAATTACGAATATGAGCCCATTCGGCTACGCCTATTGGGATTTGCGAGGTAATTAACGTTTTCAAGCAAAATAACGGTTCTCGGTATAAGCAATTCCATATCCGAGATGTAATAAGTTGGTGTGTTTCACGCGAGTAGATGGAATTAAGCGCATATAAGTTATAGGGCCTATAACTGCCCATTTCCTCAGTATCACTAGGAATAAACATTACATTCCACAGTTGCAACTTGAAGAAATAAGTTTGATTTGAAATGTTGACCTTCCCAACATCCCCACTACACAGGGAAAACTTCAAGTATAAGGCCATTACTCCACGAATTTATAAGTATAATACCCGTAGCCGCTATCGGAACACATTATTTCATATACATGCAGACGATGTTGACTATGTCATATATTGCATGCTGTACCTATTTTATTAGTATTGCAGCGGATCACGAACGGCGTCAATTTAGATACGTTTAACAACTTATAATTGCAGGATCTTTACGCCGAATATGCAGAGAAAATAAGGAGTGATTGTAAGATGAAAATTACTAGCGTTACCAAGGAGATGGAACAACTGCGTGACGATGCTCTCAAAGAGATGGCTGAATTGGTAACTGTCCCGTTTCTTCCAAAACTGCATGACCTGCACACAAATCTACAGGTCCTGCACGTCATTGCCGGTACAACGGATGCGGCGGTGAACGCGGCCAAGGGAAAACTGCGCGAACTGACAAAACAACTGGATGAATACAGAACAATGTAGGTAAACAGCAATATAGTGTGCATACTCTATGCCCATAAGCAATCATATCCACTCAAACTAACTGCTGTTGTTTCTTTCGCTGAGCTTTGCAATAAACATTGCCAGAACTGTTTCACCCCCTGTGCAGTGGGTCCAGTGATACAGTGTGTATCTTGTGCTGCTTGCATGGCGTCTATGGCACGCTCGACCGGGAGGCAACTACAGGACATGCAGAGACAGAGAGGACCGAGAGTCTGACACAAGTTTCCCATTTACCACTGTGTGGGATATTTGCATCTCCTGGCATAGATGCTAGATAGAAGGAGTCGGCGGCTTTTTGTGTCTCTTACACGAATATACAGACAACAGGAAGTGAACGAAATTGCGGAAGTTTCGAGAAGGCGGCAGGTAGAATCGAACCTCCGTCCCCAAATGGTGGATGGTCTCATAAACGTTACAACCATTCGATATTGGTGACATGACATTAATTTAAATGCCAGATCTTTGAACAGTGAAAAAGTGGACGAATTGCATGTAACTGTAGCAACACATGATGTCTCAATTGTATGTGTTAGTGAGACATGGTTTAAAGACTATATGGATTCAAGTAGCCTTACTATGCAAGGGTTTTGCTTAGAGAGAAAAGACAGGGGTCATGGACGAGCCGGTGGTGTAGCTTGCTACATTAGACATGATTTAAAGTATAAGAGATTGAATGATATGGAGGTTGATGATTTAGAGGTAATGTGGATTAAGGTTATGCCAAAGAAAACGCCTCGAAAATTGTCATGTATACTGGTGGCATGTTTATATTATACTCCAAAGACGGAGTATTTAAAAATACGTGATCATTTAATCACCAGCATTGACACTGTAATGCGAAAACACCCAGAATGCGGTGTGATCATAACTGGCGATTTCAACCAGTTGCGGGATAACTTTATGAAAACCCACTATAGATTTGTCCAAGTAGTTAATGTTGTAACACGTGGACAGGCGATATTAGACAACATATGGACGAATATGGAGGAGGTATACACCCCACCTGTTACTATCTCCGAACTGGGGTCATCGGACCATAACATGGTTTTGCTAATATTGCGTAATAAGGTCAACCGAGCCGCGTCGAAACTTAAGTATAATTTTTACCAAACACAAATTGCAGCAATGCATGAATCGGGATCCCACGATTGGTGGAAGCATATGAAAACAATAATGGGACTTAACACAAATGGCAATTCATGCATGCAAGGTCTAGCTAACAAAACAACGGATGGTGATTGTGGCTTACTGGCCAATACAATGAATGATTTCTTTGTGTCTGTGAGTGACCATTTGCCTCGGTTAAATAAGAACCACAAGGCGTTCGACGTTAACGAGGAACTGCCGGATCAGTATGTGATAAGCGTATATACTACTTTTAAAGCTTTAGAGAGTGTTAAAGCCAACAAGGCTATACTGGGCCTGACAGCATCCCTGCATGGGTGTTAAGAAACTATGCAAATGTTCTCGTCCCTCCATTAATTGCTATTTTTAACAATTCACTAAGAAAAGGTGTACTCCCTATGGAATGGAAAATGGCCAATGTAATACCGTTGCCAAAAACAAGCCCCCCTGTGTCGATTGAAAAAGACATTAGACCAATTTCACTAACTCCAATAGCTGCCAAGGTGTTTGAATCAATAATAATGAAATGGGTGGATGAAACAATTGAAGGTGAAATTGATGCTAAGCAATTTGGAGGAATTAGCGGAACGTCCACAACAGATGTTCTTGTCGAACTGGTTCATATGTGGTATAAGGCGACAGATAAATTGAATTCTTATGTCAGAGTTGTAATGCTAGACTTTAGCAAAACGTTTGATCTTATTAATCATCATTTGTTGCTAGATAAGCTACAATCGTATGGGTTGCCCGCACATATTTTAAGATGGATGGCAACATTTCTATTAGACAGAACTCAACGAGTAAAAATAGGAAATGAATATTCCCATTCTGGTCATCCCAATGGGGGAGTACCGCAAGGGACATTGTCTGGACCTAAATGTTTCCTTGTTTACATAAATGATTTAAGAACGACTGTTCGACTATATAAGTATGTAGATGATAGTACGTTATTTGAAATATGCGACAGAAAGGGTGTATCTGTCATTTAAGAGTCGGTTGATATTGCTGCTAGATGGACAGAATAGAATGACATGAAAATTAATTCCGAAAAATCAAAAGAAATAATCATTAGTTTTGCACAAGATGGCAATTTCAGAAGCACTATCCCGAATATAAAAATTGATGGGAGGGATGTAGCACAAGTTTGCCATGCCAAACTATTAGGTGTGACCATTTCTCAGGATCTGACATGGAACAAACACGTAGATACTATTGTGAAAAAGGCTGGTAAACGCTTGTACATGTTATATCAGTTAAAGCATGCAGGGATTACACAGAAAAATCTGGTCAGTGTATATGTTAGTGTGGTGAGACCAGTTCTAGAATATGCATGTCCTGTATGGCACACTAACTTGCCCCAATATTTGTCTGACAATATTGAAGTTATACAAAAAAGGGCATTAAAATGTATTTTTCCTGGATTGGGTTACGCGGAGATACTAAGACGTGTTAACCTGGATACGTTGAATGTAAGACGGGAGAGCATTTGTCAAAAATATTTTGATAAAATTAAAGTCGGCACACATAGATTAAATGATCTGCTGCCTGACAAAAGACATATCGAGTATAATATTAGACAAGAAAATGTGTACCCGTTACCAGTTACTAGAACGAATAGATTCCGTAACTCCTTTATACCGTGGGCTTTATACAACTGTCAGTAAAAAGGTTATTAGTACGGTATGATTTGCGGTATCAAATGTATTTATATTGTATTTGTATGATGTTTTGATGAGTCAATTGTAACCTATTGTAATGTCACTCCAACTCAGTTGAGTTGCTAATAAAACTTGTGTTATTATTATTATTATAATGCATGAACCCCTCTCCAACACCGGCAAGGTGATTATTGTTCTTCTGAAAAGTCTGATTTTGGCGCAAGCGATGCAGAGCATTTTTGGATGAAGCATTTTATTTACAAGCAAACTGTATATAGCCCTCCGCTCACATATCCGTTAGCTCTGTCGTAGTTAAATGAACTCATTCCGAAGTGAGTTATATCAATCTACTCAATAAACTGTATACTGTTCTAACGTGTAAAGGAATGTGTTAGTAAACAAGCTATTTTGTCAACAAAGACCATGCAAAAATATATCTATGAAAGAATATATGTCCTTTTCACCTTGTTCCAGATCAATACTGTGTTAATATAATGCTGTGTTTTCTATGGAACAAGATATAAACCCTTGTCTTTTCTAGAGGATTCCATGATTGCTGAAATAGTTCATTTTAATTTAGTATGACAGTATGTAGTATGTAGTAAATTAAATATGTTCATTAACTTGTATTCCCTCAAAATAAAGTTATGCTCGATTCTATATCACTATGAACTGAACAGAATCGACATTTGTTCCTCGCTCACGAGACTAGACTTATTATTAGTCGAGAATCTGACGCTGGACTCACTGTGTCACTGCGTCACTACCTCTACTAGCCTGGTACTGTGGATTATAACAGGAAATTATAAGTTTGTGTTACCGTGTATGGTACATATATACTTGTTTCTCATTAACTACAATACGTTCGTGACATAATTATTTATGCCTTAAGCAGATATTCATAAATTTATCACAACACACGCTAACAATGGCTGAATGCTGTTGTTTTCAGAACATCACAGAAAGCGGCGCAATACGTAACCGCGCAAGAAAAGACCAAGAACATGAAGGCTGTGTTTGAGGAAGGACTTCGTTCCTTCAACACACTCGTCGTTCAAGTGGAACGTAAATACCTACATATCTACAGAGGTGAGGAACAGCGTTGTTTGTCTGTCGTTTGTGATGTACATATATATGTGTCGGTGTCTTGTTTACTCTGAACATTTTAAGTTAAAAGTAATTGTTTCACAGGTATTCCTAAAACATATATGTGACACAAAGTCTTATAAACATATGTTTAGCTTCTGAAGTAAAACATACGCACACATACATGAAAGCTCTCTCTCTCTCTCTCTCTCTCCCTGGCACACTCTCTCTCACTCTGTCTCTCACTCACTCTCACTCACACCCACATACTCATACACACATACTCACTCACACACACTCTCTCACTGTCTCTCTCTCTCTCTCTCTCTCTCTCTCTCTCTCTCTCTCTCTCTCTCTCTCTCTCTCTCACTCTCTCGCTAACACACTCACACCCATACATTCATACACACACATACTCTCTTTCTCTCTTTCTCTCTTTCTCTCTTTCTCTCTTTCTCTCTTTCTCTCTTTCTCTCTTTCTCTCTTTCTCTCTCTCTCTCTCTCTCTCTCTCTCTCTCTCGCTCACACAAACACACACACACACACACACACACACACACACACATACACACCCCCCCACACACACACACACAAGCACACACTCAATGGTAAAAGACACAATGGTATGGTAATTATTGTGAATTATTTACATACTAGTTGGTAAATGCTTCAAGGACGAAGCAGGACTGGGGTAATATGAATGGGAGTGGCACTACTATAGGGTAAATGCTTCGCAGCTAAAACACGTTTTAGACTCGAGTAAGGAGACAAGCCCCCCTCGCCCCCCCCCCTCCCCCGCCCACCTCCCTTCCCCGTTCATTCATATTTCCGGCTGAAATTGCGCCACTGCAGAACGTTCCTCACCACCGACGGTCACATCGCATGTCGAATATTCCTTAGGAACCCTCGACTCAGTGACAGGTGACAGGGACCTTTGCCAGCTGGCACCGCGAACTATTTATCTCCGTGGCGTGATCGCATAATTTTGATTTGGGGTGGAAAATAGCCAAACATGCGGCAAAATGAGGGTGGGGGGTGGGCATTCAACCACTGGTGACGGCCTGGGCTCAAATTCTGATTGGTGGTAGAACGAACACAGAGCCAAGCCTGCCACGGACAGCATGCCAGCGCACATTTCAGCCGGAAATATGAATGAACGGGGAAGGGAGGTGGGCGGGGGGAGGGAGTAGGGGCGAGGGGGGCTTGTCTCCTTACTTTAACTCGAGTCACAAACGTGTTTTAGCTGCGAAGCATTTACCCTATAGTAGTGCCACTCCCATTCATATAACCCCAGTCCTGCTTCATCCTTGAAGCATTTACCAACTAGTTTTATTCATTTACCCGCGAAGCCAACATCTGAATATAAATTAGTATGCATAGCGAGAAACACGCCGTTTTCCGCGACCATGTGATCCAGCCAGTCGCTTCGGCGGCAAAAAACCTGCGCCATTTCTGGAAGGCGTGATAGCATGATAGAAAATGGTGGCGCCACACTACGGAGTTTTCAGGACTAGCGAACGCGCCACCAGCCGATCCATTTGTTGAAAAAGGGGCGGCGGGTAGAGCCGTTGCATTTCTGAACGTCGACAGTTTGAAACATCGATAACTCGAGTTGAGGGACGAAAACCAAAAATCGACGGATTTATTTGTTTGAGGCATGCTCTGGGCTTTCCAAAATGGTGTACCACATGTCTGTAGATATTCCCAATCGCTGGATCAATACGGATTCGCAATAGGGGTCAGGAATCTCTATTCCATTCATATTAGGAAGGGTACTGCCGTACCCATTCCTGATTTACGTCATGCTAAACCAGTATGAATATTGCACGATCAGTCACCCAACGGGTGGCGCCACTGTGGCTTGACGTTAACATTGCCGAACAATAAGGACTTAGAAAGATGATTATAACTATTTATAGAGTTTATAAGCCAGAGTTTTAAGTGGTTTTGTTGATGAAAACCTTAATGGCTTACATTTTATGTCATTGTAAATGAAATGTCATAACATCTTCAATCCTCAAGGTATTAGATTAGTTTTTATATATGTGTGATGCATAACCATTCAGTTACACCGTGTGCAATTGTTATACTGAGTTGTATAGTAACTAGTTCATAGTGGCTTCTGTATGACCACCCGTTTAGCAATTTCACTGAACATTAATAATTCTGTTGTCTTGAAAATTATATTCGTATTAAAACGAGTGATTTATCACAGAAAGCTACCAGTCCTGCAATGCTGTAGCATATTTTCACTTTCTCTATTGATGTAGGCATTGGCAAAATCACAATGATCATTCGTCCCTTAAAATGTACCGGTTTCGCAATTTTGGTTTCTGGCTCAAGGCCCACTAGACATACAGATTCTGATGGACTATAGAAACGGTCTTAATATTAGCCCAGTACTGGGAAATGGTTATAACATATACCTGCTTTATTTGAAATATGTTTACTTATTATTTCAGATCACGGATTCATGCCAGTGTACTCGCCACGGGCACGCTTTGCAGTAACCGTTCCTTGGGAAAATGCCTTCCTATGTCTGGAAGCACTACAACATGAATTGAAGGCGTTCTCCACGACAGATGGTGTGAACACCGCCTTTGTAGTCGACCGTGCTGACGAAAGCAGATGCTGTTCAATGACGATTAGACGACGGGGAAATTACAAAGGTGCATACGCAAATGGTGAGCTGATGTTTGCTTTCGGGTTGGCCGAAGGTGTGCCTGTAGGAGATGTCCATGTGATGAAGAAACATAGGCAGTTCGACTTCACTCACGGACAGCTTCGCTTGCCGTGCACTTTTACCGTGTCAATGAAGCGCACTGACGGAGCTGCAGATATTCTCCTTATATTGTGGGACGAGCACCATAAGCTCTTTGACATGGAGAGATTCACCGTCAACGTACCAAGAGGTAGTTCTTTGTACCCTGTCCTTATGCCGGGACCAAATGTGACAGTTGAGATGCAGTGAGGTGAAAACCGATTTGTTTGTCAATAGTGTGGTCATATGTTTAGGTTAGAGTTGATTACTGGGCGTGCGCGCGCGTGCGCGTGCGCGTGCGCGCGCGGGTGTATATACGTACGCGCGCGGCTATAGTCCCTATACGTATAACATAGCGACAGCAAGGCGTTTGTAAATTGTCAGCCGAAATGTGGTATAATGTTTTGCAAGCAGCGTAACGGTGGGCATACTGTTTGCCAAGGCCGTGAGGAGGTTGGGCAAAGGGCTAACTTCAATTGAACAATTATTCCAGATAAATTGCGAAAGACCAAGTAAGCATCATTGGCTAACGGCAAGCGTGCTTAACCAGGGACGGTGTAACTATAGCACAATGAATCGTCATCCCTCGTGTTCTGAATGAAAATATAAACATTTAACTGAGTATAGAACTGTCTATGTCTATGTTTTTATTGGCAGAAACCCGAAGGTCATTACGCCAATATGGGTGGGGTGGGTCATGTTCGGAAACACTACATTGAATTTAACTGTTTGCCCAGTATTGCTTTAAAAGTGTTTCGGATAGCCCGTTCTAATTATGTATGTTCTACTAAAAATGCACATACTTGAGTTCTGGCTGATACCTGAATAAATCGTTTAAATAAATCGCCACGCGTGTTATTGACTGATTGAACAAGGTGGTTTGGAAAAGGAATGGCTGTTTCTTGTTATACTGTACGTGATACGACGAAAATATACGTATTTCTCAAAACAGTCACCAAACTAGTTTATTGCTTCAAACAATTGTGCATAACACCACCAATGCCGTTTGTATTAATCAAATTGGACATTAAGTATCGGTACCTAATGGCAATCATATATCAAACGAAGGATGACAAACACGTACATCTGACTAACATCTAAAACGCGCTTCGCGGTGGCTTTGGTAATCTTAGTATTCTTATCCATGTAGAAGATGCAGTACTTAGGCTTGGCTTTCTTAGGTTGGCATTTGGGTAATAATGTGGTCTAATTAATCTGCTGCTTAGCTGTTCCGTGTGTGCTATAGGGTATTCACGTGACGTCACCAACCGGATGCGCGGCCATTGTGGCGATACCAACCACATAAACAACCCGCCAGTAGTGCCTGTTGTCCGTGTTTACTGAACCGATATAAGAAAATTTGAGCGCGACGGTGAATTACTGTCACGTCTACGGTTGTAGCAACATAGGAAGCAGAGAAGTCGATCGTTCTTTCTTTAGGATACCCGCCGTAATTCGCAACCAAGGCGAAGTTTGCAAGGAATTATCGACTCGACGGCGGAGAAAGTGGTTGTCAAACCTAAACCAGGATTTCACTGGCAAAAACATCAGCAATGTCAGAGTGTGTTCTGATCATTTTCTATCAGGTAGGTGAATAAGTTACTGTTCTTTTTCACATGTCAGTATCAAATATATTAATTAACTGTCAAGTTTGAACGTTGAATTTTATTGTAAACATCCAACCACGTCCCCGGCTGCCTGCTCTAGTGTTGCGGCCGGGCTGTAGCCGTAGCCGCGTAGCCGGTGTAGCCTGTCTCTGGGCCTAGCATAGGCATGCTCTATTATATCCATAATAACCCAGTTACAGGCTTACGTTGTAATATGTCATTATAGCAGCCTGTGGTTTATGTTGTCGACAGAAGACGTAATCTGTCACATGTTACCTAAGCCTTATTTGAATAAAAAGTAGTTATTTTAATGTAGTAGGCTGACCAAGCAACATTTTTAGAATTTGTTATTATTAAATAAGGCAGGAATAAAAAAAACTATAATAATTAAGTGTTGAGTGTTGTACATTACAGCAGTAGTATCATTATTTATTTTTAAGGAGACTACAGTGTACTCAATTTTCATTATTAAATTATACATCATATTTTACAGGGAAACCAGCTTCACTGTACGATGAAACCAATCCGGACTGGGCACCCACTGTTAAGATGGGCCACGAAAAATAGACATCTCCAGACATGCAACAGAAGCGACACAAGAGAGTGGAAAAGCGGGAAGTGAAGAAACAAGCAAGTGCTGCTGCTCAGTCCTTGCTACTATTGCAACATGTGGACGATGATGCCTCACCAGCCAATCCAGAGGAAGATCTGTCTGTGGGTACACAAACAGACATAGACAGCACCCTTATGGAGGGTATTAACAACGAGCTAAAAGACCTAAGGGCAGAAAACATTGACTTGAAACAGCAAGCTGCTGTGTCAGAACTGACCCTAAACAATTTGGAAGGGAAAGATGACAAAGTGAAATATTTGACAGGTCTGTCATCTTTTGTTGTCCTGTCCACCCTGTTCAGTTATGTTCTGCCATTTTTACCAAAGACAAAATTGATGACGTCATTTCAGATGCTTCTCATGACTTTAATGCGTCTCTGACTAAACATGCCTGAGCAGTTTTTAGCATATGAATTTTCTGTTTCACAAACCACTGTAAGTAGGACTTTTAGCAATGTTATTGATGTACTCTACATAAGAACAACCCCATTTGTGTTCTGGCCTGAGCGAGAGGAACTTCAAAAGACAATGCCAATGCAATTTCGGAAATATTTTGGGAAAAAAGTTGCTGTAATCATAGACTGCTTCGAAATGTTTATCGAAAGACCCTCAAACCTCATGGCCAGAGCACAAACATGGTCTTCTTACAAGCACCACAACACAGTAAAGTTTTTGATGGGCACAACACCACAGGGTGCAATTTCTTTCATTTCAAAGGGTTGGGGTGGTCGAGTGCCTGATAAACATATAACAGAGCACTGTGGGTATAACAAAGATACGGACACTGATATATATATATATATATATATATATATATATATATATATATATATATATATATATATATACATGTATATATATATATACCGTGTGATCTGTCACGCAAACATTAAAAAAATATTTTAATTGTATATTTATGTATAATATATATATATATATATATATATATATATATATATATGTATGTATATATATATATATATTATAATATATTATACATACCTACATACATACATACATATACAATTAAATATTTTTTATGTTTGCCCAATAGAGGGTATGCACTGACGTCACGAAAAGCGCCTACTCCCGGATGTGCGGCCATGTTGGCGATAGCAACCGCAACAACAAGCTGCGTTAGGCGCGTGTCGTCCGATCATTTTCTTGTATAGCAGTTAAATTATACCATTTTCGTGACATAGAAGCTAACAAAGAGAGTGGCATGGCGTCTAGTTATCGTGATTCGTTGGATAGTTCAGACAGGGTCCGATACGTTGCGAAATTAAGTCTGATAGGAATTAAACCGGAATCCGTATGCATTCGAACAGTCAGACTGGACTGACGATGTGTCACTTCTGCCGTCGACCACGTACATCGACATCATGAACTACCTCGTGTTTTTGCCGAGTCCACATACAATGTAGGATTTACGAGCATAGCAAGACTTTAGACCCATACAATCAGTTTGTTTGCGGATGGGTCAGGGATAAACAGCTGTGCCTGAAAGAAGACTACTGTGTTGTGACAGCCAGAGTTTTTAAAGTTAAACTATGTCTATG
The DNA here is from genome assembly GCA_964017155.1 of Oasisia sp. SBJ-2009. Classification (NCBI taxonomy): domain Eukaryota; kingdom Metazoa; phylum Annelida; class Polychaeta; order Sabellida; family Siboglinidae; genus Oasisia; species Oasisia sp. SBJ-2009. The sequence goes on from OZ024854.1 coordinate 45,837,651, forward strand.
ACTTGTGTGTGTATGTAATTGTTCGTAGCAGTGTGATGCAAATCCTACAACTAGCTTATTTTATGATATTTGTTTCTTTGAATGTAATTATAACTTATTCACTGATTAAGTTGACTGCTTGTGATCCAGGGTTGGCTAAAACTCTCATGTAAAATCTAAAATGTAAAACTCAGTTCAGGTCGTTAATAAAAGTTTCACATTATAAATGTCATGATTGTGTGCAAATAGATTTTAGTAACTAAAAAAATAAATAAATCATAATATTCCACTGAACAAAGATGAGTTAACTATTCATTTTCTACATCTAGATAAATTTAATAATGCTATGCATAATAAATCAAATATGCCAAATATGGTATTGTCCAGATTGTAGGAAGCTTCCACAATTCAAGCGTAGTAAGAAAACAACTGCAAAGTGAAAACTCATGTTGCTACAGTCAGCATTGCACACATTTATTTACCAGAAAATAAAATGAACATTTTATATATATTCATGTGATATAAAAGATAGGTAAACATGCCATGCCATGTTTTATAACTTCGCAAACAATTGGGTGCTGATACAGAAGAACGTTTAGAAAGAACAGGTCATGTTTTACAATTGCACAAACAATTGACTGCCTATTTGTAAAAACGAATAAAACATTGAAATTATTGTAAATATTTAACTTTCATTTGTGATATTTGTATAGAATATCAATCCAAGAGTGCTCTTTAAAAAATTGTGTACATGCACTCACTAAGGAAAAATATCAGTCAAATGAGACGATTCTCAGTCAAACGAGACTATTGGTTCGCAGCAGTTTGTTAGAGCACAACAAACATGGCACATTTTATCAACCATTGTCATGTCGGTTTCATCTTTAGTTATTAAATAGTAAATTGGTAAGGTGCTACCAAGTACAGTATATTTCTGTCGAACACACCCTATGACACGCTCAACATGGATGCGGCAGTTAGCAATCTTTCGTGTCATTTCTATTTCAAGAGGGGATAACTGATCTTTCCCCCTGGTGAATGCTGGGATTTTAACTTCTGCACGTTGGCTACCGACAATATCTTGAATATCAAAGCCTCTGTCGGCTAAGACTACATCACCTGGAAGAATGTAACTTTGTAAGTAATGTTATTTATGTCAATTTAAATTAGTTTTGTTACATATGTAGCCTATACACACTAGCATGACGATGCGGAAACATAATTATATAAATGGAAACGAGGAAATAAAGATATTTGAAAGACAGTCAAGAGCGGTTCTGGCTGAAGTCACTATCACAGGAATTGGCGTATTCACCTGGCATTGTTTTCGACCGCCGGTGGACCTTCTGTGGGTCGCTCTTGCATTCAGACCGTCGTAAACTGCTTTCGCGACACGCTTGAAGGCTTTCGCCGTTTGCCGACAAAGATGATGCAATTGAAGGCTAATGTACACTATTGCCATGACAAACCGTCACGGTTAACTGAAGATAACTAATAGCGTGTCATAACATTGGTAAATCAGTAAAATCCAAGAACCACAATTGTATCTTTCGCAGGTATGACGTTGTTGTAATCCAGAAACATTCACGTTGATACTTGATGCATAATCGAAGAACAGTATGGCTTATGACTTAAAATAATAGCAGATGTCTTAGGACAACATTGCCTGTGGCAGCCGAAGCGCACATAATCACGTGACAATCGATATATATATATATATATATATATATATATATATATATATATATATATATATATATATATATATATATATATCATATACATCAGCACGCAAAACAGATTCACCGACGCCAGAAAAATCTGTACTTCATTTCGTCGTGTGATGCTTACGGATGTATAAATGGTCCTAGTATGCACACCACAAGCACTATTATTATAACGGCAACCGCTCGCTTGTATTCGTGTATTTCATTATTTATAACGTGTTGGGATAATAGTTGATTTAACGAAATGTAGCCCGCTCAGTCTGATATGCAGAAAGCGACTGAAATTGACACATCGCAATTGGCGATGGCGACTATCCAAAATCATAAGTATCTTTATGCAATGAACAACACGGACCCAAGCGTAGATATGAAAGAGGCCAAATGATGACGTTTGTTTATTATAGGGATAGGGATAAAACAGTGCCTTATTTGGCACACCAAAATAGTTAAACGAAAGAAATGCGGACTCAGCCTCCCGAGGCCCGGTTGATGACCTGAGTACATACTAGTCTCCAGGCTGCTAGAGCCCACATTTCAACATATAAAGCAGTAGCGGTATTCCAAGAACAATGGAAAGGAACGACATATAAGCACGCAGTAAATTAGTTCAAAGCCCACATGATTAAGTAAAAGATGGTTTCTGAATACCAGGCTGCCTAAAACACTACGTATACAATTATACTAGTCCCAAATGTGGGAATATTTCGCCACAGTAAAACTAAATCGCAAGTGGAAAAGCATACACAATCTCCTGCAATAAAACCCCTGAACACATTCGGTATCAGATCAGATCAGATCAATATAATCGCCTTTTCCCCGCTACGATCGCCTAAATCAGTCAAAAAACTATACCAAGGCGTCATGTGTATCTGAAACTATCACTATGTCGACATATGTTCACTAAACACATCGCCAACCGCACGCGCATGCACATTACCATCATTCGATTTCTGCTCTGGCAATAAGAAATTTTTCTTTTCTTATAGCCAGAGCTCCTCTGAGATTTGCACTGAAAATCCGCTAGGGGCGCCTTGGTTTCTGCGCTGGCAATAAGAATTTTTTTCGCCCTTATTGGCAGAGCAGCTTTGCGGATTTATATTATCACAGTTTCCACGCTACGATCGCCTAAATCAGTCAAAAAACGATACCAAGGCGTCATGTGTATCTGAAACAATCACTATGTCAACATATGTTCGCTAAACACATCGCCAACCGGACGCGCATGCACATTACCATCAATCGATTTCTGCTCTGGCAATAAGAAATTTTTCTTTTCTTATAGCCAGAGCTGCTCTGAGATTTGCATTGAAAATCCGCTAGGGGCGCATCCGTTTCCGCTCTGGCAATAAGAATTTATTTCGCCCTTATTGCCAGAGCAGCTCTGCGGATTTATATTATCACAGTTTCCACGCCACGATCGCCTAAATCAGTCAAAAAACTATACCAAGGCGTCATGTGTATCTGAAACAATCACTATGTCAACATATGTTCGCTAAACACATCGCCAACCGCACGCGCATGCACATTACCAGCAATCGATTTCTGCTCTGGCAATAAGGATTATTTCAGTTCTTATAGCCAGAGCTGCTCTGAGATTTGCACTGAAAATCCGCTAGGGGCGCCTTGGTTTCTGCTCTGGCAATAAGATTTTTTTTCGCCCTTATTGCCAAAGCAGCTCTGCGGATTTATATTATCACAGTTTCCACGCTACGATCGCCTAAATCAGTCAAAAAACTATACCAAGGCGTCATAATAATAATAATAATTCCGTTGCTTAATATAGCGCTTTTTAGCTAACTAAATATTAATCATAGCGCTTCACACTAATACGATGTGTTCACTAAATCTAAAATCTAAATTAACTAAATACATAAGGTAAGATAACAATAAATAAGCTAAAATAAATAAGTAAATAAGTTAAGATCAATAAAAACGCATTACTATGACGTGTTGACCAAATCTAAAATATAGACTAATTAAATACATAAGGTAAGATCAAATTATTAATCTAATTTAAATAAATAAGTACTATAAGAGCAATAAGTAAGTAAACATAAATAAGCTAAGATAAATAATTATAAAACAATAAATTAGTGTGTAAAAATACAATTCCAAACCGAACAATTTAAAACCAAGCAGCGTCATAGGGTACAAATCAGTGTCATCAAGGCAGGTAGTGTAAACGAAATAAGTGAGTTTTTAGTTGTTTTCTGAAAGCTGCCAATGTCTCAATTGTTCTCACACTCTTAGGCAAGCTGTTCCACATGGTTGGACCTGCCACTGCAAAACTGCACCTTCCGACCGTTCTCCTCGGCACCGTCACTGCGAGCAATGTTACGTCACTCGCTGATCGCAATGCACGAGTAGGCGCGTGGCGAGCTATCGCACAATTGAGGTAGTCCGGGGCCAAGCCATGCAGGATCTTATACATGCAAGTACAGATCTTGAACGTTACTCTCATCTTGATCGGCAGCCAATGCAGCGATCGCAGAATCGGTGTGATGTGATCTCGCCGTCTGACACGGTTGATAACGCGAGCGGCCGAGTGTTGTGCTCGTTGGAGTCGGTTTGTCAGTCCAGTGTTCAGTCCACCGAGTAGACAATTGCAGTAGTCGAGGCGACTCAGCACAAGACAGCGTATTGCGGCATGGCACGCGTCTCTGGTCAGTAGGTGTCGGATTCTGCTGATCAGGCGTATATGGTAATATGCCGAAGAGCAGTAGCTAGACACGAGGCGGTCCAATTGCATATGCCTATCGAAGTAGCAGCCCAGATTTCTCACTGCGTCCGTCGATGTTAATGTTAGGCCAGGTAGCTCCAAGCTGGGGCTGCCATAGACTCGCAGATTGTGCGGTGACTGCAGCACGATAAACTCTGTTTTCTCATTGTTCAGTTTCAATTGATGTAACAGCATCCAAGCTCGTATTTCTGCTATGCACTGGACGAGCAGCTGTTTCGCGTGTTCCAGCTCAGCAGACATCACAGGGTTATAACTGACATATAGCTGGATGTCATCAGCAAATCGATGGAACAGCACATGATGCTTCGTACATATATCCGCAATGGATGTCGTGTACATATTGAACATCACTGGTCCTAGAACCGAGCCTTGCGGAACTCCATGGTAAATCAGAGTTGTGTTAGAAGAAGACGAACCAACCATGACACACTGTGATCTGCCGGTCAAGTATGATCTAAACCAGTCCAATGCCGTGCCGCTGATGTTGAAACGTGAACCCAGAGTGTTCAACAATATGTCAATGTTGATCGTGTCGAATGCTGCACTCGTGTCCAGGAGGATCAGCATGACACACCGTCCTGAATCGAGGTTTCGCACTATGTCGTGTTGTACTCTCATTAGAGCTGTTTCGGTGGAATGGTGTTGTCTGTAAGCAGATTGCATCTTATCATGCAAGTTATTCGTCGTCATGTGCTGATTCAGGCGTTTGAGGACAACGTGTTCGATCAACTTTCCGATGAAAGCGAGGTTGGAAATGGGGCGATAGTTCCCTAGTTCGTTCTGGTCAAGCGAGGCTTTCTTCAGTAATGGTGTCACTGGGGCGGTTTTAAATTGTTTAGGAAAAGTTTCTGTGTTTAGTGACGCATTTACAATCTTGACGAGTGTGAATAGAGTAGCGGTTAAAGTAGTTTTTAGTAGCCATGTAGGTAGCACATCAAGTGGACAGCATTTTGTGGGCTGCAGTGGACAGCATCACGTGTATCTGAAACAATCACTATGTCAACATATGTTCGCTAAACACATCGCCAACCGCACGCGCATGCACATTACCATCAATCGATTTCTGCTCTGGCAATAAGAAATTTTTCCGTTCTTATAGCCAGAGCTGCTCTGAGATTTGCATTGAAAATCCGCTAGGGGCGCGTCCGTTTCTGCTCTGGCAATAAGAATTTTTTTTCGCCCTTAATGCCAGAGCAGCTCTGCGGATCGATATTATCGCAGCTTGTATGAAACGGTGCAATGTGCAGCTGTCACCAAATCCGGTGCAATATACTGGTGTGCTACTGTGTAATGCACAGCTGTCACCAAATATGGTGCAATGTAGTTATGTGATACCGTGCAATGTGCAGCTGTCACCGAATCATGTGCAATGTGCTGATTTGAGACGGTGCAATGTGATGTTATGGCCTTTAAAGCAATGCCAGGTGGCGCAATATCAGTCATACCAGAGATATGCATAGGCAGGCTTTCATAGTTACCATCCTCTGAGTGGATACATGCAGCTTCATCGATACTGACAATGCCTACGATGCTGAGATCAACGTCTTTTGGCGCATTTTGACACGTACACTGGTCATATCTCATCAGCGCATCAGGAGGCGTCACTGCGTTTAGTGTCGTATGCCGACATGGAGATCCGTGATGTTGTCCTGGGTCACTCGTACATACAACTGCCGCAGTAGAGTAGTGCTCACAGCGCTCGCGTGCTTTTGGTTCACATCTAAGACGTCGATGCCTATGTGTCGGTTTGCGATGGTTGGAACAACCTAGTAATAAATGGCCGCAGCCTCCGCCACTAGTAGAGCCCGGCGTTCCCGGGGAGTGGCTACCACCGCCGTCAAGTGCGCATGGGCCACTCCTACGGCGTCTTTGTTTCCGTGACAATGCATGACAGTTAGGACAGTCAATCGTTACATGACCGTAGCCTCCGTACGAGACACACTTTCTTAGGTGACGTGCAACCACGTGATTCTCCCACACAAGTGAAGCAATACTGCACACGTTGAGCAGTAGCCTGTGAAGACTGCTTTTTCAAGACATTTCCCACAATATTAGGCATTGTCATTCGTGTGGCCTGACATTTCACAACGTGTGTATTTAAAAAGAAAGGATTAAAAAAAAGGACTTATGGTTAACTATTAGGGCTGACATGAAGGTATCTGAGCAGTGTGGAATTGCAGCAACGAAGAGAAACCAAATTATTCGAGTAATTAGGCGAAATATAGTGTACAAAAAATAACTAATAATACCGCTGTATGAAACAATAGTTAGGCCTCATTTAGAATATGGTATACCAGCATGGAGGCCTTATCGCAAGATAGATATTGATATGCTAAAAAGAGTACAAAGGATAGCAACCAATATTATACCAAAACTCAGGAATATTAGTTATGAAATGCGTCTAATAGAATGTGGTTTAACAACACTAGAAACCAGATGATTGAGACGAGATCAGATTAAGGTGTTTAAAATACTGAAAGGCTATGAAAATATTATTGACAGAAATATATTTTCTCTGTCAAGGAAGAGAGAAGGACTAGAGGACATGGAGATACATTAGCAAAGAAGCATTATACACTAGATATTATATTTTTTCACGAAGAACAGTAAACGAATGGAACAGATTATCAGCTGATAGTGTAGGTGCTAGTAGTGTTAGTATATTGAAAAATAAAATTGACATATACCTAAGACAGGCGGGGTATACCTAGATAGATAGGCTGAACTCTCGATAAGCCATCTAGAGTTGAATATCTAGGTGGCAATCTTGTTAAATCTATTTGCGGTATGTGATGTCGAGTCATTTGTTCCGATGCAACGAGTGTGTGGAGCCACAGTGTGCCTTTCAATAATTGGTGATTGTTGTGACATAGTTCAGAAGTTGATTAACCTGATTCGGGGTGTATATCAATATTATTTCTACGACTGAGCTTATTGTCGTCATTTGCATCGATTTGAGGATACCTCAGTCGAGCTCTTGATGAGAACCCAGCTCATGCTTCCACAACCGGACCTCTTTCCGGGCCTAACACCTTAGCCTGTAAAGCATGCACCGTTGCTTCTTGCCTGTCTACTCTCTCAATTTACTGGATTACTGCTTTATGTGCCGATCGCAGTATTTGTGTGTTGGTAGAATCAATTTTGTCAAGCCTGTAATTCAACTGTTTAACTGACTGTGCGATGTTACCCATGCAAATTTGCTTCTTTGGCTAGATAAACGACATATGAAGCGACTGATAGGTTGGTGTCTTCGGCTTATTGACTAATATCAGCGAATTGACATTAACCAGCAGTGTTACTTCAATGAGTCGCAATAGCCTCAACTATGGTTTAAGGTGTGCAATATGGCAACTCATTGAAATAACAGTTTGTGACACTGTTAATAATATTATTCAATTGTGTAATGTATGCCTAGAGACAGGGCAGTATTTCGTAAAACAATCACTGACAACAAGCTGCACCCGTCAGTAATTGTCGGCGCACACTGCGTGCGTCCAGTGCGGCCAGTCAAGTGAAACAAGGTGATTGTCTCAGGCCCAACAAACAATTAATTGTCTAATGACATGTTTGAATGAACGCGCTGTGCAAGTCGCGGCAATAGGGCAAAGATCCTTTAGTTCTAGTGTCAGCGGCATTCGCGCATGGAACACCCTTATAAAATGTACTAAATAGAATTGTACTGTCTCGGGAATTTTACAAATAGTGCAGTCGCGTAATGTTCGTACGATGAAGAAAGATCAAATAATTATTTAAATACAATAAAAAATTTACGCTGTGAAATAATCCCATTGCCAGCTTGTATACAAAAGCAACCCACATACCCTTTCACAAATTATAAATGACGTTCGGTGTGTAAATAATGTTGACAAAATACAAGTAAAATTCGTTTGTAGAACATTTTAGTCGTTGGTTTTTTTGGTCGGTCGTTTTTGTATTTAATAAGGGTATATGCGATTACATCGAATAAGCAGAAGGATATCAATTTAGTTAGAAAATAATGTAAATACCTGTGGTGATTTGATACGCCGATTATGTCTGCGACTGGCCGGTCAATGTTCTCGAATTATAGCCTGATGTCAACGAGTTTGTTTTAAAAAGTAGCCTATGCAAACTTAATAAACGGCACATTAAGTGTGAAGGCATAGTGTTATCGTAGCGCATATCATTAGCAGACGGTGCGTTCTGTCCGGGAAGTTATTGTCTAGCGCATGAACGAAGTCGGTGCATGTCTTGTCGCTCTGCGATGAGACAAAAAATGGATTGGTAACAAGTATTGTGATCGTTCAAATAACGATTAGTGTTGTCATGCACTGACGTGAATTCACCTTACTTGGTTCAAATTACAAATTTAAACACCTAGTTAATATCTGGCACAGTGAACATGGTCAGCATAGTTAATTAAGATAACATTTGTATAGTCACTGCATGAGAAAGAGAGATATTTTCTGGAAGTTTAATTTCGTTCGTCAACAATTCAGACGGTTAGGTGAAGTTGTGTTGGGCGTTGTACGTTTTAGAGAAACACGTATACCATCTCTCAGCATAATATCTGGATAAACAGAAACGACTGTTGTGTGATATTACATATATACATGATATATACATGCAGTTATTTACATAACGTCAAATTGACATTGGAAAATTTGCGTTCTAGTTGACGAATTATTTGTCCCAACTCGCCACGACCAACCTATTTATTTATTTTTTCATACCATGACAGTCGACGGTAAGTTTTTTTTTTTTTTTTTATTTAATAACTAAAATGTTAAATTGTTTTCTATCTTATAAATGCCTAGTCATTGGTCATCATCGTTTTATATTGCTTATTTAAAAAGACGGCGCCATAAATAAATATAATTTCTGCATAATTTCATTTCTCGCTTCTGATAAGAATCGCCATGTTGGACAAATAATTCGTCAACTAGAACGCAAACTGTAAATAACTGCGTGTTCCCGCTGGGCTAATATCACACAACAGTCGTTTCTGTTTATCCAGATATTATGCTGAGAGATGGTATACGTGTTTCCCTAAAACGACCCCCGACAACGCCCAACACAACTTCACCTAACCGTCTGAATTGTTGACGAACGAAATTAAACTTCCAGAAAATATCTCTCTTTCTCATGCAGTGACTATACAAATGTTATCTTAATTAACTATGCTGACCATGTTCACTGTGCCATATATTAACTAGGTGTTTAAATTTGTAATTTGAACCAAGTAAGGTGAATTCACGTCAGTGCATGACAACACTAATCGTTATTTGAACGATCACAATACTTGTTACCAATCCATTTCCTGACTTCGTTCATGCGCTAGACAATAACTTCCCGGACAGAACGCACCGTCTGCTAATGATATGCGCTACGATAACACTATGCCTTCACACTTAATGTGCCGTTTATTAAGTTTGCATAGGCTACTTGTTAAAACAAACTCGTTGACATCAGGCTATAATTCGAGAACATTGACCGGCCAGTCGCAGACATAATCGGCGTATCAAATCACCACAGGTATTTACATTATTTTCTAACTAAATTGACATCCTTCTGCTTATTCGATGTAATCGCATATACCCTTATTAAATACAAAAACGACCGACCAAAAAAACCAACGACTAAAATGTTCTACAAACGAATTTTACTTGTATTTTGTCAACATTATTTACACACCGAACGTCATTTATAATTTGTGAAAGGGTATGTGGGTTGCTTTTGTATAAAAGCTGGCAATGGGATTATTTCACAGCGTAATTTTTTTATTGTATTTAAATAATTATTTGATCTTTCTTCATCGTACGACCATTACGCGACTGCACTATTTGTAAAATTCCCGAGACAGTACAATTCTATTTAGTACATTTTATAAGGGTGTTCCATGCGCGAATGCCGCTGACACTAGAACTAAAGGATCTTTGCCCTATTGCCGCGACTTGCACAGCGCTTTCATTCAAACATGTCATTAGACAATTAATTGTTTGTTGGGCCTGAGACAATCACCTTGTTTCACTTGACTGGCCGCACTGGACGCACGCAGTGTGCGCCGACAATTACTGACGGGTGCAGCTTGTTGTCAGTGATTGTTTTACGAAATACTGCCCTGTCTCTAGGCATACATTACACAATTGAATAATATTATTAACAGTGTCACAAACTGTTATTTCAATGAGTTGCCATATTGCACACCTTAAACCATAGTTGAGGCTATTGCGACTCATTGAAGTAACACTGCTGGTTAATGTCAATTCGCTGATATTAGTCAATAAGCCGAAGACACCAACCTATCAGTCGCTTCATATGTCGTTTATCTAGCCAAAGAAGCAAATTTGCATGGGTAACATCGCACAGTCAGTTAAACAGTTGAATTACAGGCTTGACAAAATTGATTCTACCAACACACAAATACTGCGATCGGCACATAAAGCAGTAATTCAGTAAATTGAGAGAGTAGACAGGCAAGAAGCAACGGTGCATGCTTTACAGGCTAAGGTGTTAGGCCCGGAAAGAGGTCCGGTTGTGGAAGCATGAGCTGGGTTCTCATCAAGAGCTCGACTGAGGTATCCTCAAATCGATTCAAATGACGACAATAAGCTCAGTCGTAGAAATAATATTGATATACACCCCGAATCAGGTTAATCAACTTCTGAACTATGTCACAACAATCACCAATTATTGAAAGGCACACTGTGGCTCCACACACTCGTTGCATCGGAACAAATGACTCGACATCACATACCGCAAATAGATTTAACAAGATTGCCACCTAGATATTCAACTCTAGATGGCTTATCGAGAGTTCAGCCTATCTATCTAGGTATACCCCGCCTGCCTTAGGTATATGTCAATTTTATTTTTCAATATACTAACACTACTAGCACCTACACTATCAGCTGATAATCTGTTCCATTCGTTTACTGTTCTTCGTAAAAAAATATAATATCTAGTGTATAATGCTTCTTTACTAATGTATCTCCATGTCCTCTAGTCCTTCTCTCTTCCTTGACAGAGAAAATATATTTCTGTCAATAATATTTTCATAGCCTTTCAGTATTTTAAACACCTTAATCTGATCTCGTCTCAATCATCTGGTTTCTAGTGTTGTTAAACCACATTCTATTAGACGCATTTCATAACTAATATTCCTGAGTTTTGGTATAATATTGGTTGCTATCCTTTGTACTCTTTCTAGCATATCAATATCTATCTTGCGATAAGGCCTCCATGCTGGTATACCATATTCTAAATGAGGCCTAACTATTGTTTCATACAGCGGTATTATTAGTTATTTTTTGTACACTATATTTCGCCTAATTACTCGAATAATTTGGTTTCTCTTCGTTGCTGCAATTCCACACTGCTCAGATACCTTCATGTCAGCCCTAATAGTTAACCATAAGTCCTTTTTTTTTAATCCTTTCTTTTTAAATACACACGTTGTGAAATGTCAGGCCACACGAATGACAATGCCTAATATTGTGGGAAATGTCTTGAAAAAGCAGTCTTCACAGGCTACTGCTCAACGTGTGCAGTATTGCTTCACTTGTGTGGGAGAATCACGTGGTTGCACGTCACCTAAGAAAGTGTGTCTCGTACGGAGGCTACGGTCATGTAACGATTGACTGTCCTAACTGTCATGCATTGTCACGGAAACAAAGACGCCGTAGGAGTGGCCCATGCGCACTTGACGGCGGTGGTAGCCACTCCCCGGGAACGCCGGGCTCTACTAGTGGCGGAGGCTGCGGCCATTTATTACTAGGTTGTTCCAACCATCGCAAACCGACACATAGGCATCGACGTCTTAGATGTGAACCAAAAGCACGCGAGCGCTGTGAGCACTACTCTACTGCGGCAGTTGTATGTACGAGTGACCCAGGACAACATCACGGATCTCCATGTCGGCATACGACACTAAACGCAGTGACGCCTCCTGATGCGCTGATGAGATATGACCAGTGTACGTGTCAAAATGCGCCAAAAGACGTTGATCTCAGCATCGTAGGCATTGTCAGTATCGATGAAGCTGCATGTATCCACTCAGAGGATGGTAACTATGAAAGCCTGCCTATGCATATCTCTGGTATGACTGATATTGCGCCACCTGGCATTGCTTTAAAGGCCATAACATCACATTGCACCGTCTCAAATCAGCACATTTCACATGATTCGGTGACAGCTGCACATTGCACGGTATCACATAACTACATTGCACCATATTTGGTGACAGCTGTGCATTACACAGTAGCACACCAGTATATTGCACCGGATTTGGTGACAGCTGCACATTGCACCGTTTCATACCAGCACATTGCACCGGACAAGACAGAATACAATAAACAGTCCAGTCCATGCGACTACATCCAGTGTCGAGCCTGCGGACATCAGTCCCATTGCTTACGACACAGTATGTGGCCCAGCCAGTGCGACGTTGAAACCACTAACACCCCCAGATGTTCGATCACCTACAATACGTACTGTGCCTAGCGCCGCATTTACATCGGCTGCAATTTCTAGCAACGAACAAGTTGTTGCTTTCCGATGAACTGACCAACATTAATGCGCATACCAATAAGGGTCAGACATGCTTACACTGGACGGGGAATTATGGTATGACGCGCTTGGCTGAATGAATATTTTAGTGAGTTCGCCTGCAGAGTCACATGTGTATCTCATCTACAAAACAGTCATCCGCTAGCCCCGATTTGTGTAATCACATCCGTCTGTTGCGTTCTGATTAGGTGGCCTGCGGATTAAAAAATAAGCTAACCGCACCTGATTCAATTTGCTTATATTAATAAGGTCACTTACAGGGTCACATGTGTATCTCATCTATGTAGTATTGTGACGGAAGTTCAGGCATAGAGGAAAGAAGATTAGAGGCGGCACTCCTATTAATCTTTGCGTGACATTCTAAACGCAGCGCAGTCTTGCGGGCACGTAGTTGGCAACATGAAAAATGTCGCCAGTAATGTGAAAGAACATTTTGGTATTTGCAGCAGTGCTTAAAATAACTATTGTTGTTGTGAACATAAGATACAGATAAGATACATTTATTATGAGGCAACTTTACAGTTGGATTGTACACATACATTCATACTAAAATCAACAATTCCATACAATATCATATTAATGGGACAATGCTTGCATATCTTGATAACAATTAAAAATTATCATTAGAAACCTACGTAATAAATTTAAGACATATACATTAAAATATACTTTCCATCAACATTGTTATAAAATAAATAAATAAATTAATTAATTAATAAAATAATTTTTTTATATAAAAATGCTCTAAACACCACGGAATTAAGGAATTTGTGTAGCGATTAGTTTTTGCCCTTGGGCTAGGTAACTTGTTCCACAACCTCAAGGCATATGGCACACTTCGGCCATTTGGTAATAACGCATTCAGTTTGTGATCACTACTCTTCATTTTAGCAAATTACATTCTACACAATTCATCGCGTCTGTGGTGCAACGTCGGCAGGTTTACAATCTGCAGGATATTTTCGTACGGATAACCTAGAAATATAGTTTTTAAACACCTTTTTTAATTATTTCTATGTTATCCGATAAATATTTAGGTAAATTCGTATGCCATACAGGGCACGTATATTATGTAGTTTGATAAGATTCACTCAAATTTATTTATTATGACCAGTATTGACCACCAGCATGACCACCTGTTGTATAAAATAATATACAATGTAACATTGATTCAGTACGGTACATGTAGTATTTAATGTAAACTGCATCGCGATTAACGAATTTAAACGTTTTTAAACACTGTTTTGTTTCCCTCTGTTTTCAATTACACATGATTACACATCCAAAATATGACAATATTTTATTGAGTGTGAATATCTCAACTGAAACATGAAACGGTATGACACTTCAAGATTTTAGTAAAATAAATAAAAAATATATATATACTGAACTTTAATTTTTAATGATCATAATAAAGATGTATCATATTTTCAAACAACTTTGTACAGGACGCTAAACAATTCTAGCACACAAAAATGAGAGAAAAGATACATTACTGAACAAATTGACACAAGTTGCATGTGATGATTGATTCGTATCTTTCCGTGGACGCTGTTTTTTGCTGAAACATGTCATTACCGAGCACACCATACCATATGAGGTTTGCCATAATTATTTATTTGTTGATTTTTGTCTGTTTGCCCAAGTTGCACCAAAACACGTGGTCCACATTTATATGTAATTTATTTATTATTCATGACGATGGCTCAAAGTAGACAGGTTTTGTGTAGCACAATGAGGCCGCTCGTAGTTAGGTTTTATGTCAATTTCCCCTAAATAATAGGACGAAAACATGATGTACTATATTCTTATTATTTAAAACCTTTACTTTATACGATCGATAAATGCATGGTTGGCATGGTTTGTGATATTTAACTGCCTCCTTATATTGACACGTGCGTATGTTTACACTTCTTACTTCGACGCCGCCAGTTGGCGCGATGATACGGAAATAACGCAAAAGAGCACGAGTGCCGCTTCTACACTTCTTTCCTCTATGGTTCAGGCACCAAAGTGTGTGAATACATTTACTTTCTATTATATGTAATGTCTAACCCTTTTCGTGTTGTTCAATGTTACCCCAATTTAACTGTTGGTATATGTAAGTATATAACCCGTGTAACACGGGTGTTGTTCCTACGCCAACCATATGGTTAGACGAGGAGCCATTTAACTCCGACTTATTTTCTCGGCCGTGTTTTGCGTTCACACCGTACGTTAATGACGGATTTTACTCACATCGTTCAGTTTTTTTTTATCATCTGTTTTGTTTTGTCCCCAGGGACCTCGTTTGCTTTGGCCACTAGTCATTGTTCTTTTCTGTATTATATACATAATAAAATGATTATACCTACATTGCATGTACCCTGTTTGTTGGTTACTTTCGATATAGAGCAGTTCAGCAAAATATGTCTGGACGGGGCAAGTGAGGGTACTCGTTCACCGGAGGGTACCTGTTTCGATAATAAAGTTCGTTCATCGGAAAGATGGCGCTACCTATACTAAAACATTTACACAATCACCGACAGGAGGAACCATATTGATACGCTTATTCAGCAAGGGGGGCGTTTCATTCACCAGGGATTTGTGGTGTGTCAGGTAGTCGCTAGATGGCAATATCACACAACTTCAGCTTCTCAAATATCACTCACATGCCTGCGACTCTTTGCAGGTGGGAATACTTCCGCTTCTCTAATATCACTCGATTTCCGCTTCTCAAATATCACCCACCCGCCCGCGTCGTCTCTTTGCAGGTGGGGAATATTTCCGCTTCTCTAATATCACTCAATTTCCGCTCCTCTAATATCACCCACCTGCCTGCGTCTCTTTGCAGGGAGGTATACTTCCGCTTCCCTAATATCACTCAACTTCCGCTTCTCTATTATCACCCACCTGCCTGCGTCTCTTTGCAGGGGGGTCTGTTCTACCCCCATCCACTACTCAGAGCTGCTCTGAGATTTGCACTGAAAATCCGCTAGGGGCGCCTTGGTTTCTGCTCTAGCAATGAGAATTGTTTCGCCCTTATTGCCAGAGCAGCTCTGCGGATTTATATTATCACAGTTTCCACGCTACGATCGCCTAAATCAGTCAAAAAACAATACAAAGGCGTCATGTGTATCTGAAACAATCACTATGTCGACATATGTTCGCTAAACACATCGCCAACCGCAACGCGCATGCACATTACCATCATTCGATTTCTGCTCTGGCAATAAGAAATTTGTCTTTTCTCATAGCCAGAGCTGCTCTGAGATTTGCACTGAAAATCCGCTAGGGGCGCATCCGTTTCTGCTCTGGCAATAAGAAATGTTTCCCTTCTTATTGCCAGAGCAGCTCTGGCAATAGTCAGGGCGTTTTTGAATCAGATACGTTGCCGAACTAGGAATATAATTGCCTTTTATAGTGCACGACGTGCACCTCTTACGATGTCTTGTGTCGATAAAGTAGGGTCTGGCCTTTGGTTTTTAATCAAATCACTTCTAAGGAGTAGGGCCTGCATAACAAAACGTTCCGTCCGTGGACACATGTTCGTTGGCTCGCAGCTGGCTGATGTCGATCTCACCGGCACCATATCGAATTCCGACAGTACATTACGGAGAACCCTGTGGCCACATGTGCCTCGATGGTGTAAACACTTGTGCGAGCCGCCATGCGGTCTGCAATTAGATCACCCTGACGCACGCGTGAAGTATATTTTTAACTTTACACCGGCTATTGGTTGGCTCACGTAAAGAAATGAGCGGCGGACTGGGCGTTCACGAAGTTTACTCACTCTTTCGTATGAGACCAAGTGCAGCTTCGTCGCACACCAAAACGAGCACATCGCAACAATGGGTGTACACGTGTGTTATCTGCTGGTGACTGTTTTCTGGTGTTGCATACACCTAGTTCCAGTCACGTCTCAATGCATTAGGAAGCACTGTTCTGACGACGACAGCGACCTGGGCGTGCTGAAGACGGTTGTGGCTCAGATTCGAAACACGGTTGATCGTCAGGAGAGGCGTAATGTGGACATTCTACAGGCAATGGAGCAGCTTCAGCAGCAGTTCAATAATACAATGGAACAGCTGCGTCAGAACCATCAACATTCACCATAAAATATGCGTCATGACCACCAACGCTCAACAGAACAGCTTCAGCAGCAGTTCAATAAGACAGTGGGACAGCTGCGTCAAGACCAACGACGCTCAACGGAACAGCTTCAGAAGCAGTTCAATAAGACAGTGGGACAGCTGCGTCAGGATCAACGACGCTCAACGGAACAGCTTCAGAAGCAGTTCAATAAGACAGTGGGACAGCTGCGTCAGGACCAACAATGCTCAACGGAATAGTTGGAACGCCTGATCACCAATTCTATGACGAGACCCGATGTTTTGATTCGTAAGTATTTTTTTTATTATTATCTACGATCACTACCGTATTGTCCCTTATATACGCGCACTACCTAATAGACGCCCACCCCTGTTTTTATATGTGAAACAATCCATGAAAATGTCTTTGTGTGAAGTAAAAATGCAACAGAGTTGGTTGGACGCTACAATTATTAGCAAAGATGGCACCCAGACTAATGCTATTCGAAAATAACAATTGTGTGTAGGGAAATCGAACCGTTACTAGTGAGACTTTCATAAGTACATATATGGTAAATGTAAATGCTCACCACAAAGAGGGCTTTTATTTTATATTTTATGGTACTCTCAGAGCGAGGCCGTCATGTGCATCAAACAAATGAAATGGCGGATTTGTTTACGTTGGAATAAACGCTGACTGTTCGCGTAAAGTTTCTGAATGATAACAACGAAACAGCATACGGTGCTGCCTTCGTATTTTTCATTGCATCAATCAAGACAAACCATTACAAATTCAATGGATTTATGCAAACGAATTTGAGTAGAGACAAAGTTGAGATTTTCATCCGTTTCACAACAATTCCAGACGAATCACCCGCGGGCGCGGAGTGCGAGTGGTATCAATTAATTTCGATGACAAGAAGAAGTCAGAGTAATTGTCATATAAATTCATATTCAGGCATATGTACTTTAATTAATAAGCATTGCTTATATCGAAAAAGCAGACAGTTGACAATTATAATAATTGCGTCTGTTATTGACTCATGGTCCTATACAGTTTTAGCCACCACCAGGTATATCGTTATCGACATCGATATCGTGTGTCGACACCGATTTGCCGTTTCGGATGCACATGGCCAATGCAGCTTTTACATGCAGTAAATCCACTCTATGTTCACATTATTACATTTATTTACATTATAAAAACAATTTGAAGAACACGTAGATTGTACCGAAAGCAATACGCAGTAAAAATGTTGCGTCTCTGTTCATTCACTTGGAGGCGCTGTACATATGCATACTTCAGTGGCGCCACACTGCGGATTAGTTATATACTCTATTTAGAAGCCGATATAACCGGTGACCACATTCGTCCCACTTTTGATAAATTAATAGACGCGCACCCAAGCCTTCTCACTCGCGCACTGCGCGTCTATTAGGGACGATACGGTATATACTAGCATTATTTATCATGCCGTCTTAGCTAGTTACAATACAAGCTACTTTAGTAAGTGTATAGATGAGAACTGACATTGTGCAATGGGAAGTAGAAGGGTCACGTTGTTAACGTGATGAAATTATAACTAAGGATTATTGCTGTTATATATACTGATTAAATACTTTGTATTGGAGTCATAATTTGCTAATGGTGACTAAAATAGGGAAATATTGTGAATAAATTAAAACCTGACTAACATTGAATGTACTTGGTTTTCGGAAGGTTGCGTCTTTGTAGAATCTTGTTTCAATAAAATAAACAGAGCGGATTACTGGTTTGGCCAAATAATAACGTGTTTAAGTGTTTGCGAAAGCAAATGCAATATGCGTTAACCTATCGCGCACATATATAGCTATAACTTGAATACGACTAAACAAAATAACATAATTCAGGATGGAATTATCAGAACAAAGTTGTTAGAAGTCTGCAATTATAAGTGTGCATGTTACCTTTTCAGAAACCACAGTAATTTGTGTACATTTACTGTGTTACAGCACCTAGAATTATTCCTGTAACAGAGACGTTTTTACAAAAACAAATCATTGGGATTTGAATAAGCCGTTCACAATGAACACTAAATATTTTGTGTTGAACATTATTTGTACATTTTATTTCAAATAGTTCAGTAGCAAATACACAAGGGTTTTCTAAGAGGGTAACGGTGTGACAGGGCAGGCTTTTGCCGGCATCCATTTTTACCATGACATTCAGGTGCCAAGAATATAAGCTGTAGTAAAGGGACTTATCAACGTCTAATAAATATAGAAACACATAACAATTAGTCACACACACCATCAAATCTGAACACCATGAACATATGTAATATAAAAAGACCTTTGAATTAATCCTTATGAATCTACGATTCGTCGTTTGACTTTCAAGTAAATTTTGTGTATGACACATCACATATTTTGTGAATTCCGCTCACGCTGGGGAAATAACAGGGAAAATAATACGTCGATGCAACCATTTCAGTGGGTAACACATTGGTAGATTACCTGCATAAATAATGTAAAATATTAATAGCTTACCCACATACCCACATACCCACATACCCCCCCACACACACACATACACACATACACACTTACACACATACACACATACATACATCTACACACATACACACATACACACATACACACACACACATCCACACACACACACATATACACATACACACATACGTACACGTATACATGTACATACACTTACACACACGTATACGTCCATGTATACGCACACACACGTACACGAACACACACACGTGTACACGTACTCTCATACACTCAGAGGTACACGTACACGTATACGTTCACGTTCACGCACATACAAACACACGCACACTAACATACACATATGCATACTTACATATAACGTTCGCGTACACGCACACGTACACACACGCGTACAGGTACACGAACACATACACACAGATGTACACATGTATGTATATACACGTACACACATATATACACAAATATATACACACGTACATATACATATATAGATACAAACAAAGGTACAGGTACAGGTACAGGTACAGGTACAGGTACAGGTACAGGTACAGGTACAGGTACAGGTACAGGTACAGGTACAGGTACAGGTACAGGTACAGGTACAGGTACAGGTACAGGTACAGGTACAGGTACAGGTACAGGTACAGGTACAGGTACAGGTACAGGTACAGGTACAGGTACAGGTACAGGTACAGGTACGAAAACGAAAACGAAACCGTAAACGTACACGCACACGCACACGCACACGCACACGCACACGCACACGCACACGCACACGCACACGCACACGCACACGCACACGCACTCGCACACGCACACGCACACGAATATTAATGCATGGTCCTATCGTGATATGCAGGAGCGGAGCGGAGGAATTCCTCCGGAGGAAGGTCAAAGATCAAGGTTAAAGGTCACATGCCTATATAACATGTCAAGTGGCGCCGCCTGGCGGATAGTTGATTTGATGAACTGGTTGCGCACTTTGCGGACAGGTCACGAACTAGTACTGTCCAAAATCCGTGCGTCTTATTTTTTAAATTGTGTCAAATGGGGTTAGAAGTCATGTAGCGCCCCCTAGCGTATAGGTGACATACTAAAAACTAAGTCAAAGAACAAGTGGAACCATCTGACGGATACGTCTTCAGCTAATACCCCATAAATACGTGTGTCTTATTTTTTAACTACTTTTAAAATAGTCAAAAGGTCAAGAGGCCATCCTGGCGCGGAGCAGTGCGGGGCGGAGGAAGGGAGGAAGTTGAAGGGTCATGTCCAGTACCTAGGCCACATAGTACACGTTCTCCAAAAATAGTCAAGAGGCCATCATGGCGCGGAGCGGTGCGGGGCGGAGGAATGGAGGAAGGTGAAGGGTCATGTCCAGTATGTAGGCCACATAGTACACGCTCTCAAAAATAGTCAAGAGGCCATCCTGGCGCGGAGCGGTGCGGCGAGGATGAAGGGTGCAAGGTGGAAGGGGGATGTCCAGTACGTAGGTAACTTACATATGTCGTTGCGCAACCCATACACACGAGGCTAGGACAGTTTTCTACCATGTGCAAACCATACCTCCAGTTAAAATGTCGCTTGCTACCACGTGCGAAACATGGAACTTACATATGTCGTGCGACGCATGCGTGTTGTCCAGTATGTAGGTGACATAGCACTTCCACCAATGCAAAATTGTAGTTCATGCGTCGCTACCATGTCCAGTATATAAGTTACACAGGTCACGTTCTCCACGTAGGGAACTTACATATGTCGTGCGTGCGCATGCGTGTTGTCCAGTATATAGGTTACATAGGAGTTCCGACAATACACAAGTGTACATCACTCTCGCTACCATGACCAGTATGTAGGTCACACAGCTCACGTTCTCAACGTAGGGAACTTACATATGTCGTGCGTGCACATGCGTGTTGTCCAGTATGTAGATAACATAGCACTTCCACAAATACAACATTGTAGCTCACGCGTCGCTACCCTCTCCAGTATGTAGGTCACACAGCTCACGTTCTCCACGTAGGGAACTTACATATGTCGTGCGTACGCATGCGTGTGCGTGTCGTGTCCGCATGTGATCAGTGTGTCCCCGCGTATGTTCGTATGTGTCCACGTGTGTTCGGTTGTATCAGTAAGTGTTCGCGTGTGTCCGTAAGTGTTTACATGTGTGTCCGTGTGTATTCGCGTGTGTCCGTAAGTGTCCGTAAGCAAGTTGACAGACACGGTATGTTTACCAAACAAAACAATACAAACAAATGAAAACAAAACAAACAAAACATGAAAACAAATGAAAACAAAACAACTAAACAAAACAAATTCATCGTAAGTGACCGTAAGCGTTTACCTGTAGTCGCGTGTGTCCGTATGTGTTCGCGTGTGTTCGCGTTTGTCCGTAAGTGTTCGTGTGTGTTTGCATGTGACCGCGTGAAGTGTTTGCGTGTGTTCGTATGTGTTCGTATGTGCCCGTAAGTGTTGGCCTGTGTTCGCATGTGTCCGAAAATGTTCACGTGTGTCCGTGTGTGTTGTCGTGTGTGGGTGCTCGCGTGTGAGCGCATGTTTTCGCATGTGTCCGTAAATGTTCGTGTGTGTGTTCGCATGTGACCGCGTGTGTCCGTGTGTGTTTGCGTGTGTTCGCGTGTGTCCGTTAGTGTTCGTGTGTGTTCGCGTGTGTCCGTAAGTGTTCGCGTGTGTCCGTAAGTGTTTGCGTGTGTCCGTAAGTTTTCGCGTGCGTTCGCATGTGTACGTAAGTGTTCACGTGTGACCCCGTGTGTCCGTAAGTGTCCGTGTGTGGTCGCGTGTGTCTGTCAGTGTTCGCATGTGTTCGTGTGTGTTGGCGAGTGTTCGCTTGTGTCCGCGTTTGTCTGTGTGTGTGTTCGCGTGTGTCCATAAGTGTTCGCGTGTGTACGTGTGTGTGTGTGTGTGTGTGTGTGTGTGTGTGTGTGTGTGTGTGTGTGTGCGTGTGCTTACAATCACAACAAGTTGACAGACACAGCAAATTTACACAAGTTTACAAACACGGTTATAAACACGGAGAGTTTACAGACACGACAATTTCAGAGACACTGCAAATTTGCAGACACGACAAGATGACAGACACCTTAAGTTTACAGACACGGTATGTTTACGAAACAAAACAAAACAATACAAAGCAAATGAAAACACAACAAACAAAACAAAACAAATGAAAAAAAACCAAATGAAAACAAAACATAACAAAACAAATGAAAACAGAACAAACAAAACAAATGAAAACAAAACAGAACAAATGAAAACAAAACAAAACAAAATGAAACCACAACAAAACAAAACAAATGAAAACAAAACAAACAAAGTAAACAAAGCAAAACAAAACAAAGCAAAGCAAAGCAAAGCAAAGCAAAGCAAAGCAAAGCAAAGCAAAGCAAAGCAAAGCAAAGCAAAGCAAAGCAAAGCAAAGCAAAGCAAAGCAAAGCAAAGCAAAGCAAAGCAAAGCAAAGCAAAGCAAAGCAAAGCAAAGCAAAGCAAACGAAAACATAACAAAGCAAAGCAAAGCAAAGCAAAGCAAAGCAAAGCAAAGCAAAGCAAAGCAAAGCAAAGCAAAGCAAAGCAAAGCAAAGCAAAGCAAAGCAAAGCAAAGCAAAGCAAAGCAAAGCAAAGCAAAGCAAAGCAAAGCAAAGCAAAGCAAAGCAAAGCAAAGCAAAGCAAAGCAAAGCAAAGCAAAACAGTCAGTTTACAGACACGTTAGGTTTATAAAAGAAAACAAACCAAACCAAACCAAAACAAAACAATAAGTTTACAGACACGTTATGTTTACAAAACAAAACAAAAACTTACAAACACAATAGGTTTACAGACCCACCACGTTTACAGACACGACAAGTAAGTTTACAGACACAACGAGTTTACAGACACTGCAAGTTTACAGACACGACAAGTTGACAGACACCGCAAGTAAAACAAAGCAAAACAGAAAGTTTACAGACACGTTATGTTTATAAAACACAACAAAATGTTTACAGACACGTTATGTTTACAAAACAAAACAAAACAGCAAAAATTTGATACCAAGCTCCGCGGGAGCAGAGTTTGGTCTCAAATTTTCAAAAAGTTGCTATGTTTTTGTCCCTGACAAAAACATCAATTTTTGATCAGTTAACCCCAACCTTTTTCTATGTCAAACCCTAGTTAACCTAAATAAATGGTGTGTCTAACCTTATTTAGTGGTTGTTTTGCCCGGTAGATGGTGCTGGGTACTAATATAGTGTTTGGATTATCCGCTAGATGGCGCTAGCTCCTAAAAACCAAACTGACTTAGTAAAATACGAAAACAGGACAAGGTTATCAAGTCGAAACAGAAAATAACGCGGACACACGCGGGCACACGGCCACACACGGGCGCATACGGACACTTACGGTCACATACGGAAACATGCGAGCACTTACGGACACACGCGGACACACGCGAACACATACGGACACACGCGGAAACACGCGAAAACTTACGGACATATATGGACACATACGGAAACATGCGAACACACGCGAACACTTTCGAAGACACGCGAACACATGCGAACACTTACGGACACATGGAAACACACTCGAACACTTACGAACACACACAGCAACTTGTCGTATCTGTAAACATACTTGTCGTATCTGTAAACTTGCTCTTTCTGTAAACTTGTTGTGTTTGTAAGTTTTGTTTTGTTTTGTTTTGTAAACTTACGGTGTCTGCAAACTTGCTGTGTCTGGAAACTTGTTGTGTTTGTAACTTATGTTTTGTTTCTGTAAACTTGCAGTGTCTCTGAAATTGTCGTGCCTGTTTATTCCCCGTATTTGTATGTTTTTGTTTTTATTTATTTGTTTTGTTTTGTTTTCTTTTCATTTTTTTTTGCTTGTTTTGTGCTTCTTTTGTTTTCATTAGTTTTGTTTGTTTTTTAAACATAACGTGTTTGTAAACTTTGTTTGTTTGTTTTGTTTTGTTTTGTTTTGTTTTGTTTTGTAAAACATAACATGTTGATAAACTTACTGTTTTGTCTTGTTTTCTTTTATAAACCAAACGTGTTTATAAACTTACTGTTTTGTTTTGTTTTGTTTTGTTTTGTTTTGTTTTGTTTTGTTTTGTTTTGTTTTGTTTTGTTTTGTTTTGTTTTGTTTTGTTTTGTTTTGTTTTGTTTTGTTTTGTTTTGTTTTGTTTTGTTTTGTTTTGTTTTGTTTTGTTTTGTTTTGTTTTGTTTTGTTTTGTTTTGTTTTGTTTTGTTTTGTTTTGTTTTGTTTTGTTTTGTTTTGTTTTGTTTTGTTTTGTTTTGTTTTGTTTTGTTTTGTTTTGTTTTGTTTTGTTTTGTTTTGTTTTGTTTTGTTTTGTTTTGTTTTGTTTTGTTTTGTTTTGTTTTGTTTTGTTTTGTTTTGTTTTGTTTTGTTTTGTTTTGTTTTGTTTTGTTTTGTTTTGTTTTGTTTTGTTTTGTTTTGTTTTGTTTTGTTTTGTTTTGTTTTGTTTTGTTTTGTTTTGTTTTGTTTTGTTTTGTTTTGTTTTGTTTTGTTTTGTTTTGTTTTGTTTTGTTTTGTTTTGTTTTGTTTTGTTTTGTTTTGTTTTGTTTTGTTTTGTTTTGTTTTGTTTTGTTTTGTTTTGTTTTGTTTTGTTTTGTTTTGTTTTGTTTTGTTTTGTTTTGTTTTGTTTTGTTTTGTTTTGTTTTGTTTTGTTTTGTTTTGTTTTGTTTTGTTTTGTTTTGTTTTGTTTTGTTTTGTTTTGTTTTGTTTTGTTTTGTTTTGTTTTGTTTTGTTTTGTTTTGTGTTGTGTTCTTTTGTTTGCTTTGTTTGTTTGTTTTGGTTTCATTTATTTTGTTTTCATTTTTTTTTTTTTTATGTTTTGTTTGTTTTGTGTATATATATATATTTTTCATTCGTAAACATACCATGTCTGTAAACTTACGGTGTCTGTCAGCGTGCTTACGGACACTTATGGACACATGCGAACATACGCGAACACTTACTGACACACGCGAATACACACGGACACACATGTGAACACTTAGGGACACACGCGAACACTTACTGATACAACCGAACACATGCGGACACACGCGAACACACGCGGGGACACTGGACACACGCGGACACGACACGCACACGCATGCGTACGCACGACATATGTAAGTTCCCAACGTTGAGAACGTGAGCTGTGTGACCTACATAATGGACAGAGTAGGGACGCGTGAATTACAATGTTGTATTGGTGGAAGTGATATGTGACGTACATACTGGACAACACGCATGCGTACGCACGACATTTGTAAGTTCCCTACGTGGAGAACGTGAGCTGTGTGACCTACATAATGGACAGGGTAGCGACGCGTGAACTACAATGTTGTATTGGTGGAAGTGGTATGTGACGTACATACTGGACAACACGTATGCGTACGCACGACATGTAAGTTTCCTACCTGGAGAACGTGATTTGTGTGACCTATATACTGGACATGGTAGCGACGCGTGAACCACAAAGACGCTGAAATCTCACGGCGTTCTCATCATATGGTTAGTTCCCTATCCAGCTGTCTACATTGTTCACGGTCTACTGCGTCGACGTCGGCGGAGCACCGTAGCATCCGTCCAATGCGTCGCAGGTTGGCACTTTGGCACTTAGCGACGTCGGTAGCGACGTACGCTGTCGGCCTCTTAAAACGATGACGTCAGTGTCGACGAAGTAATTGTCCATTGCACGTTGGGCGGATGCATCACGAGGCAAACGTAGCACATGCCCAAACAAATGCCACCTGGCTGTATGGACGACTTCACTTTCGCGAAAGGAATTGTATCGGTAAAGGTGATATTGTACTTTATTCGATATGCGGTTTGGCCAGCGGATGCCGATTATCTGGCGTAGACGGCGTCGGTGTTATGCTTCCAGTTGATCTAGGTCCGTCTTGGGTAATCCCCACGTGCCCATGTTGTATGTCAACTTGGGCATGAAGAAGGATTCGGGTAGCCGCAGCTGTAGGGTGATGTGTTAGTGCCTAAACCACACCGGCCACAGCTTGCGAAAGGCGACGTTGGCGAGTTGTTTTCGGCGAGCGTAGTCTTTTGCTTACTATAGTAGCGACCCTAATTTGCGCGTCAAGTGAAAAACCCACTATGACATAATACAACTAGGAAATGGGATCTCTGATTTATTTCCTTGTATCAAGTCCACACGAGTTGGGAAGTAGATAGTGACAGACGCACAGTGACATTAGTTTTATGGCATAAGTAGATGGCGATATATTATTATGCACATGGAGTGTTTTGTCCAGTGACATATGTTTTCGGGTGGGTTTTTTCCAAGTGGGGTTACGTTTTGCATTTGAATACTTCAGTCCCAAACTTGCTTATTGATTACCATTTCTGTAAGTTGTATACTGCAGTATTACATGTGTATGTTCGTAATAGGTAAATTATGTCATGATCCCCCACGTCCATAAACACGCACACGCACAGCACACGAACACGCACGCACATACGCACACACACGCACACACACATGCATTGTTTTAGTTACCCCTGTTGGGCATTTCAAATCATTGAACAGCGGTTTGCCAGGGTGAATGGATTAAAATTATATGAAATGTAATTTGTTTGTACTTCTGATACAAAGATTGGCAATATTATGTTTTTAATATTTTTGGAATGGGTGGTAGTATTGTATTTTGATATTGTATTGTAGTAGATATATCAGTTTAAATTTACAACAGGCACCTCAGGTCTCCTGCATGTTCTGTCAAAGGTAAAATGCATTTCGATAAAGACTACATGGATATTATATGCAGTTATGCATAATAGTTTCATAATGAAAATTTTGATCAACAAAGAACTTCAACATAATGTATATATTTTTATTGTAATAGAAATAAACAAGTTTACCGGTAGTCCTTCCTTTATACAATTACACTCAGTCAGATGTATCCACCGACGCGCCCTTCCTCTACTATATCCTCTTCCCAAACCCCTTCCTCTTGCTGGGGCCCTAGCATGCAGTATACGTCCCCCCTCCGTAGTGCATTCGTTCAAACTCTGTGCAAGGATTTTGTATTGACACAAATTACATTCCATGTGTACATATACGACTTAATATGTATGCCTTACGAGTGACAGTGGCAATGCTTTAGGAGGACTGTCTGTGCTGCCATAAACATAGACATTCACGGAAACGTAACTCAATACTATCCGTGTAGCCCGGCCTGGATCTGCTTAAGACAGCGGTCTGCATAAGGCGGAGCTCTATGCTTAAGTCGTCTACCTAAGTTACATTTAGGAGTTGTGTTTTATATTTGCCAGAACAATATCTATTCATCACTATTTTGCAACATTAATATGGCTATTTCCAGTCTGACCAAACGAACTGTTCCTAATACGTATGCATGTTTTGAAACACTTAAAGACTTGCTAGTATGTCCTTCTCTCTGTTGGTTCTGACATCCAGTTTCAAAGTGCCGTTCTGTTTTGTAAGCATCATCTTATATCATTGCATTCGAAGAGTACCGTCACGACATGATTCGGTATTCGCTAATAAAATCAAAACATAATTTCGTATTTTTATTTGAATTTACACAGTTTAGCATACAGCTATACTTGCCTTCCTCCTCACCTTCTTCTGTGTCTTCATCTTCCCTTTCGTATTCGTCTCCTCTCAAATGTTGTCTTCTTCTTTTAAACATTTATTTTCTACTTATGCTTCTTCCTGTTCTTTTTCTTCTTCCTTTTCTTGCTCTTGATCTTGTTCTTCCTCTTCCTCTTGTTTTTGCTCTTGCTATTACCTTTCCTCTTTCTCTTCATCTTATTCGTCTTCATCACAATCCTGGAGATGGCCAGCACATTACAGCAAATACATATGTATCAACACTTGCAATAGCAAATATTCATTGACAGATATATGCGGGAGAGTAATAGATCCACAATAACCAATATACACGTTTCAGCCCCATACGGAGAAAATATGCCATACAGGTGCTAGTTATATACGTCGACCACAAATATGTGTGTTTCAGTTCCTGTAGAAGAAAGAATCAAGGCACTTGTGGAAGCAGCGAAGCCCGGTAAGTTTATTGTGTCATGTGAGACATAGCAACGATCCAAATCGAGTATTCGTTTAAATACTTATACAAGTAGAAGAGCAGTGTCTAACAGTGTCACTCGCGGAAGCTGTTATATGAAATTATAATCAATCATGTCAACTGTCATTGCTATTTCTAACGTTCGGTGAATACAATTATAAATGCACAAATCTTATATTCAGTTACCCTGTTGAACTCATTAAATAAAAGGAAACCTATGGACATATCGGAGTAATGTAAAGAATCAGGTCAAACAAGTTCACTCAAGCTGCGTGTGTGGTATGTTAACAGAGGCCTTGGAGAGCCGCAATAACAAGAAACGCCGGTTACTTAAAGTGATGGCGATGCTACAAAAATTCAACCAGCCCGAGCTGTGGGGCCACGTGGCCGGGAAGTTTGTCAAGTACGGAATCATGGACGTGTCCGAAGTCCTGTCACGTGATACCCTTCCACACCTGATGTTTCTGCTTTCTTTAGGGGCAGCATCAAACATCACGAATTTATGGTAAGACTACATGAAATATGTTAATGCTGTTTGAGTATGCTTACATAGGAATGAACGACGAACACTCTACCTGTCCTCACCCTCTAAGGTTGACATATCCAAAACACCAAACACAATTCTTGAGAATTATACCTCCTTTTTAAACGATGCATGGTTTTGAGTATTTATGACCATTCATATTGATATTTTGTCACACCTTCTTTTAAATGGTTTTTGTAACCGCAGAAAGGTGCCCTGCGCAAATTATTGTTATTATATACATGCATAGATTGTTCACATATCTCGGATATCAAATACGACATATGTCGGAATAGTATCTTTCCCGCGCGAACGTTGTGATTGTTACTGAAGATCTAACGTAAGTTACTTGTGGTCCTGAGGGATCCAATATACCAGGTAATATATGTTATGTGTTAAACACACCTGCCGTGTAGAAAATATAAAACAGTCACTTTGTAAATTTACCAAGAGATTACATGTTGCAATAAAGTGACCTGCCACATCAAAGTTAGTTGTAGTAACAATATAGTGAAACTGGGTTTTTATACGTATTATTTTGATTTCAGATATTGACCTTAAAATATATTGTATCACAATAAAAATAGCTAGTGTTTTTGTGTGTAGTTATTAATGCTTCGGTTATGGTTTTGAAAGCGTCTCTTTGGGTTGCATTGAAGTATTCTAGTTATCATTGCGCTTGCATTTGAATAGTTTCTTTGGGAATAATATGATGGCAACATTACGTTATATTACGTAAATGACACAGAGGCTTTCAGGTCAAAATAGTGTGTTTTGCTGATGTAGAAACGGGTGTCCCGTCCTAGCAGGCCATGTCTACTTTTGTCTACTGATGCACCAAATCGGTATGTCGGGATCATGCGCCAGCAATGTTTTGATTTTAGCAAATGTGTATACCTTATCATATAACTGTCGGCAGGCAACTAATATTGGGGGGTTTGAGCCGGACCAGAGCTTCTGTCCCAATTCGTCTGCCCTGCGGTGTTGCTACGTCACTCCGCCGCCGGTGATTCTGATATCAGAAAACGGGGTTGGTCAATGGATTCAGGAGATGTTGTTCTCATATTGTAGATAACTGTGTGGCTAATATTCGAACAAAGCTCACTGTGTGTCACAACTGTGACGTCAGATTGTGTCCATCGTTTAGTTTACACTGGGCGGCTGTGACATAAGTGCTATAGATGATAATTTATGATAAAACGAAGTAGATATGTATTTCATGTTACAGTATAGTCCGAGGTTGTGAAACTGAGCTGTTCTTTCAGCTTGTTTATGGATCTTATTTCAATTGACCGAGTTATTATGGCCCATGCATTTTATTACACTTTCAGCTAGAAGGTTCGTGACTCGTGATTATTTATGCAGACCTTTGAATACAGTAGCGGTGTAAAGAGAAAACAACACGAGTTGGATTAATTGTGTTCAATAACACTGCTACTTAGTAATGTTGTATTGTTTTTATTGCCATTTTACGTTTTGTTCTGCTAGATTTCGGATCGACCTATATAATCAGTAAGTTTGAATGTGTCTTGTGTGCGATATTGATATCGTATTGGTTTAATATTTAACTTCTAAACGTCATGCCATTAATGTGGGTTATGCCAGTTAGTTGTCAGTAGTCTCTCGTGCGCATTCGTAGTTTAGTTCTAGTTGTTTCCAACACTCGGCATGTTTCTAATAACTAACTACTTTGGTTACAAGTTATGACCTGATACGGTTTCATTTAACTAGTCGGCCTTTTTCAGGACATTTACGCCGACCCGACCTTGTTGTGCAGGTATTGAAGTAGTCACTGCCAGGGTGCTTGTCGATCTGTTTGGTTCTTTTACGTTCCAAACTGAGACGGGACTGTCACTGACGTGTTCTTCATTTTCACGAGGAATACCCAATCCCGAATGTTGATAGCCAGGATGGTATACCAAATATAACACGCTGGTATCGTCCAAGCATTGAAACCGAATCGCCGGCGAGCCGGGCAGATACGCTAATTACAGTGATAAAATTATTAATCCTTATCTCTTGTAATGTATGCGAGATACAAAAATGAAGGGTGTTAAAGCAATAAAAAGAGCGCCTGATATATAGTATATATAAACCTATAATAGACAGGGAGTATCAATAATGCGCCTGAACTATACTGGTGACACTCAGCGAAAGTACCAAGAACTACATTCATCCACATTGTGTCCAGGTGGTAGCACTGTCACATTAGCTAGTGTCGTCTGCTTTAAAATAGCCACTTTCTTGACCGGCTGTCATTTTGAGTTATAATGTGTCGTTTTATGTGAAATAGATATCACTAACGTTAATTGAAAACCATATCACATAAAAAGGTAAGGGTGACGCAGATATATATGTGTATATATTTGTAAAAAAGAACAATAAAACGTCATTAGTTAATCATGTCAGAATGGTATATTTCCCGCTTGAATATTGTGATTATGAAGGTGTGATGGATGTGCCCTAAGTTACTTGTGGATCCAGAGAGAAACAAGAGATCAGGTAATGTAACTTATAGCCAAGCGTAAAAATCCGTATTTATTAGCTAAATCTTACATAAAGCTTATAATTCTAAGTTAGTATTCTACCGTTTAAAATTAAATGTAACACGAAATGCCGTTGCCGATAGCGGATAGGCCTATGGCTATGTTAATGAGGTGCTATGTAAAACATATGGGTACATTACCTTCGCTGTCGCCAACTATGTTTATGACATTGAGTCTAGTACGATCACTGGGTCAGTGAGTAGATACTAGGACTCCGACAGGTAGTCGATACAATTTATTCGGCTACAATCTACATATCAAATATGACATTTAAGTGACTGTACTCTTACTGCATTAATACAAGATATACTTATTATGATGTTTACGTATTAAAAAATGTTGTTTAAAATTAAATATTTTACTAATTACAGTTAACATAATTATTAAATATCCATTTGCCAGAGCAGTTTCCCGTGTTTCGTTTTATTCTCCCACTTATGAACGCTGATTCTAGAAGTTTCCAATGCGTCGACTGCTCATTGTAATACATTGTATGAAATTGTTGGCCGCAGCCGTCTAAAATGAAAGAAATCTAACAAAGCTTTCGTTCAAATTTGTTATTTATCGACACATTCGTGAGCAGACGGAGAGAAAGAAAGAAAACGTTACTTATTCAACGGACATGTTTGGAGTAGGAAAGTGTTATCCACTTGGGTTGTCAGTGTATTGGACACGTGTGTACATGTCAATATTTCGTAGTTTATCACCCGTTGACACATGCATATCGTGTAGTGAAATCGGTGACAGCGAGTGACGTCTGACGAAAACGTGCATTTGTCATGTTTTAATTCAGGAATATAATTCATCCACAGGTTGAGCTTCAACACAATATTCTCCAACAACACTACGGCGATGACACTGGCGGCCGCCGTCGGAGGATTGCCGAAGTTACGATCAATAGAGTAAGTTTAATTAATTACTACAACATGTGTCAACAGTTGTTGGTTGGTGGATGTCCACGTGTCTTCGTGGGAAAGTTTAAAGACATGAGTTTGAGGCGAAACTTTGTGTTGTCGGTGGGATAAAATTAATCAACTCGTTGTTTATGTTACAGGATCCACGTATGTCAGTTGAGAGACGAGGGACTCGCTGCCGTCGTTGACGCCCTAGCCCGGGGGTGTCTCGTAAGGACACATTCCCATATACACCCCACATCAGTTGACATTTACCCCGTCACTCTAACGACTTATTTTCTCCGAAAGTAACTTTGCACATTGCTGAATTAATTATGTTTTACGCCCTATTTTGACTCATTATAAAGTAATGTAATTAAAATAGTTTGCTGCTCAAATACAATTCCCTGTTTTTGATTTTGATCAACATTTGTTGATCAACATTGCTGGAAACAATTCATCCTTCGACAGCTCGTTTTGTCAATGTCATAGCCATATGTCACAGATAAATTAACAGTTTTGTAGAAAATATAACGAATAAGTTTTATTTTTACATCCTCGTGTGAATATGGCCCGCAAGTGTGTCACGATACATGGCGAGACTCCGCGCGACTGGAGCTGATTGGGGACTGGACATTAAGAATAATATTCGATGGATGACAGTATTCGATCGATGATATCTTGTGTTATACCTTTCTTATCTTAAATGCCCAATTTAATATTGAGTTTACCCCACTATCAGAGACACATAGCGATTTGCGTAGTGCAGATAATAGACACTCCCCACAATTTTAGGTTTTACGTTTTCGCGCTGCTGATGTAATCGAGCTATTTTCGTGTGGATCAGCGTCGTAGATATTTGTGTATTTTGGGACGTGAGTGAAAGTGCCACAAATCGTCTGTTGTTTGTCGTCTGTACAGGATTTTTGACCGCAGCGACGAAATACTGCTGACTAAGGAATCTTCGGCGACGTTGACCCTCTTACTTGAGACACGACCCGAGATGAGGATACAGTAAGTCTTTAATACATATACGTTTTTGTGATTTAACACAGACGTACACAAGTGTGTTAGCCACTAGTGTCACTTGTATGTATGTCAACACACGTGTCCATGAGACGAGTGTGTCTTTTCGTCCAGTCTGGTGCACGAGTTGGAATCAGCCCCGTCGTGGATGAGGAGACTGAAGAAGAAGTTCCCCGGCATGATTTATTAGGTACGTTACTGTCTACAGTCTACATCGCACACAATAAACACCCCACTAACAAATATCAACCCTTGACAATGGTGTCGAAACCCGCCAACGAACCCAGTGTGTCCCCAGATATCAATACTGCTAAAAGCGGCTGTAAACACGCCGCGAGTAATAAGCACTATCGTCCGAGTGACACGGTACGTCGACGTAAGGGCCACTGAGTAAGTTGACACATGTTATCAATTATGCTACGTTTTGCGTTATAACTCACTCCACTAATGTGATTTGAAAGCAAGATTTTTTTTCAAGGCTATGCCTTTGCTAGCATGTCTGTTTATATTTTCACTCACATTTGTATGTCTATATATATATATATATATATATATATATATATATATATATATATATATATATATATATATATATATATATATATATATATATATATATATACATACATATATATGCATTCTCACTTATAATAAATATATAGTAATAATTGTGTGCAGTTTTACTGTGTTGTGTCTGCGCCATAAATCTAATTATTTATCGATGATAAAAAAATTGTAGAACGTAGACTAACAATGAAAGTTTTTATTTTTATCTGTTGCATTAGTATACTACTGGGTATCACAAAAGGAATTTCTTATCAAAAATGACGTGGTGATAAAATATGTTTACAGCTACCACGACTCCGCTGGTCACACCACTCCCCGACACACGACTACAGGAGCCGCTACTTCCGGTGAACGCACTGACATGATGCCACTTCCGGTGACAACATGAAACGTTTTTATTCCGGTGTTAGCGATTTTATGTGAACATACTGACTGCTTATTCGAAATTTAAATGTCCTGCCAACTATGTATGAATTATTATATACAATACACTAGTTTGCATTATTTGCTGTCATATATGACGATTAAAACTTTGTGTCATTCATGGCTGATGGTGTGTTTTGAGAACAACTCCAGACGTTTTATTCTTACTTTAGGGGGCGTCCATACATACATGCGCAAGGAAGCTGTACTAGGGGGATTAAGAGTTGTTGGAATCGTGTATACAACCTCATGACTGTCCACCGGAACGGAGCTACTGCCCATTACAGGGGCCCAAAGAACAACAACATAAGCATTGGTACTCATTCAGTACGGGGTACACATAGCCCCCCCCCCCAGCAGCGAAATTAGCCTAATAGTGTAAAACACTCAAGTTCAGGGTAAATAACCAAAAGCGACTAACTACAATAATCTTTTATTTGCAATGGTATTCAACTATTGACGAGACGAACTAAACAGTGTCATTCCTTTTATTGAAATGAGGTGTTTGTCAATATGAATACACGGTTTCTAATTCTACATTTCTGGGGGAATTCAAGCCAGCGCTAGGAAATTCTAAAACGGGTATATACTCAGCAAAGTTCTACTTTTGTGTGACATCGATATGGGCGACATTCAACATTATCACAGAGGGACACGTGCTCCGTATCAGTTGGACATGTTATTCTTACGTCCGACTGCTGTGTCCCAAGTTCAATATAATACCATCCACGAGAACTAGGCTAATTTTATACATACTCCTTTCTCCGACCCATCCCAAACTTCCTACACCGCCAGGTCTACCAGATGTCAAGTGGGATGGAATAAAAAGGCGCGGGAACAGGTGGGGAAGGATGGCTGCCCTAGGATTTGTTCTGGTGACAGATTAACATATTAGTATTCCCCGGACGGTCGCCTAACACCAGACGTTATGCCGACACAGTCGTATTTACTGTTTCCGGGCGGGCGTTAAATAATTTCCAGGTGACGTTTATGCGCATGCGCGACTCAGTCGTTGCCATTACTTACCATTAAGTACGTTATCGCTCCCCGATGAAATTCGTATTGAAAACACCTTTACTATGATACATGTTTTGAAGCATGTTTTGATAGCAAACACTAGTCATGTGATTTCACAACGACATTTTAAGCAACTCTTCACAAAAATCACCAAATCCGATGCATTAATATATACACATAGCTCCCCCACTTAGAAAATTGGTGTCAACAATTTGTTCTAGTGCGTGTCAATTGGCCAAACGAGGGTAACGGTATATATTTAACGATTAGCACATCATTAATAATAAACGTAAATGCGCTAATAAAACTTTCGACATTGGCGCTGCATGAGAGTATTTACTTAAACTCCCATTGTTGGTATACTGTATGTATACAAATGAGGACCCAGGGGTCCGTTCTCCGAAGGGTTGGCGCTTGAAACTTGGCATATTAAGGAACCAGTCTCCGTTCTTTTTATAAAGGATGCACTATTTGTCTTAATTATGCGACATTCCATATTGCAAAGGATGGGTGACAACATCATTCCCCCTAGGCCGTTGGTATATGATCCGTATTTACCGACGTGTTGAGCCTGGCTGACGGCGGAGTTTTGCTCTATGTTTTGAAAATATCAATGTGCTATGATTCCCTAGCCTCACGGATATGACTCTAGTGGATTGGGACCCAGTAGACTAAGGTACGCCCACCCATCCTATCTACATAACAACGGCTCAGATCACCACTAAGGTTTTTGTATATCCGTGCTGCCACATAGCGGATGAAAAGAAATATAAAAAGAAGCAAGATTTTACAATAGTGAGTACAAAATGTGACTTAGTTGATTTGTACGTGTAAAATAGTAAAACTTGTCATTCCCTTATATCATTGTAAAACTCATGGATTATCATAAATAACCATGCCATTTATTTATCTCTTAGGATATACGTATCGATTAATATTTAGTAACAGGTAAATGTGCGATAATAAAGCTGCATACAACATACAGCTAATTTACTGGCGCACATGCCGTGGGGCTAGACGCCGTTTTTTATTGTGGAAAGATGCAATGACACTGATCTTTACGATTGACTAAACCCGCAGCACCTCCAACAACATTGTAACAGATCTGTACTAGATCTATCGAGTTCAAATATGTCAAAGTTACTCCGATAGACGGCAACACTGACATGGTAGAGGCTTTTTCAATACCCAATTAGCCGTGATAAGGCGCCACTATATGTGCACACCCGTCGCACAGAAAATAAGGGAGTAGACTCCTTGAACAAATGTCCTTTTATGGTTGGAGTATGTTAAATAAATATTATATTTAGACTTAGTGTTGGTGATAGCGATATCTTAAGGTATGTTTAATAATATACTTCACAAAAGGTAGTATTGCAATTAGTGTTCGACATGCAGCCTGTAACCTGAGACTGATTCGTGTTATTTGTTTTCCTTTACAAATTTATGTTATTAATGTTAAATAAATAATCACACCGTAATTAATGGTGGAGCAAATGTCAATGTCAAAGGTCAATGTCCATGTCAAAGGTCAATATCAAAAATCAAATGGCGCCACCTAGCGGATAGTTGGTGGACTGGTTGCGCCCCTAGTGGACAGGTCACAAACTAGTACGGTCCAAATTCGTGCGTCTTATTTTGTTAATTGGGTCAAATGGGGGTCAAAGGTCATGTAGCGTTCCGCAGTGGATAGGTGGTGAACTACAAACTAGGTCAAAGAACAATTGGAGCCACCTGACGAATTGTCTTCAAATAATACTCCAAAGTACATGTTTATTTTAAAACTAGAACTAAAAATAGTCAACAGGTGATCCCGGCAAGCGTTTTGATTGGTTGTTGTGGAGAAAGAAGGGTTTTGATTGGCGGTTGCGGAGGAAGCGAGGAAAAGGTTTTGAATGGATGCTGCGGAGTAAGGGAAGAAATTGGTCTTTTGGCGCGGAGGAACAACGCCTTAAATGAAATAGGATTTTATCATTACCTGAACTGAAAGGCTTTTATGAGAAACGGAATGTGTCTTAGTGGCGAGGATCTGCGCGGGGCGGAGGAAGGGTGGAATGTCAAAGATCAAAGGTCAAGGTCAGTTATCATCATCACGTTTAGCACGTAGGCCACTTGGGTCACTTTCTTCACGTTCCTCATGTAGGTCACCTACACATCATAGCGCTTGCGGTGGTATCTATTCATTTCCAGTATGTAGGTCACGTTCTCCACGTATGGAAGTTATATACGTCGTGCGGGCGCATGCGTGTCCGTGTCCGCACGTGTCCGCGTGTGTCTGTATGTGTTCGTGTGTGTCCGTGTGTAACCGTCGACCTCCCTCTCTCCGACTATGCGATGTACAAGGGGACCGCTACTGTAAGCAGACCTTCGCCGGTTCAACTATAGGTTGCTAGGCATCTAGCAGTAAATAAACAAATGTAATACACTGTATCTGTGACGTAGTATCCCTACATTTCCTGTCCAGTATGTAGGTCACACAGGTCTTCCACCAATACAAAATTGTTGTTCACGCGTCGCTACCATGTCCAGTATGTAGGTCACATAAGTCACGTTCACTTGGTTTCTTTCCCACGTGTGCGACTAACATACCTAAATATCTAGTTTATTTACATACCTGATCCTCCATGTCCAGTGCGGGTGCAACACGGCGCATGTCTATCTAGCGAAGCTTGCTGTCGCGGTCAGGGTAATCGAATGCTGTATGTACTACACTACGGTAAGTCACTGCGTCAGCTGAAGGTGTAGGAGGTGTTGACCGTGGACCTTACTCCCTGCGACTGAGCCACGTGCACACCCACGTGACCCTAACGACCACTCGTTTGTGATTGGTTGGTAATTGTCGGCACACTCGTTTGTGATTGATTGGTAATTTTCGGCACACTCGTTTGTGATTGGTTGGTTACTTTCTGCACGCTCATGTGACTCTAACGAACACCTCTAAACGTGTATAAGACGTCATCCGATCGAGCGGCTCACATCTCGATTCGGTTCAGCGGCGGACCGAGTGATTGTCGACATCGACACCTGGAAGCAGAAGGCGGTGGACGACAACACAGCCTTCGTCGTCGGAGGGCTCGTTATCGAGAAGGTACACACTGATGTTTCTTTCTACTACGTCGGATGTGTGTATTGCAAGAAGCGAATGATTGGCAATCTTCGGTGCGAAAGACATGCATGCGTGAACGGCAACACTTACTTCCTCGTCAGATTATGCTTCGTCGAGTCGGCCACGGGTCGTTCTATGCGGCTGACCTTATTTGACCAGGCTACACCAACTACATTGTCACTCACCTAGAGGTTCTACATTAGACTGCATGCGTGCGTGCTGTTTCAGGCCGAACTTCAAACCAGCGACAAAGCGTCGACTTGTGCACATTCTACATCCCCTGTTCCAAATTCGTTGTACTCTACTACCGATGTCACAACGGAGTCGTCCGACTGCGCATCTACTACTACTAGTCTACTACTACTACTACTACGACTACGACTACGACTACGACTACTACTACTACTACTACTACTACTACTACTACTACTACTACTACTACTACTACTACTACTACTACTACTACTACTACTACTACTACTACTGTTATAGTCAACGACTCGACAGAACCTCGTGCTACAACGCTAAGGGACGAATCCCGATCTTTATTCTGATTGGATGATTATTACGAACATTAGGTTATGGTGCGCCATGCATGTCAAACTAAACAGTTAAATGTATTATCTGTGACATCCCCCTTTTTTCTAAGTGTTACAAATTTTACAAGAAACACTTCACCAGAATTAACTCTGACTGATCCAACATAGCGTATCGTACCAAATGGATAATTACATCATCTCTAAGACTTTATAACTGATTAACTGTAGCTAGTCGGATTCCAAACAGATATGCAACTACTATGACAAACATACATTAGCAAACATTTACGACTTTTAAGCATCATCTTCCAAGACTTTAGACGCAACGGTGTATTTCAAAATATAATAATTAAGTGGTAAATCGCAGTATAATGATCAACGTTCCTAATGTTCATTGCAAATACAGTAATTAAGTAACAATTACAGTCCACTGTCAATGTTCACAAGTTTTGTAACGTTCTCGTGAAATGTTCACTTCACTGTTTCAGCATGTTCATAGTCTGCCAACCAAACTGGTGGTCGTTTCTGTCGGCATGACTTTCTTACAGGCATTGTCTCTTGAGACCTCTCATTGTTTTGTGAGTTAGCAGTCTCACACTCAGCTGACAGTCCTGGTTGCACAACTTCTGGGTTATACGGCGGTGGTGTATCATGTTGCTCATACTGTTCGTCAGTATGGTCGTCACCTGCATCTTCCATCAAGGTGAGAGGTGGCGGCTCCGATGAGTTGTGTAGCCACTTTCGGTTGCGTCGATACACACGACCACTCGCAGTTGTCACCATGTAGGATCGTGGTGATGTGTGCACCGCTGTCACAGTCGCTGGTGTCCACGTCCTTCCAGACTTGATTCTGACTGTGTCACCTCGGTCGAGTTTAGACAGTTTCTTCGTCCCTCTGTCGAAGCATGCCTTCGCTTTCTTTTGTCTTTCTCTCAGTCTGGCGTAAGCGTGTTCTGCAACTCTGGGCTTGAGCAACGACTCAGTTGTTGGTAGATTCTCGCGTAACTTCCGGCTCATCAGTAGTTCAGCTGGCGAATATGGCATACCCGCTACTGGTGTGTTCCGGTAGGCCAATGGAGCTAAGTGAGGATCTCGGCTCTCCTCATTTGCCTTTCGCATAAGTTGTTTGACCGTTCCGATCATCCGTTCGCTCTGTCCGTTGGACGCTGCGTGTTCCGGACTGGACGTCTTGATGGTAAACCCATATTCATCAGCAAACTTTTTCATTTCGCTACTGTTAAAGGGCGTGTTGTCTGCGATCAGAATTTCTGGCAATCCGTGTCTCGCAAACACTGTCCTAAAATGGCTGATTACCGCACTGGCTGACTTTCCTTGTAAGAGACACACCTCTGGATACTTGGAGAAGTAGTCCACTATTAGGAGATACGCATTTCCTCCATACTCAAAGATGTCTGCTCCAAGCTTCTGCCATGGTAGCAGTGGCACTTCATGTGGAGTTAACGGTTCGCGCTGATTCTCCCTCCTGTACTTCAAACAGGTCGGACATTTTGCTATCATCTCGTTGATGTCATTGGACATTGCTGGCCAATACATGACGGAACTCGCCCGGGCACGACATTTCTCCATTCCGAGATGACTTTCATGGAGCTTTTGCAGCATTTCACTTCTCATACTGTTGGGTATGACGACACGTTCACCCGCATACACCACTCCTTGAATCATATGCAATTCGTCTCTGATTGGCCAGTACTGCCGAATCAGTGGATCACAGTCCCTACGATGTCTCGGCCATCCTCCAGCTATTGTCTGGCTTAGTTTTACCATGGTCTCATCTTCCGCAGTAGCGCATTGTACTTTCTGCTTTCGCTGGTTGGACATTGGTAAGTTCGTGACCAAGCTGTGGATTCTCATGTTTGTGTCAACTTCGATGTCATCACTTTCATGTTCGCTTTCCACGTATGCTCTTGACAGTGTGTCAGCTATGTACATCGTTGGACCGGGCTGGTAGGTCACATAGAGGTTGTACTTCATGAGTCTTAGCAGCATAGCTTGGATCCGTGGTTACGCTTTGTGGATAGATTTCCTAGTGATCATTTCCAACGGCTTGTGGTCGGATCTCACTTCTACCTCTCGCCCATAGATGTAGTGCTGGAATTTCTCTGCCGCACACACTACAGCGAGACATTCTTTCTCGATCGGAAACCAGTTCATCTCTGTTGGAGTTAGTGCCTTCGAGTAGTAGGCTACTGGTTGTCCTTCTTGCAGCAGACAGGCACCTATGCCGGTCTTAGAAGCATCACACTGTATTTGGACTTTCAGGTTGGGATCGAACAGGCGGAGACCAGGTGTTGTGGAAAGAATCTCCTTGATTTTGTTGAAAGCGTGTTCATGTTCTGTGTTCCACACGAACGGCACATCTGCTTTCAGTAGGCTTCTCATTGGAGCTGTTACAGTAGACATATCAGGTATGTACTGTGACAAGTAGTTCAGCATTCCTATCAGACGCTGAATGTCTTTATTGCACTCTGGTTCTCGCATGTTGACGATTGCTTCTACTTTGGATGGGTCTGGCTTCACTCCGTTGGAACCGATTATGTTGCCCAAGTAGCTCACTTCCGATTTCTTGAGCTGCAATTTCGCGATGTTGAACTTCACGTTCTTCTCCTGGGCTCGCTTGAACAACTTGATGAGTGTGCGATCAGCTTCTTCTTCGCTGTTGGACGCAATGATTATGTCGTCTGCAATCACGTGCACATCATCAATGTCTCCAAATGTTTGGTACACTCTCTTCTGTAGGACTTCTGACGCTGAGCAAAGTCCAAAGGGCATTCGCTTGAAGAAATATCTTCCAAACGGTGTGTTGAAGGTAGTGAGAGAGGCACTCTCTTCAGACAGAGGAACTTGCCAGAATGCATTCTTCAGGTCGATCACTGTGAACACCTTCTTGCCACTTACACGACAGGTTACATCTTCCACGGTAGGTATCTGGAAGTTCTCCCGCTTGATGGCTTTGTTCAACTCTCTAGGGTCGAGACAGAGTCTCAAGGATCCGGCTTTCTTCTCCACAATCACAAGATTGTGTACCCAGTCTGTGGGTTTGTCGACCTTCTGTATGACCTTCTGTTTCTCCATCAGATCAAGTTTGAGTTTCAGTCTGTCCTGTAGCCCAAATGGAACCCTTCGAGGTGGTTCTTTCACTGGCACTGTGTCTTGGTCGACTACAATGTGGTATGGTTCTTCGAAACAGCCTAGTTCATTACACACATCTTTGTATGTACTGTTGATACTTTCTGTTGTGACTGCTTCTACGCCTTTCACTCCTCTGGTTATCAATCCAAGGTTTTCACACATTGATAGTCCTAAGATCGGTGGTGATTCCGAGTTGACAATGTAGAACTCACATTGCTTGTTGCGGCCATTGACTGAACAATCGAGTTGACACTTCCCGATGTGTGTCACTCGTTGACCTCCATACGCTCTGAGCACAGTATTTGACTGTTTTATCTGCGGTCTTGGTGTGATTTTTCTTAATGTTCCTAACGGCATCACAGTGGTGGCTGCTCCCGTGTCTAATTTCACTTTCACACGTGTGTCATTGCATCTAATGACAGCATGCCATTCATCAGCTTTCTCAATGTTTCCAATGAAGACCGTGTCCAGAAAGAACTGATCATCGTCTCTTTCATCACCTTGCACTAGCTCTTTCACCGACTTGGTCCTGCACATTTCTGCGAAATGATTTCGTCCACCGCATTTTAGGCAACTCTTTCCCCATGCTGGACATCTTTTTGGAGGGTGCTGTCTTCCACATCTCCCACATTTCATGCTTTCTGTTTTCTTGTGCTGGTAGTTTGCACTGGCAAGTTTTGATTTATGCTTGACTCGTGACTTGGAATTCACGTGCTACACTACTTTCGTCGACTCAACAGGACCTTTCTTCATGGTTTGCACCTCTTTTCTGGTTACCTCTGAGGATTTACATATATCCACTGCTCTCTTGAGTGTTAGCTTCACTTCCCTCAGCAAACGTTCCTGAATACGTTTGTCTTTCATGGAAAACACAATCTTATCCCTAATCATATTTTCGTGCTCCTTAAATTCGCACGCTTTAGCTAGTGTGTGTAGTTCAGTGGTGTAGTCGTCGAAGTGCTGTTCCTCCGCCCTCTCATAAATCCAGAATCGATATCTCGCGAATACGACGCGCTTTTCCCCAACAAATTCAAGTTCAAATCGTTTGACAACGTCAGCGTAAACATCTGATCTCAACACGTTACGATTGTCATTGGCTTGAGCGGCATTATTTTGAGCAGGTTGGGCGTTACCTTGTTGGTTGTCATCATCAGGTACAGGCGGATTGTTTGGTGGATCGTTCGGCGAATCATCCCATTTGAAATGGTTGTATCGCTCCAACGCATCCGGGCCAATAGCGCTGAGCAAGATGGCAATCTTCGTGCGATTCGGTTTCGAGTCCGCTTCGATTGCGAGCATATACAACTCGAACCGTTGATGCCATCGCCTCCAGTTTTCAGCAACATTACCTTGAAGGCTCAAGTATTCCGGGGGCTTTAAACGAGCTTCCATCATCGACTTGTTTTCGCAAAATCCCGCAACTTGACACCATGTTATAGTCAACGACTCGACAGAACCTCGTGCTACAACGCTAAGGGACGAATCCCGATCTTTATTCTGATTGGATGATTATTACAAACATTAGGTTATGGTGCGCCATGTCCCTTACAAAAAAATACCATTCAAATACCATTGAATACCATTGAATACCATTGAATACCATTGAATACCATTCAGTACCATTGGACCATTCAATGGTATTTCAGCAGGACTCAATGGTATTCCCAATGGTAATTTGTAATACCATTCAGTACCATTGGACCATTCAATGGTATTTCAGTAGGCTCAATGGTACTTTGGGCTATTCAATGGTATTTCTGTAAGACTCAATGGTACTGTGAATTGCAATTCGTAATACCATTCAGGACCATTGGACAATCCAGTGGTATATATTATTCTCAGTGGTATTCTCAATGGTATTTCAGAATACCATTGAATACCATTGGACTACTCAATGATAAAGCTTGTTTCAATGGTACTGTCAATGGTATCGGAACATACTTTCCAACAATAAATCAGACTTCAGTGGTATTCTCAATGGTATTTCAGAATACCATTGAATACCATTGGACTACTCAATGATAAAACTTGTTTCAATGGTACTCTCAATGGTATCGGAACATACTTTTCAACAATAAATCAGACTTCAGTGGTATTCTCAATGGTATTTCAGAATACCGTTCAATACCATTGGACTACTCAATGATAAATCATGTTTCA
Source organism: Oasisia sp. SBJ-2009 (assembly GCA_964017155.1). Taxonomy (NCBI): domain Eukaryota; kingdom Metazoa; phylum Annelida; class Polychaeta; order Sabellida; family Siboglinidae; genus Oasisia; species Oasisia sp. SBJ-2009. The sequence goes on from OZ024854.1 coordinate 45,882,246, forward strand.
ATGGTACTACCAATGGTATCTGAACATACTTTTCAACAATAAATCAGACTTCAGTGGTATTCTCAATGGTACTTTTGAATACCGTACAATACCATTGGACTACTCAATGGTAAAACATGTTTCAATGGTACTCTCAATGGTATCTGAACATACTTTTCAACAATAAATCAGACTTCAGTGTTTTTCTCAATGGTATTTGGGAATACCATTGGACCATTGAATGATAACATCTTGTTTCAGTGGTATTTGAAATGTAATCATGTACGATACATATTGTTTCGGTGGTACATAGAATTAATATTTAAAGGTAAAATGTATATTGATGTCTCAGTGGTAATCTCAAGTAATAGTATTTGAATATACCATTCAATACCACTGGACCGTGCAGATGAATGATAAATCAAGTTTCAATAATACTCTCAAGGGTATCTGAATATAACTTTTAAAGTAATATATCTATGTCTCAGTGGTATTCTCAAGTGTCATAGACTAATTTTGACATGTTACAATATATATATATATATATATATATATATATATATATATATATATATATCCATTACAATATTGCTACCAATGGCCCTGACCAAAAAAAGAGCCAATGGTATACCATTGAATACCATTGAATACCATTCAGTACCGTTGGACCATTCAATGGTATTTCAGTAGGACTCAATGGTATTCTCAGCGGTAATTTGTAATACCATTCAATACCATTCAGTACCATTGGACCATTCTATGATAAAATAAGGCATCAATGGTACTCGCAACGGTATTGGAACATTCCTTTCAATAATAAATCAAACCATTCAATGATAAAATCTTGTTTCAGTTGTTCTCTCAATGGTATTTGAACATACTGTGCAACAATAAATGTGACTTCAGTGGTATTTTCAATGGTATTTTAGAATACCATTCAGTATCATTGGATTATTCAATAATAAAATCTTGTTTCGATGATTCTATCAATAACTTACTGTTCAATAATAAATCAGACTTTAGTAGTATTCTCAATGGTATTTGAGAATATCACTCAGTACGTAGCATTGGGCCATCCAGTGTTAAAGCATTTTTTTGCGGTACGCTCAATTGTATATAAAAGTACCATTCAATACCATTGAACCGTTCAATGATATAATCAGGCTTCAATGGTACTCTCAATGGTATTTAAGAATACCATTCGATACCATTGAACCACACATGACTTCGAGTTCGCAGCAGCTCACTTGATTAATCAATTGTTGTTACATAGTTATATATTTTATGTATTCTTCATTTTCAATTGGGATTCAATTTTTTTATTTTCTATTATAACTGATTACCCTATTTTATTGAATGTTTAATCGTATTTAAGTCTACAAATAATAAACCAATCAGAATACGACAGCTGATTTCTGCGGGCCTCATCGTGGGATATTTGAATCTGTATGAAATGAACTTGTGTTCGCAATGTTCCGTCGATCACATAATTTGGACGTTAAACATCTTAGAAATCTACATCTCAAATCGCCATCGATGCAGAATGGAGGTACAGTGTTATGCGTGTAAATTTTGAGGATGACAACACGACACAGATTGCCAATATTGAAGAAGTGACCACTTTCGACGTCGACTTGGATTCGGCAACTGACGGAAAGCTCGGTAATCTTCCAGTTAACTGGCCTAAATTATGACGGCCTTTTCTAAACGGTTTTATCACCTGTTTTCAATGTGTATGTATTCGGAATGTCATTCTATATCATTTCCGGTACAAATAAGTAAGACATTATTTGTTAAATTGTGTCGAAGTAAGTCGTATCGAGTCGACGTAAACAAGCCGTGGCGATGTCATTCACTCACAGCAGTTAAAGTATCCCAGATGCATCAGAGCCGCAAAGGCGACGTCTTGCGTGTACATTGCGAAGTCGAAATAGAAACAATTAGCAACCTTTTATACATTTAAAATTTAAACAATAAATCTGCGCGATACAGAATAACTATTAATGATGGTGGCCTTAGTTTTGGGGATTTTTCCATAAATCGCAAGACATCGCCTTTGCGGTCTTGATATGCGCCTGGCCCTGCATGTGGTGCGCTAACTGTTCACGCCCTGTGACTGTGACATCGGCTTGTTTACATTGACTCGATGGCATAACTGTTTAATCTGTGAGGGATTGTTTGAAAACGAATTAACGAAAGGGTGTGTGTATATCTTGACAAAATTGCATACCTAACACTTTTTCTTTAAAATTACTGTCAATGCCTGATTAATCAAATAACAAAATATATGTATTTGTTATATATATCCAAAAACTGCTAATATTTTATAATATATTCCAAGCACACTATAACATATTTTGGTTAACATAGATTGAAAAACATAGTGTGCTTTTATTATATTTTTTACTTCTTTGCTTTATTATTATGGCTCAATCAATTTATAATTAATGTCCTTTTGCAATTGTATACAGATTTTATAAAGAAAAAGATCTAGCTAGAAGTGAATTATGGCCATATTAAAGATGAAACCAAGTTCCATTATTGTATTTGTAAATAATTTTGTATTATATAATTATCATAACATGTATAACATAATTTCATGGAAAACAACTTCATAGCTGCATTAATTGTACATTGTTTAAAAAAAACAGAAACATTTCATTCGAGCTAGTGATTGATAAATCTTTTTTCCCAGAATATGTTCGAGAAGTATACCCACTTCTGGGCGAAGACCAGAAGAAAGGCTTTGAGGTTACCTTGGACGCGTAGGACAAAGCTGTCCAAAGTGAACACAAATCAAGAAAAATGTGAAGATTGATCGACGGACATAATATTTTATGATATTTCAGATTTGATGTGCATGTATATAATTATGTACGTTCGAGAGCAGCAGACTTAATATATTAAAACATTGTTAATTTATCTTGACTATGTTTTCAGTTTGATCTATATGTGCATATGATCTCTGTAAAGCTAGGTATATATTGATTAGTTTATCCTTTGAATTGTATTTGTCAATGGTATTTTGAATGGTACTAGGAATAATGTGCAGTGGTATCTGAATGGTACTTGACTGAATGGTATTCTGAATGGTCCAATGATATTCTGAATGGTATTTATAAGAAGCTCTTCAGCTTCTTCGTCAATGATATTCTGAATGGTATACCATTCAGAATACCATTGACGAAGAAGCTGAAAAGTTTCTTATAAGTACCATTCAGAATACCATTGGACCATTCAGAATACCATTCAGTCAAGTACCATTCAGATACCACTGAACAGTATTCCTAGTACCATTCAAATACCATTCAACTGTTTATATACAGAGACCACCAAAGTACCATTGAAGTACCATTCAAATACCATTGGCTATTATACCCCCTAGGACCATTCAAATACCATTCAAATACCATTCATCTGTTTATATACACAGACCACCAAAGTACCATTGAAGTACCATTCAAATACCATTGGCCATTATACCCCCTAGGACCATTCAAATACCATTCAAATACCATTCAACTGTTTATATACGCAGACCACCAAAGTACCATTGAAGTACCATTCAAATACCATTCAAATACCATTGGCCATTATACCCCCTAGTACCATTCAATGGTATTTGAATGGTATTTTTTTGTAAGGGGTGTGTCAAACTAAACAGTTAAATGTATTATCTGTAACAACTACTACTGCTACTGCTACTGCTACTGCTACTGCTACTGCTACTGCTACTGCTACTGCTACTACTGCTGCTGCTACTACTACTACTACTACTACTACTTCTTCTTCTTCTTCTTCTGCGTGTAAGGTGAACATTACCATTAACGAAATGAAGAAGACGCTTGCACGTCACATTGCATGCGTTGTCGCTGACCTTTCGAAACTTCGCTGCTACGGTTGCGAGATGGACCACCCTAATCAACTCCAACATAATTGTCTCTTGCCTGATGACAGTTTTATTGACATGCACTTTGACGAGGCTGTGGAGAAAGTTAACTCCACTACAGTCATTAGAGACTGGTTGACCCTTTTACTCAAGGTAGATCTTAGACAATCCGATGTGGCACCCGAACAGTTGGACGCCATCAACAGTTGAATGCTATCAAGAGTTGTAAATACATGTGTTGTGCAGAGCGACGGCGAAATAATGTTTACCGTTAGGTTAGATAGCTGCTTTGGGAATGACCTGTAAATACATGTGTCGTGTTTTAATAACAATGTGCAAACCTTATTGGATGATTGTGTTCTCTCTCTCTCTCAGTATAAAATTGTAGTTCAGGATCGCTACCATGTCCAATATGTAGGTGTCCAGTATGTAGTTCAGGATCGCTACCATGTCCAGTATGTAGGTCACGTTTTCCACGTAGGGAACTTACATATGTCGTTGCGCAACACGAGGCTAGGACAGTTTTATGTCATGTGCAAAACATAAATTCCGTTAAAACGACGCTTCCTACCACGTGGAAAACACAACTTCCATACAAATGGCGGGCCAGATCAGGACCATAACACAATATCTTGGAAAATTAGACCTTCGATCATGGTCATCGTTAAAAACTGGTGCCATTTATTAAAGTCTCGACGCTATAATCTTGCCAAGTTTTCTTATTTGACTGAGTCAGTGTGCTAACTACGTAGCATTTCGTAACGTTTCGCAGTTTCATTGCGTTAGACAGGTGGTGCTTTCACAAATTTAACTAAGTTAGTCTTGTAACTTGTAGTAAAATATAATATTTGTTTCTGTTTCGACATGATAACCTTGTCACGTTTTTACATTTTACTAAGTCGTTGTGCCAACTTTGTACCATTTCACAACTTTTCACCGTTTCACCGCGATGACTTTGTCACTTTGACGTATTTCATTGAGTCATCTTGGCAATTTCATAACATTCTGTGGGAAAACTGTGACTCTTTCTATCATAAACCGAAAACCTTGGTGGCTTTTCTTACGACACACATCATTTTCCTAACCAAATATAAAACAATGTGGAAAAATCTTGGGTTCACACGTCACTTCTTTAAAAACTGGTACCATCTGGCGGATACCTCTGACACTACGTTAGACGCTAGACCCGTCTAGCGGACAAACAGCCACTAATTAGGGTTCGACATAGAAAACGATGGCTTCGACTATTCCTACTTGTACATACGTTTTTGTGTTTCGAGTCCATAACCTTGACCAATATTCGTATTTTACTAAAGTCAACGTGGTAATTTCATAACATTTAGCGACTCAACTAGATAGAAAGAGGAATCTTTTCACTTCAGAGGTTTCGACCACATCCATAACTTAACGTTTTGAGGTAATAATCATGTCTAGTATTCGTATTTTACTAAGTCATTATCGTAACTTTCCAACCAAATCTAGAAGAAATGTTGGTGTGTGTGACAAAATATTCGGTTGCGACCTCACTACGCCAGACGCTAAACACATCTGGCGGATAATCTTCACTCTATATTAGACGACACCGCCATCCAGCCGACAAATCAACCACTAACTAGGGTTAGACACAGTAAAAACTTGTGTTGCGACTTTGAGACCAAACTCCTCTCCCGCGGAGTTTGGTATTAAATTTTCAATCATTTAACCCCAACTTTTTTCTATGTCAAACTCTAGTTAACGTAAATAAATGCTGTGTCTAACCGTAATTATTGGTAGTTGTGTCCGCTAGATGGCGCTGGAGTCTAATGTAGTGTTAGGGTTATCAGCTAGATGGCGCTAGCTGTTAAAGTAGTGATGTCGCAACACAAGTTTTTACTGTGTTTAACCCTATTTAGTGGTTGATTTGTTCGATAGATGGCGGCGTCGTCTAATATTATGTTAGGATTATTCGCCAGTTGGGGCTAGCGTCTAGCGTAGTTAGGTCGCATCCGAATATTTTGTCACAAACCAAATTGTTTTGTTTATTTGGCTGGAAAGTTACAATAATGACTTAGTAAAATACGAATACTAGACATGATTATCACCTCAAAACGTTAAGTTATGGCTGTGGCCGAAACCACCATTTTCCCCGAAGTTGTATTTTGCACGTGAGACGAATGGACATTTTTATGGAAGTTGTGTTTTTGCACGTGACCGGAAGCGACATTTCTACAGAAGTTATGTTTTACACGTGACATGAGCCCTATTTTCACAGAAGTTATGATACGAATATGGTCTTAAGTGAAATGAATCCTGTTTCTCCCTCGTTGAGTCGCTAAGTGTTATGAAATTACCACGTTGACTTTAGTAAAATACGAATATTTGTAAAGATTTTGGTCTCGAAACACAAAAAGGTATGTCACGAACTGTGACCGAAGCCGGCATTTTACAGGAAATCATGTTATGGAAGTAGTTGAAGCCATCATTTTCTATATCGAACCCTAATTAGTGGCTGTTTTGTCCGCTAGATGTGGCTAGCGTCCAACGTAGGGTCAGAGTTAACCGCTAGATGGCATCAGTATTTTAAAGAAGTGACGTCACAATACAAGATGGTTTCACATTGTTTTAGATTTGGTTAGGAAAATGATATGTGTCGTAAGAAAAACCACCAATGTTCTCGGTTTATGATAGAAAGTGCGAAAGTTTTCCCACAGAAGGTTATGAAAGTGCCAAGAGGACTTAGAAAAATACGTCTAAGTGACAAAGCCATCGTGATGAAACGATAAAATGTTGTGAAAAGGTACAAAGTTGGCACACCGCCTTAATAAAAAATGAAACAACTTGACAAGGTTAAGGCCTCGAAACACAAAAACGTATGTCGTGACTGTGACCGAAGCCGCCATTTTACAAGAAATGATGTTATGGAAGTAGTCGAGGCCATCGTTTTCTACGTCGAACCCTAATTAGTGGCTGTTTTGTCTGCTAGATGGGGCTAGCGTCTAACGTAGTATCAGAGTTATCCGCTAGATGGCACCATTTTTAAAGAAGTGACGCCACAACCCAATATTTTTCCACATTGTTTTAGATTTGGTTAGGAAAATTATATGTGTCGTAAGAAAAACCACCAAGGTTTATGATAGAAAGTGCCAAAGCTTTCCCACAGAAGGTTATGAAAGGGCCAAGAGGATTTTAAAAGAATAATGATGATAGAATTGTTCAGCGATGAACGTGTCATGAAAAGAATGAAAGATGTGCTGTATCCACGGGAACTTGTGGAAAAACTCGATGAGATAACGCGTAGCATGGCCGTGCTGACTACCAGCGTCAAGGCGAGGGATGACCGCATCAAGACGCTCGAGTCGAAAGTGGCTGCCCTCGAACATGAAGGCGACAAAACAGAGCAGTACTCAATCTGCGCTTCACCGGAATTGCGGGAACTGTTGAGACGAACGAAGACACGACGGAAACAATATTGGACATTATCAACGAAGAAATGTGCCCTGACGCCCAGATACATCCAGAACAAATCGAGAGGAGCCACCGACTTGGAGGGAAGACCGACCGGAACGGGAAAGCGCGACAGAGAGCGATTATTGTCAGATTTGGAAGCGAACATACCCGTGATGTAGTATACCGTGCTCGGTTTATGCTCAAGAGCAAGACTGGACCGAAGGTGTTCGTGAACGAAGACCTGACATCGACACGCGCTGCCCTTGCTTTCCAAACAAGGCAATTGAAGAAGAAAGGGAAAGTGATGGATTGTTGGACTGCAGCAGGGTAGGTCATGATAAAAGACAACAGAGGACGTGTTGTACACGTCACCAGCGAGAATGAACTGGCCATATATGGACAGAAGAGAACTATTCTGTACAGTTGAATCAGGCTTTTTTTTACATTTTAACAAATGGCTAATAAATTTACGTATGATGTCGAATCTATCCCATTTACAAATATAAACGATAAGGATTTTATAGCTTTAAATTATCAAACTAACCCATACAAGCATAGCTATGAGCCTCATACACCTTGTACTAATTTTTACTTTAATTAATTTAATTACAAAGACTATGGTATGTGTGATCATGAAAAACATATAGATCCTGATAATAATTTGTATAATGATATTTTAATGTCTTGCAAATACTACACCGAACAACAATTCAATTCTAATATCCAACTAACTAAAGCAGTGGGTATATCTATCATACACTTTAATGCTCGACGTCTTAACAAAAATCTGTTGTATTGTTGTTGAATGTTGTTTGAATAAATCATATTGAATTGAATTGAATTGAATTGAATTGAATTGAATTGAATTGAATTGAATTGAATTGAATTGAATTGAATTGAATTGAATTGAATTGAATTGAATTGAATTGAATTGAATTGAATTGAATTGAATTGAATTGAATTGAATTGAATTGAATTGAATTGAATTGAATTGAATTGAATGTCAAAGTGACAAAGGCATTGCGGTGAAACGGTGAAAAGTTGTGAAATGGTACAAAGTTGGCACACCGACTTAGTCAAATGTAAAAACTTGACAAGGTTATCACGTCGAATCAGAAAAATATTACATTTTAATACAAGTTACAAGACTAACTTGTTTAAATTTGTAGAAACACCACCTGTCTAACGTAATGAAATGGTGAAACGTTACAGGTCACGAACTAGTACGGTCCAAATTCGTGCGTCTTATTTTTTAAATTGGGTCAAATGGGGGTCAAAGGTCATGTAGCGTCCCCTCGTGGATCGGCGCGGGACGGGGAAGGGTGGAAGGTCAAAGATCAAAGGTCAACGTTAAGGTCAGTTATCACCGTCACGTTCTGCACGTAGGCCACTTGGGTCACTTTCTTCACGTTCCTCATGTAAGTCATCTATACATCATAGCGCATGCGCAATGTTATTGTTTTCTTATCTATCTTATAAATATAACAGTGGGCTAATGCAACTGGAGGGGCGGAAGGTAGAAGGTTATAAGTTATTGTGTCTTTTTTAAACTATACCAAACAGGACTTAACGCAGCGCCCCAAGCAGTGTGCCTGCTCTCCTGTTAGTTAGGTCCCACGTATGCGGCTAACATACCAGGGGCCAGTTTCATGTAGCCTCCTTAGCGGATACGAACGTTTACTTAGTGCTAAGAATGTTACCATAGACAATGTTGCGTTTCGTGTCCCCTACTTAGATTACGCAGTAGACGCTATGCACTACTACCATTGCGTAAATCCACTAAGTACTTCTTAGACAATTTCAAAATAGCGGCATTACGACCTGTACATTGACTGAATAACGAAGCAAGAAGAGGAATACACCGGGAGCGCGTGTTCAGGGAC